>CM031622.1:18681493-18693993 GCA_018398815.1 Conus ventricosus | reverse complement strand
AAAGGGTCGAAACGCGTTGTGTTGTCATGTAATTTGTTTGTTTCTTACTTTTGGCGGCATAGTCTTTTTTCTTTTACGTTGGTTTCTTCTTTTTCTTTTCTTCTCCTTTTTTTTTTTTTTTTCCGGCATCTGGCCGTCTGTCTACTTCATGAAGGGTTTAACTGAAATCTCTCTCTCTCTCTCTCTCTCTCTCTCTCTCTCTCTCTCTCTCTTCTCTCTCTCTGTGTGTGTGTGTGTGTGTGTGTGTGTGTGTGTGTGTGTCTTTGGCAAAAACTGAAAGAAAAGAAACTAATGAAGTCTTTTGTTTCATATACGTTTTTTTTTCTTTGCATAAGCAGCACTATCGGTGTTCGAGTGCCGATACACCACACATTAGAACACTAACAAACCCAGACACTTTGTATAAAAACGCCAGTGCACTTACATCAGCAAGAGTATGTCCATTTGTAATAGAACATACAGACAATGCATGGTGTGTGAGAGACTGGTTGGTGAAAAAAAGGCTGGTTTCAATTTCCGCCTACAATCATCTGATTTGAAAACTACCCTTCGTGAACCGTGTCACGTAGAAAAGACAGACAAACAAAAACCGACTCAAGTGACCAAGCAATGGCTGCTGTCAAAGACAATTTGAAGCGAGGCCAGGAGACATTTATACGAATAATAAACAAGGGAGATAACATTTGCTGCCAAAGGAAAACACTGTCGTGCACGTGTCTTCAAAGTAATGCTGATGCAGACTATTTTTCCCACAAGAACTGTGTGTGTGTATGTGGGTTGTGTGTGTATGTGTGTGTGTGTGTGTGTGTGTGTGTGTGTGTGTGTGTGTGTGTGTGTGTGTGTGTGTGTGTGTGTGTGTGGTGCGTGCGTGTGTGTGTGTGTGTCACGGTCAAAAATAAACTCAACCAAATTCGTGGTCAATCGCCACCAGCCCAGTTGGACTTAAGCTCTAACGCAAATATTCTGGGCGTCAGGCGGACGGCCCATGGTTCGGATCCAGGCAATTAAGCAAAGGGGAGAGGCTCCACAGAGACGGTCTGTCCAGCCAGACGACTAAGCGGCTTTGACCGACGCCTCGATGTCTAGCGAGACGAGTCGTAGCGCCTGGCTCAGGCTCATCTAGCCAATTTGTGAACCAGCGCCATTGTTAGTCGGACGTCGCAGGTTAAAGCAGGAAAGGGAGAGGGAGAAGGTAGTGTGTGGTGGGGGTGAAATCTAGCTAATCAATTAAATGACCAATTGACCACACAGAGAGTAAGGTGTGTAGGCATGACTGGCATGATTTGAACATCCAATGGAATTAGAGGGAGATAACTTCGAGTACGAGGCAGTAAAAATACTGACCAATGGTACTCGCCCTTTTTGGACAGATCGGAACACAATAAGAAGGATGTGAGAGTGAGAGAACGAGAGAACGAAGGGAGAACGAACAGAGAGACAGAGAGAGAGAGGTCTGAGTGTAATCTCTGAGGAGAGAAAAGCAGAGAGATGAGGGGAGGAGAGAAGAGAACCAAGTTGAGAGATTAGCATGAGATAGTCTGCAGAGGAAGGACTTAGGAGAGATGTGGAGAGAGTTGCTAACTAATGAAGAGGAAAAGAAAGAAGAAAAAAAAAAAGAAAAGAAAAGCAACCATGTCCATTTGATAAGAGCAGACTAGAAGAGAGAGAGAGAGAGTGCAATGCGTTAATGCAGGAAGAAAGAAAGGAGAACAGATCGATGTTGATAGTCACTGTTCTATCTTCACTGGGGTTCGACCTCATACTTGGCCAGCGCCACTTTCATCGACAGACCAACGCCAGTGCCAACAGTCTAACTGACCAGGCGCCATCAGACCAAAACCAGTGCCAGCAGTTGTGTCGTGCTTGTGAAAGTGACAGTGAAAAGAAAAGAAAAGAAAAGAAAAGACAGTGATTCGTGAATAGTTAAGATCACCTGGCCAGGTAAAGTAGAAATCTATTTATACCCGGGTTAGTTAATGATGTTTTAGATAAATGATTTTGTGAAGTTCAGGAAAGAGAGAATGTTTTATTTCATTTGATTCCATATGCATTGATGTTTCGTTCTATGATCATGTGTAGTAAAGTTATAGACTTTACTAGTGGTTTGATGTGACGAATGCATGATATATGAATGAGATTGTAAGCAAGCTGTGAGTGTGTTTGGGCTGTGCGCTAGTCCTTCCTCCACTGACATCACCGAGGTTGACAGTGTGTGTGTGTGTGTGTGTGTGTGTGTGTGCTGTGTGCGTGTGGTGTGTGTGTGTGTGTGTGTGTGTGTGTGTGTGTGTGCGTGCGTGCGTGAGTGTGTGTGTGTGAATGTGTGTGTGTGTGTGCGTGTGTGTGTATGCGTGCGTGCGCGCGCGCGCGCAAGAGGGTGTGTGTGTGTGTGTGTGTGTGTGTGTGTGTGTGTGTGTGTGTGTGTGTGTGTGTGTGTGTTGTAGGAGAGATGAGAGAGAGGAGAGAGAGGAGAGAGAGGAGAGAGAGAGAGAGGAGAGGAGAGAGAATGCTCATTGTGTTACGAACAATAGTATGCTTTGTGATAAATATGCTGAAGCGCGCGGGGGGGGGGGGGGGGGGGGGGGGGAGGCGAACACTGCACATGGACTGTTATCACTGAACGCTTGTATGTGGTCCCAGTGACAGGCACACTCGAAGCTTTGTTTTCTAAACGTCTGCAAGAAGGATATATATTATGCTGTCGCCTGCGCCTGCTGTTGTAATCATTTGGTTTTTCTGCCAAGATCACCAACAGAACAACCTAACCGATCTGAATGAGAGTCAACACAACATTGATTCTCTTACGCACAGTTTACCTTGACGTGTATCAAAACAACCTATTGAAACCCAGCGATAGACAGACGACTGTGACCCAGGGACCAGACCGTTCCAATCTGATGAGAATATGTTGTTCACATTCGGGTCAGAGGGCAGACCCAGCATCTATCCAACCTATTTTGACGAAAGACGTGGCAAGATGCTTTACAACAACAAACAGCTACTGCTTCTACTGATGCTACTCCTGCTGCTGCTGCTGCTGCTACTACTACTACTACTACTACTACTACTACTACTACTACTACAAACTACTACTACTAATGATGATGATGATGATGATGATGATTATGGTGATGGTGATGATGACGTAAATCTGTCTGCACGTGCATCCAGAACCATGCCTGCCGTGCCTATGAAAGAAAGAGAATAACAATAATCAAAACAACTAATATGTAAAGAAAACAATATGGGAGCGTATCGTTGTGTCGCCAGACAGCCATTTCACGAGTCTGAATATAAATACACAGACAAATGACACGTAACTGAACCAAAGTGCAAGTACGCGAGAAGCACTTCCAGTATTACATCTTCCGCGCCCTTACATACACAATCGCACGGACGCACGCATATACGCACGAGCGCATGCATATAAACACACACACCACACACACACACACACACACACACACACACACACACACACACACATCACTCACTCACTCACTCACACGCGCGGGCGCGCGCGCGCGCCTAATAACTAAAACATGTATGATTCGGGGAATAACAACAGAACGCGTATTGACTGAAATGTGGACAAATTCTTCTTCAACAAGATGCTGTAAGGTGAGACTTGAGAGAAGAGAAAGTACCTGAATATGAAATGTAGATTGTTCCAGATTGCTGGGGCTCGGAAGTTAATAGATTCAATTTTTAGTTCTTTTCAAGGAATGTAACCGAAGGATGATCCTTTTAGTATGCTTTGTGCAGATTCATGATGCTGAACTGGGTCAAAGAGCAGACTCAGATCCGGTTGACAATGGCAGATGTCTGCCTTGTCCGTCTGTCTAAGTTTTAAAGTCGTGTTCGACATCACAAAAGCTGCCTAGAATTAGGGTTAAAAGCACTCAATGTTTATCTTTGACATTATCTGAGGCTGGGAGAATGGGATGAACAAAGTCAGATAAAAGCAGGAGACAAGGGGAATAATCAACAATCAGGGAAACAGCTGGTAGGGGTGTTGGTGGGTATGGCGGTTGCTGGGGATGGAGGTGGGGGTAACCAATGAATAAGGCTGATATTACAAATGGAACACACACACACACACACACACACACACACACACACAACACACACACACTCACTCACTCACTCACTCTCACACACACACACACACACACACACCGCGCGCGCGCGCTGCGCGCGCGCGCACGACACACCACACACACACACACACACACACACACATACACACACACACACACTAAATAGAATGCTAGCTCCTTTCTGGCGCCTTTGTTTCCGCTAGCGTTACTGCATTTACCATTGTACTATCATCATTATCATCATTCTAGTACTGTCTACTGTTGTTCATTGAGCATTTCAGCTCCTTTCCACCTAATATCATCTACCTATATTACTTAAAACCATTATTACTGTATCACTATCATCATATCATTACCTTTACTGTTATCTTCATCAACATCATTACATCATTACAGCGACACTTACGTCATTGTTATTAACGTCATGATCATTTTTACCATTATACTTTTAAGCATTATGTCCTATTATCACTAATCCCATTGCCAGCGTTAACTGTAGAATTAAAAAAATGATAATACTTAGATACAATAACTTACTTTTTAGATGAGAGAACCCCCCCCAAACAGTAGAGAGGGGGGGGGATGGAGAGAGTAAGAGAGTGTAGTCGAGGAGAGTAGGGAGAGAGTGAGAGAGAGAGAGAGAGAGTGAGAGAGAGAGGTGAAAGACAGACAGACAGTCAACAGACTGAGTTATGTGTATAGGTGTTAATATTGTTGCCCCTCCCCCTCCCCTCCCCCAGTTGTATGTAAACCATCCTTATTCCTCCACCCTCATAAGCATCTACACTTAAAATATCATGTACCAACCCACCACTTCAGATACTCTGACCTCAATATCTCCCACAACACACCATACTACCATATCTCCACTGTTTACCTCCACATAACTTATAGCTTCTTCCTTTCCCTTCTCTCCACTCCTCTATACTTCTCTCCACATCAGTCTATGGCTTTTTTCAGATACTTGTCACTCCATTTATTCATTTTGGCTTTCTTTCGTTTTCATTAAATGTCTTCCAACATGAACCTCTGTTCCATCTTCCTCTTTCCTGTGCAAATGTTGTGAAAATGTTGATAACTATGCTCGGAGTGCTGAGGGCTGTTCTGGAATGAATCCGCATGGGACTAAATTACAATAAACTATAAATTTCCTATGGATATAAGTACCGCACCATTCCAGCAACTTACAGGAGCAGCTGGTGTTGCAGATTGTGAATGTCTTATCTCCCCCGATTTCTTCAGTATAAGACATAGGAGCTAGCTTTTGTATATAATTGAATATTTCTGCGTGTTGCACTCCAAGCTCGGACTCAGTAAGTTGCGGATTGGTGCGGTTTACGTATCCTTGGAATTTATTAGATTTATTTTGTTATTTAGTCCCTTGTGGATTCATTCCAGAGAACTAGCCCTCAGCCACTTTGTGTTAAGAGGTTATCTTTTTATATTTTCTACTTTTCACATGAAAATGTAGCTTGTTTTGCTCTTTCTGATTTTCTTTTGCTTCTTAGGTTGCACCTTTGGTTGGGTTTTTGAAATACTCAACAACATACTACGGTATTGCACACCAGCTTTTTGCTGGGTAGCCATTTTATTAAAACCGAAAAGGCTCAGAGGAGTCAAAAACCACCTTTCCGCGGTCACTGAGGAGAAACAATCAGGGTTCGATTTATCGGTAATCTGGGACCAGAAATTATATGTTAGTTGGTTTTACTCCCATTGCAGATTCGTCTCCACCTTGGAGACTATACGCTTTCTGAAGGCTCAGTTTGAGAAGCATTTTTTTATTTTCCCCATTCGCCCCTACAAACACTTACTGTTAGTTAGCAGAATAATCAATCTGCCTATGCAGATATGAATGATGATCTCCCCCCATTTCTTCGAATTAGACATAAGAAGCAAGCTTTGTTTATAATTGAAATATATATATATATATATATATATTTAATAAATTTTAGCGAACCGCCCGAGAAGTGGACAAACGGTCACAAGACAAAACACACAACGGCGTTTATAACTCTTAGGTCTTAGTCGGGTGTTAAATTAACGAATAATACAACGAAAAAATTCACTTAGCTTGATCGCTTCAGATCTCTTAGGATCTCAACAAAACAGTTTAAAACAAGAAAAATCATACATAACAACTTACCGATGACAGCCAACTCTCTTAATGAAAGACCACCAAACAACCACCTTCTACCTGCTCCTAAACTACTCAAAACCTATTAATACACCGGCAGACCCATTGTATCTGCATGCAGCTGCCCTATCAGAAAAATTTCACTGTATAGACTCTCTCTCCCAACCCATAGTACAAGGCCTCCCCACATTACTCAAAGACACTATCACCACATCTAAAACTGATTAATTCATACAAAACAGATCCCACTTTCCAACCTGCCTCCTCTTTACACTGACGTGTCCTCTCTCTATCACTTCATCCCTCATGCTGATGGACTGAAGGCACTCGCATTCTTTTTAACTCAAACGGCCCCTTAACCTAACAACTCCTCCACAGCAACACTGGTCAGACTTGCAGAATTAGTCCTTCACTACTCAATACTTTTGAATTTAACAATCACACATTCTCTCAAATCAGTTGGTGTTGCTATGGGAACCAAGATGGGACCTCCCTATGCCTGCCTCTTCATGGACACCTAAGAACACCGTCTTACGAACCTCTTACACAGGCCCTACACCAGTGCTTACAAAAGATACATAGATGATGGTTGGGCAGCCAATCCATGCCAGAAATGGGACCTCCCAGAAATAATTTCCTCAATTTTGCACAGACCTTCGATCCATCAATCCAGCTGACCTACCCATTTCACAGTCAGTAATTTCCCCCCCTGGGACATCACTATCTCCCTCAAAGGATGGATGCTTCAAAACCTCAGTCGTCTACAAACCTATGATGCACACTCATACGTGGACTAAACATCTTCCACACCAGTCATAAAAATAGCTTCCATATTCTGATATTCCTTCGCCTACGCTGACTCTGCTCTAGCGAAGGAAGATTTCACTATACAAGCAGCCCAAAATGTCTGATTTTTTCACCAAACCATGGATACCTAGTGCCGTCATAAATGATGCTCTCGCCGCTCTGCAGCTAAATCCTGAACATCTACTCTGGAAACTAAACCTCACCAAAGAGACAGACAGACCCATTGCACTGCCTGCTCTTACATCCTCAAATCTGCCCTTCTGCAGGATCCTGATGTCTAACTGGCACTATGTAGAAAATCATAAATGCTTTGTAGATGATCCATGTTCACTTTCAAACGTGACAAAAAACTCAACGACCTACTGTGTGCGCTCTAAGCTGACAAAAATCTCACACCTAGACACAGGTACTTTCCCTGCTCAAAACCAACTGCAAATCCTGCTCTCTCTACACCAGACACCATTCCTACTGGCCCCACTGCTTCTTTCACTATTAAAAGCACTTTCTCCTGCAGAGCCAACAACATTGTGTTTGCAATCCACTGTCAGCACTGTGCGGTTAAGATCTATGGTAGGTGAGACAATTCTCGCACACTTGTGACGCCGCATACTCTGTTCATCTGGCCCGGACATCGACACCATCGGCCCAATCCAGTCGTTCTACTCTCTTCAACCATGCCAACACAACATCAACATGGCAAAGTCTTGGCACTTTGGCAATTAAGAGTGACATACTTGGTACCGCCTTATATGCAGGGAATCTCATCTCATTGCAAATCTAGGGGGCACCGTCCCCATCATGCATCACGTCAAAAGTAGTATGGCATTCCATCTATGCAGCTCCAGCCTGAAAATATCCTCTCACCTCGACACCCTACCTCTGTTTACCTCAGACATAGGTTGCAGCTATCATCCTCTTCCCTTTTCTACATCCTCTGAGTCTACTCCATTTGTCTACATCAATCGACTTACCCCCCCCCCCCCACTGCCCTAGTAATGATGTGTGTATGGGATGTTGGTGGGTTTGGTGGTTGTTGGGGGTGGAAGGTGGGGGTAACCATTTGGAATAAGGTGATTTTACATATGGAAACATACTCAACACACACACACACAACACACACCACACACACACACCACACACACACACAAACTTCCACACACACTCACACTCACACAAACACAATACAACACACATAATGAATTTGATTGCTAGTCTTTTTCGTTGCGTCTGTGAATTAAAAGGGGGTGGTGGGGGGGGAGTGATATTTTATTATATTTTAGTTTATAGGTGTTGAATATGTTGCCCTCCCCCTCCCCCTCACCAGCTAGTACGTAAACCCTTTCCTTCTTCCCTTCCCCCCATAGCATCAGAACTTAAAGTACATGTTCCAACCCCACCACTTCAATCTCAAGCCCACAATATCCTCCCACTACCACTCACTACCATTCTTCCTTATCTCACTATTCACCTCACACATAACTTATAGATACTCTTATTTTTGCATTTATTATCTTTATTTTTTTTTTTAATTTATTTTGTATTTTTTTTTTATGTCTTATTTTATTTATTTTATTTGTTTTATTATAAAAATGTGATTTTCTAAATTATTTACTGTATCCATGCTTTCGTTATCCTTAACCTTCTAGATCGTTGTTAGCAGGTAGTATTCCATTCAGTTATACTATGGCTTGTATTGAGACTGCCATAGCAGTGACATCCCCATAGCCTTCGCCTCTGGGACTGTTGCCACCGCAAACCCTGCTGTCTTTAAGATTTCTCTTACCCACTCTCCTTTCTCCCATTCACATACTTATTGTCACCTAGATTGATCTTGTCCTCTTTTTTTTCCCACATTATTTTGTCATTTAATAAGTATTCACTATTCAGTTATATTATTATCAACATTTCGACTTTGATCATCACTATTTCCCTTCCAACAGCCTCGTTTCTCATTCAACGCCTTTCTTCCTTGCGCCTGACCCTAAGCGATCTGATAGCGATCAATGCTAAGTGAATTTTCGTTGTTTTATTCGTTTATGTATCACCCGACGAAGACCTAAGAGGTCGAAACGCGTTGTGTTTGTCTTGTGGATCGTTTGTCCACGTTCTTGGGCGGGTCGCATAAAATTTATTTATGATTTGTTTAGATTCGCCTGCATCGTTCTCGCTTTGCAACTAGATCTATATTATATATATATATATTTTATAATTTTTATATATTGTATTTTATATATCATTTTATATAGATATATATATTCTATATATATATATATTTTTTTTTTTTTTTTTAATTTTTTTTTTGTCAAATTAAAAAGCAAGATGATAAACAAGCTTAAAAACTTCTACAGGTCTGTTTTATTGCTTGTGCAGTCGTCAGGAATACTATATATATATATATATATCATATTATATATATATATTATTTATATATATATACTATATATATATATAAATATATCTATATATATATAAATTATATATATTTGCCAACTTTTTTTTATTTCATATATTTATTTATCAGTATTCACTTTGGTTCCAACTTCAGAACTTGGCTTTTACAAATTTGGAAGATAAGAAAGGAGGCAGAACAGTAATAGCAGGTATGTTACTATGGCTGAGGAGATGCCCGATGTTTTAGTTTTCCGTTATAAGCGTTACTAATGGCTATAACAGACCTAACGTTTTTCTTCTATTATGGAAATATCTCTCAGAAAGCACTTTGTCGATCTTTCTGAAAATTGTAGGTATGTTCATTATGGGTCAAGGATGCTACCCGATATTTCGATTTACCGTTTAGCCGTTACAAGGCTATAACGGACATTTTGGTTTTTCTTCTTTACGGAATAAATCTCAGAAAGTACTTGGCCGATCTTTCTGAAAATATTGTAGGTATGTTCATTGAGGCGAGGATGATGCCGATGTTTTAGTTTTACGTTATAGCAGTTTCTATATGGCTGTAATTGCCATATCGTTTTTTTCTCTTTTTTATGAAATGTCTACAGAATGTTCTTGGCGATCTTTGTTGAAAAATTTGCATGTATGTTCATTATTGGGCACGGATCATGCCCGAAAGTTTTAGTGTACCGTTATGGCGTACTAACGGCTACAACAACCATAACGGTTTTTCTTTTTTTATGGAATATCTCAGAAAGGACTTGCCGATCTTTTGAATAATTTGTAGGTATTATGGGTCACGGATGATGCCCGACGTTTTATTTTCCCGTTATAGCCTCGTACTAACGGCTATAACGGCCCCCTAACGGTTTTCCTTCTTCATGGAAGTATCCTCAAATTTTCTGAAATTTGTAGGTATGGTCAGTATGGGTCACAGATTGATGCCGTTGTTCAAGTTTACCGTTATACTGTTACTAGCGGCCCCATAATGGTTTATTCTTTATGGAAAATCTCGAACGTTCTTGGAGGATTTTTCTGATAATTTGTAAAGTATGTTCCATTATAGGTCCACAGATGATGGCGATGTTTACAGAATAGCCATTACTAACAGTTAGGCAGCCCAAGACGGTTTTCCTCTTTATGGAATTTATCATGAGAATTCAGGATATACTGGGAGTTCGTTTTATATGCTTTGCATCTTGTTTTGCTTTGTGTTTGATTATTTGTCGTGTTTACTCATTTCTCCATTGATTGCTAGTCTAGGCAGAGCTGCACAGCTGGGACAGTCATTAGACAATGTAGCATTTGTCATCTCTGGAGAGAGACGGGGTGCGCATATCTTTCCAGAGTCCCACTGGCTGCAGCACAGCTGGATACTGCCTAATGATGGCTGAATCGATTATTTGAGTTTTATTTCACTGTACTTAATGCACTGCTCAGTTTTTTTTTCAGAGGGTGTGTGTGTGTGTTGTGTGTGTGGTGTTGTGTTGTGTTGTGTGTGTGGTGTGTGTGTGTGTGTGTGTGTGTGTGGAGAGAGAAGAGAGAGAGAGAGAGAGAGAGAGAGAGAGAGAGAGAGAGAGAGAGAGAGAGAGAGAGAGAATGGTCATATTCAAAAGGGTTAAGATGAATATGATATTCATGCGTGAGTAAATGAGAAGTATGGGCGAGGAGCTTATAATTGAACACACTTTTCGTTTACTTCAGTGTCCTAATGTTTCTTTTCATATCAACCAAAGGGGTGAACGTTTTGTGACTCTTCATGCTGTTAAGACCTTACACTCAATAAAAAACTACCCAGAGTGCAATTATTTTTCAAAAAGAAAACTATCGTGAGTTGCTCAATACTGAAATAGTGTTCTGTTGTTGAGCCACCCATGTACCTATATTGGGTATACTTAACATGATAGGAAATGCTAGCTTTGAACTAATAAATGACATAATATGAAGTTTCAATAATGAGCAACTTAGAAAAGAGTTTTGACAAATAAAAGAAATTTGAGCATTGATTTCATTATCTTCAATTATAAATCAGCTCTTCAAAAGTCAGAAGAACCTACAAAATTTGTAACTCTCTTGTTGGTGTGATTTGCAATATTATGAAATTAATGGTTGCCCTGTAATGGAAAAATTTACAAATGCAAAACACAAATACTAAAAAAGGCCGTGCTGAAGACTGTATTAGCATCTCCCAATGCCCTCTGCCAGTCTACTACGAAGTGAGGACAGAGCAAAAAAAAGATTTTAAAATTCATGTTTATTTTACAACTGGTAAGATACTTATTCAAGATGTGCTGAAACATTGGGACCGGTTTGACAACTGCGTTCTATCGTCCTATGCTGGCTTAGAGCAAATGCCCTGACTCACTGTCCATTCCACACTCCCTGTCCATTCCACATATGTGCCTGCCTGACAAGGACACAGCAGCAGCTGTCCTGACCAGCAAGGAGCCATGCACAGTGGAGGAGGCAGACGAGCACAACACTGGGGATACACTCACTCCCCCAAGTCACGGCGGCAGACAGGAGCACAACACTGGGGGATACACTCACTCTCCCAGTCACGGCGGCAGACAGGAGCACAACACTGGAGGATACACTCACTCTCCACAGTCACGGCGGCAGACAGGAGCACAACACTGGAGGATACACTCACTCTCCACAGTCACGGCGGCAGACAGGAGCACAACACTGGAGGATACACTCATCTCCACAGTCACGGCGGCAGACAGGGCACAACACGGAGGATACACTCACTCTCCACAGTCACGGCGGCAGACAGGAGCACAACACTGGGGATACACTCACTCCCACAGTCACGGCGGCAGACAGGAGCACAACACTGGAGGATACACTCACTCTCCACAGTCACGGCGGCAGACAGGAGCACAACACGGAGGATACACTCACTCTCCACAGCACGGCGGCAGACAGGAGCACAACACTGGAGGATACACTTCACTCCCACAGCACGGGCGGCAGACAGGGGCACAACACTGGAAGGATACACCCCACTCTCCCCCAGTCACGGCGGCAGACAGGACACAACACTGGAGGGTACCCACTCA
>CM031622.1:18673248-18679470 GCA_018398815.1 Conus ventricosus | reverse complement strand
CGTCTCCGCCCCCACCCCCCCCCCCCCCCTCCCCCACTTTCTTTCATCTCTCGCTCATCTCTCACTCTGCCTTGCTTGTCTGTCTGCCTTTTTGTTTGTCTGTTCTGTTTGTCTCTCTTAATCTCTCTCCCTCCTCCCTTGCTTGTCTCTCTGTCTGCCTGTCTATTTGTTTATCTATCTCAGTGTCTCTGTCTCTAGTGTCTCCCCACACTCCCCCTCTCTGTCTGTCGTTTTTCTTTCTTTCTTTTACCCCCCCTCCCCCCCCCCCCCCCCCCCCCCCGCTCTCGCTCTCTCTCTCTCTCTCTCTCTCTCTCTTCTCTCTCTCTCTCTCTCTCTCTCTCTCTCTCTCTCTCTCTCTCTCTCTCTCTCTCTCTGCATGCTTCTAGTCAGCTCAGTTCAGTTCAGTTCAGTAGTTTTATTTAACGTCTTTTCATCGCAAGATGATCTTAGACCTTTAAACTGCAATGTACATTCCATTGTACTACCAGCACCTTCCCCCACCCCCCACCCCCCAAAAACAACAACAAACAACAATAAAAACCACTATTAACACACATATCTCAAATGGCTTTTTTCACAATAGTTTTTGCAACTGGGGACTGAGCAATAACCAAAGCAATATCAAAAAAGCAAGAGTTATTTACCACACTATCAACATGGTCAGAATTATTTATAAAAATATTCTTCTCCTTATAAGCGGGGGTTAGTATAGGGCATTCAAATAAAAGATGACGAATTGAGATATTCTCCTGACATATACACGCTATACCTCGTGAATATTTTGTATTCCATGTATTTAACCGTAATTTATGAATTAGTCTGCTATATACCTTGGACATGATGGCAGGACGAATAAATTCTCATTAAGATGTTTTTTCCGCATATTCTTTTCCAATCGCTGGATCAATTCATGCGGGGGAAAAATTTAAGACTTTGTTGAAGGGTGTTTCAAAAATTGTACAAGCTCCCTGTTTTGCCAATTTGTCTGCTAATTCATTCCCTTTTAAACCACAATGTGAAGGAACCCAGCAAAAATCAACTGCTATACCTCGGGAAAGTAAACAATGTAATAGATGCTTAATTTCAAAAAGAATATCAGTTCTAATTTTAGAGTTCCAGTGCTTTAATGATTGTAAAACTGATTTTGAATCAACACAAAATAGCACACTGTACAATGATACTGGCGTGTCATATAAGATATAATTCAGAGCTTTCATAATTGCATATAGCTCTGATGTATAAATTGAAAATTCTCTGCCTAGATAGAAAGACTTTTGCACATTAAGGATGGTATAGTGAATCCAGCACCACTGTCAGATGTTTCCATTATTGAACCATCTGTAAATATTTTTAAATGATTTGGATAAGTCTTTTCGAGATGTTCTCGAACTTCATTTACTAGAATATTTACATTGTCATCTTTCTTCAAAGTAGTATATTTATCATCAATTTTTGCGTTGAGATGCTCCCATGGGGGCATTTGAGGAAAAATGGGAACCTCCGAAATTGCATCAATATCAATACTACATTCTGACATAAGCTCACAAGTGAAATTTCTAATTGGCTCTATGTATGATATATTTTTAGATCTTTTGGGGTATTCCTTGTTGGAATCCATAAGAATTTCACCAGTAGCAGAGTTTTTTACAGATAGGCCTCTTACAACGTATTTGGACACATCCAACGTTCGTTGTTCATTAAGAGGTAAAATGTTTGTCTCCCTTATAGCATTTCATTGTGTTTGTGTGCACTGGAACACCAAAGCTAATTTTAAGGCTTTACTATCTAAGCTTTGCAGTTTCTTTAAAAGGTAGTTAGATGCAGAGAAGTATACTTCCTGTCCATATATTAATTTTGATCGGACTAACGATGTATATAAATGTAAAAGTGCGGTACAGTCTTGACCCATGGTTGACAACATATAATTTTGAGCAAATTTAATCTTTTCCTAGCTTTATCTATCACATTTTCAATATGCTTTTTCCAGCTCAGTTTCGGTGTTAAAACACTCCTAAGAATTTGACTGTTTGCTTATATTGTAGAACATTGTCGTCAAGAATAAGGTTGGGCAGAGCTTTTGGGTTTTCGCCATTATTAAAAAGCATTAAACCAGTTTTCCACCAGATAATTCAAGTCCGTTTCTCTTTCATGTAAGCAGACAATCTGTCCAATTCTCCTTGATACATTGTCTGTACAAATTTTACTGCCCTTTTATTCGAGTGCTTCCTTAATGAAGTATTAATCCAAATGGCAATATCATCTGCATACTGCACTACATTGGTGGATTTTGATAATGCCTTTGGGAGATCATGTATAAGGATCGTAAATAATAAAGGTGCAATAACAGATCCCTGAGGAATGCCCATATCTATTTTCCTGAATGATGAATATATTTTTCCAATTCGTGTACATATATTTCTACCTTCTAGAAAGATTTTTTATATAATCATACATATTCCCAGAAATACCAATATTTTTCAGTTTATACAATAATCGAGCATGCCAAACACGGTCATATGCTTTCTTTACATCAAAGAATGTAGCTAATGTACTTTTTCTGCGTGAAAATTGCTTTTTTATATGAGAAGTTAGTTTTACTAAATGATCAGTTGTGCAACGCCCTTTTCTGATCCAGCTTGCTGAACTGGAATTATGTCATTTTTTTCACAATAATATAATAAACGTGTTTGTACAACTTTTTCAAGAAGTTTACCAACATGAGATGTTAAAACAATGGGTCTGTAGCTGTTTACAGATGTTCTTGTTTTACCTTCTTTTGGTACTGGTACTACCACTGAACTTTTCCAGATTGGAGAATAGTGTCGTACGTCCAACATTTTTGGAACAACGAATGTAGTAATATTTTCCACGAAGAAGGTAAGTGACGAAGAAGCTCGTAAGAAATACCATCTAGGCCCACTGCTGAATCATAGATGTAATGGATTCTATCGCTTCAAGAAGTTCTGATGATTGTAATGGAGAATTTAAGTAGTTATTATTGTCTGGTATGGGACTCTTATATTGTTCTTTTTGTTCCTCTTTTTGTCTCTGGTACTTGATTTCTGCTGGAAGATTTACAGCTCGACTATTTTCCGAAAAGAAATGGGAGAAAGCTTCCACCTTATCCATTGTGCTTGGAAATTCTTTTGTTAATTTTACAGGGTAAGCTTGTGTTTTGTAACAATTTTTCATTTGTTTTACTTTTTTCCAAACTTTAAACATATCCTTCGATTCTTTTATTTCGGTCTCACAAATTCTGCCCAGTATTTCTTTTTAGCTTGAGCAATAATTTTATTACATTTGTTCTTTTCTTGCTTCATAAAGACAAAATTTTCTTCTGTCTTATTTCGTAACCAAGCCTTGTAACTTATTCGCTTTGATTTAACAGCTAGTCTACATTCTTCCGTCCACCATACATTACCCATATATTTACCAATCTTTTAAAAATTTACATTTAGTGATAGAATGCTCGGCTGCTAACAGTATGACTTTGCTGAAATTAGAATAAAATAAATTAACATCATCATTCTCAATAAATATTGTGTTTATACGATGCAAGAAAAATCTGGTAGGCATCCCAGTTGGCAAGTTTATAATTAACTTTGGAATTTTGTCTTCGATGTCTGTTACATCATTATTTATGTCATCATTAAAGATTATAGTAATGGGGAGGTGATCACTTCCCAAACAATCTCTTCACAAGCTTTGTTTACTGTTATTAGTGTTTATCAAAGACAGATTGGATTAATAGGCTTTTATGTTAGCCTAAGATCTTTATCCTTGTCAAGTAAAGTTTTCAAGTGTCATGTGTCAAGTGTCTCTCAACAGTGTGTGTGTGTGTGTGGTGTGTGTGTGTGTGTGTGTGGTGTGTGTGTGTGTGTGTGTGTGTGTGTTGTGTGTGGGTGTGTGTGTGTTGGTGTGTGTGTGTGTTGTGTGTTATGTGTTGGGGGGGGGGGGGGGGGGGGCAGTCCTGGCATAAGGCCAGAATGACACCCCCCTCCTATTTTTTTTAACTCCCTGGGAGTCAATCTGGATCAACATTTTTTGATCGAAAGTAACTCCCCGTGAGTAAGTTTAGGTACGTGCGTATTTTAACTCTACCCCTAGGGGAGTTAGAATACGCACGTGCCTAAACTAACTCTCCGGGAGTTAATTTCGATCAAGAAGTGTTGATCAGATTGACTCCCGGGGAGTTAAAAAATAGAAAGGGGGAGTCATTCTGGCCTTATGCCAGGAAATGACCCCCCCCCTCCCCTTATTCAGATTATTTCAGGGGGGTTTTCCTGGGTGAAATTCGCATTACAAGGCAATGCTAATACAACTTTCAAAACATATTTCTCTCACTCATTCTATAATTTGAAATCGGGGTGGGGAGGGGTGGGGGTCATCTGGGCACGTTGACCACATGCACGTATACAAACACACTTATGCACACAAGCATGCACGAAGCACGCAAACACACACACACACACACACACACACACACACACACACACACACACACACACACACACACACACACACATGCGTGCGCACTCATGTTTGCAGACTTTTTTTTTAGTGGCGTAACACAGAGTACATGATGTGAATACCCGTAAAAAAAAAACAGGTACATAAGTTGCTGTGAAGATTTGTTATAATGGCAACACCAAACTTCGCTGCAAATTCGAATAAAATCGGTTCAGAAGTGGTCAAGCTAGAAGGCCTAGTATCTTAGGCGCTGGCTGGCCATGTCACCCACTGAAGTGCTAACTGGTCAGGTTAGATTGCCTTTGCTACAGCAAGCATTACAAAGATTTGACGAAAATCGATTGAAAAAGGACCGAACTATAAGGCCCAGTGCCTTGCAGAACGGGTGCTGGATGCCCAGGTCATCCACTAAAAGGACGCTAACTTTCAAATCACATTGGCATAGTCACACCACTTCTCAAAGCAAAATTGAACTGAATCAGTTGAGAAACAGTTGAGTTAAAAGGTCCGTTTTATGTTTAACACACTCAGACACGCACATTTGCATTGTAATTTTCTTCATCATGGTTGTTGCCGTGCTAGAATGAAAGGAGGGTAGTGACTTCCCATCCCCTAAGCCTTCTATCCTTCGTAAGATTTATATAAAAGACAGACATGAGAGGGATGGGAGGGGGGGGGGGGGGGGGCACACAGACAGAGACGGAGACAACCAGACAGACAGACAAATAGACCACCAGATAGACAAACAGAAAGAGAGAGAGAGGGAGAAAGGGAGAAAGGGAGAGGGAAAAAGAGAGAGAGAGACGGAGACAACCAGACAGACAGACAAATAGACCACCAGATAGACAAACAGAAAGAGAGAGAGAGGGAGAAAGGGAGAAAGGGAGAGGGAAAAAGAGAACGAACGAACGAACGAACGAACGAACGAATTTTTATTTTAAGAGGGTAGTGGATTAAGCATGAATACTTTTTTTTTACATCCAGCCCTCTGGGGGAAAAAAAGTCGATATATAGTAAAAAGCAAATCAGAAAAAAATGCAACAATTCCTTGCATGGGAACCTTTGACAAAAAAGAAGATAGAAGAAAAAGAAACCAGTGAATCCACCACCACCACCACCACCACCACCACCACACAACAACAACAACAACAACAACAACAACAACAACAACAGCAACAACAACAACAACAACAACAACAACAACAACAACGAGAAAAGATGATCAGGGCAATAGGGGGGAGTGTGAATGGAGAGGAGAGAGAGAGAGAGAGAGAGGAGAAGAGAGGAGAGAGGAGAGAGAGAGAGAGAGAGAGAGAGAGAGACCGACTGACCGACCGACCGACCGACCGACTGGCGAAAGAAAGGCAGAGATAAAGGAAGAGAAAGACAATGAAGCAGATATAGATAATCACCTACGAAAAACTTTGAAAAAACACATTAATGGCACAGGATGATCACTGCAATTTGCGTAGAATTAAGTCAACTTCGAACATCACATGTTTGTTAAATTGAATCTGAATTGAGAATTATCAATACATTTTCGGGTATAGTGCAGTCAAATCTGAGACATTCATAAGATATTTGTGAAAATTAGACTTGAACTTTTTAAAGTTTGATTGATTTTTAAGTTCTTCAGGAATATGGTTCCATAGCCAACCCCCGGAATACGCCAGACTAGACTTGTATAGATTAATCATGGCAAACGGGAGGTTTATTTTATATGAATGTCGATAGTCGTTAAAAGTGAACATA
>CM031622.1:18660748-18668248 GCA_018398815.1 Conus ventricosus | reverse complement strand
GGAGATCAAAAGATATGGAACAGTCTGAGTGGTCAGCTCTGCTGTTCAATAACCCAAGCATTGTGAGTGGCTAAGAATTGTACAAAACAACTTTTACTTGGATCTCCTAAGAGATGCAATCTCCCACTGATTGACCAAACAATAGAATGCTGAACAATTAAGTAGTGGGGGAAAACAAGTGCAGGTTAACAATTCTTCAGTCGTTATAGTAATGACTGGTCAAAGATTTGACTTTAAAAAAAATAATAATAATTGAAGATGAAGAAACCGGGGGAATATATTATGAATATGAGAAGCCCTTCACGAGCTGCCTGAGGAACCATCGTAATCCCTCCCAAAGGCACATTATATTTGTATTGCCTGCTCCTAGGCCTTTCGTCCGTGGATCGGACTCATCGGGAAGACACGGCTGATTGGTCTGTGCTCTTGGTGCCAAATAGAGACACACCACAGTCCATAATTTTGTGGTGTTCTCTTCCTCTCTCTCTCTCTCGCTCTCTCTCTCTCTCTCTCTCTCTCTCTCTCTCACTCTCTCCCCCTCTCCTCCTCTCTCTCTCTCTCTCCCCTCTCTCTCTCTCTCTCTCCATGCGTGAGTGTGTTTGTAAATAAAAAGAAACTAAGAAAACAACAAACAAACAAACAAACGGACAAAAAAAACAAATTGAGAAAACAGAATAAACATTTCAAGCGCCTGCAATGAGAAATGGGTCTGGGCATGAACACTGAACATGCTCGGGCGACAAAATCCAACCACAGTTTCAAAAAGGTAGCAAAGAGTGCACACACACACACTGTGTTGATTGAAGGGACCGGCAAGGTATGGTCACCGCATTCTCTCTCTCTCTCTCTCTCTCTCTCTTCCTCTCTCTCTCCCCTCCTCTCTCTCTCTCTTCTCTCTCTCTCTCTCTCTCTCTCTCTCACCACACACACACACACCCACACACACATCCACACACACCCCACACACACTACCACACACACACACACACACACACACACACACACACACACACGTGGCGCGCGCGCGCGCGCACCCCACCACACACACACACAACACACACACACACACACACACACCACACACACACACACACACACACACACACACAGTGGTTTTGTTCATGTGACAATATGAATACAAATGTCAATAGGCGATATTACCGTACATTCAATTCTCTCCTCTCTTCTCTCTCTCTCTCTCTCTCTTCTCTCTCTCTCTCTCTCTCCTCTCTCTTCTCTCTCTCTCTCTCTCTCTCTCTCCATGCGTGAGTGTGTTTGTAAGCGTGTGTGCGAGTGCGCGCGCGGGCGTCTGTGTGTGTGTGTGTGCGCGTGCGTGCGTGCGTGCGTGCGTCTGCATGTGTGCGTGCGTGTGTGCGTGCGTGTATGTGTGTGTGTGTAGACTGTGCCTGGGAGTTCTGCAGTGTAATGCCAGTTATCCATTCATCAGCAGATCCTCCACTCAAACGTGACGCGGTGAAATGGCAGAATTCGGATCCTCCATATGTCCAGTCCACAAGAGCAAGCAAACATACACGTTTCCGGTCATGAGTTGCTGCCTCTTCAAGTGCAGAATTTTATTGCTGGAGCCGCTGGTGGCAAGGTTTTTTTGCTCTGGTAGAACCAGCTGCATACTTCTTTAATACCTGTTTTTATCTCCGTTGAGTACTCTTCCGTGGGTTAGAGCTGCATTGCAAAAGCTAGGAATACAGCTAAGAACATGTTCTATGGTTTTCTTGCTGTTTCAGGTTTGACCTACAGCGACATCTGATGTCCCATATTTCACCAGCTCCCCCCCCCCCCCCCCCCCCCCCCCCCCCCCCCCGAGTGGAGGGGGGCATACTTAGATCCGGGATGATGAAGGTGGTAAGAAGGGTCACACACCACATTTCATTCCCGTTGAAAACTTTTCCTTGGACAGCATTTCGGATGTGGTCCATTTCCTCTGTTGGCACAACTGAATCGACTTTTGTTTTTTGTTTTATAGAATTTGTTGTTTCCTTTATGTCATGTTCTGCCATGTCTTTGTTTGTGTTCCCTTTTGCAGTTGACCAGCGCTTTATTTTGTTCATCCCAGTCGATGCAATTCACGCTTTATTTCTGTTCATCCCAGTCGATGCATTCACGCTTTATTTCTGTTCATCCCAGTCGATGCATTCACGCTTTATTATAATAATAATAATAATAATAATAATAATAATAATAAATAACAATAATAATAATAATAATGAATTTCTTATATATGCGCCTATTCTCGGCTAGAGGCCAAGCTCTAAGCGCTTTACAATCAACACTCGTTTACACAACGGGCTGCCTACCTGGGTAGTGCCGACTGAAGAGCTGCCAGCTGGCGCTTCATTCAGTCGTTTCCCGTGTCATCCGTTCAGTATCGATCACTCATTTTCCTTACTTCCTTCATCTTTCCATTTTCTCATGCAGGGTGCATGCTATGTGTAACGTGTCATCCACACCAACGGCCAAACTGGCCTACTCTTCCGAAAGTTGGTGATGGGATTTTACGTGTGTGCAAGATGTTATGCATGCGTTCACACATGGAACCTCGGTTTATAGTCTCATTCGAAGGACTGTATGGGAAATGGAGTCAGAACCAATGTTAACTCCGAGGGAAAAATCCCACGCTTTATTTCTGTTCATCCCAGTCGATGCATTCACGCTTTATTTCTGTTCATCCCAGTCGATGCATTCACGTTTGTGTGCATCCGTCATTTCCCTGATCGTGAGAGTTTCTTGTACAAAGTCCACGTCACTGACTTTCTATTTTCTGTCAGTGTTCAGCAAGGAATGAACGGATCTCACAGCCGTGTCCTCCAGGTCTTAATAATCATATGGTTAATAACCTTGCTTTTCCCTTGCGTCCATCGACCATTAGTTTTAGGGGCAGACCAGCTTTGCTTGAATCAGTAGAGAACATTGTCAATAAGACCAGATGGGACACTGAGCCTTTTTCTCGTGTATTTGTTGATTCTTGCCTCCATCGATTCCATAATGCTAATATGAGTCGTTTGTTAGTGAAGGCCAGATGAGTGTTGAGAGGGAAACATGAACTACAGGCACCAGACTTTGCATTTGTCTTGAGGTCGCAGGAAGTGGAATCGTCACCCGGGTCCGTTGTTTGTTTGTTGCTGTTTGTCTGTTTGTTTGTTTTTTAGCAAATTACATGAAAAGACGGCAGTGATTTAAACGACACTTTACAGGGAAGGTGAAATGTTGCCGCAATGGACGAATTCCTTTCCATTTCAGTGCGGATCCGAGGTGCTAACCGAATCAAAGGCCGAATCCAGATTCTATTTTCAAGATTGTGCCCAATCTTTGACCAGTTTCTGGGAGACGTGGTGGACACAAGGAAAGTGATCAAGACGACAATCCATTTCATTGTAAGATTGAATGAAAGGATCATTTTGATGTCTGCGCTGCCGCACTTTATGTTTTTATAGATTGAGACCAATGTTTCCAGTGTTTGCGCTTGCCGGCACTTAATTCTTATAGGATTGACGCAATGTTTCCTAAAAGTCTTATAGGGTTGGACGCAATGTTTCCTAATTCTTATAGGATTGGACGCAATGTTTCCTAATGTCTTATAGGATTGGGGCGCAATGTTTCCTAATGTCTTATAGGATTGGACGCAAATGTTTCCTAATGTCTTATAGGATTGGACGCAATGTTTCCTAATGTCTTATAGGATTGGACGCAATGTTTCCTAATGTCTTATAGGATTGGACGCAATGTTTCCTAATGTCTTATAGGATTGGACGCAATGTTTCCTAATGTCTTATAGGATTGGACGCAATGTTTCCTGTGTTTCACTTAATGTCTTATAGGATTGGACGCAATGTTTCCTGTGTTTCACTTAATGTCTTATAGGATTGGACGCAATGTTTCCTGTGTTTCACTTAATGTCTTATAGGATTGGACGCAATGTTTCCTGTGTTTACTTTTCAAATTACCTAATGTGAGTTAGGATCTTTTTAAAAATAATAATTGACATGCTGTTGTGATTTTGAAACAGTTTTTTTTTTTAAAGATTTGACAGACTTTTTCTGTATTTACATAAACTATCTCATGTACGTTTGAAATGGCTTCCATAAATAATCGATTACAACGGTTTCTGTTGCTCATGTACGTTTGAAATGGCTTCCAGAAATAATTGATTACAACGGTTTCTGTTGCAATATATTCTATCTGATGTGATTTTGAAGTGTCTTCACATGAAAATTATTCGTAAACGCCTAGGCACGAACGTCTTTCTTAAAGAAATGAGATTGATATAGGCAACTGCGGTTTGTATCGCAGTACAGAGAGTAACATTGATTACATGTTAAGCATTGTATACTTCATAGAACATTGTGGGACAACTTCACTTCAGTATTGAAATATGCACGGATGTCTTTAATATGTGGGCTGTAGTATTTGTTTTTAATAAATAAAGAAATGAATCCCGTGTGGCAAGATTTTGTCAATACACTGAAACAAAGGAATAAAACAGAAGAGCGTACAGCTCGAATACACTTTTAGACTGATAATTTCAATTTAAAACGGATGTTTTACAGAGCTCTATTCAAGAACATATAAGTTTTAGTATGTTCCGTTCCCTTGTCTATCTCTATGCTGGTTGTATTGTTAAGCTTTGTCAAATTTTACATCCATACCTATTAGTTTGAGTGATCATTTCCTACTAAGAGATGTTCGTTTAGCAAATTATCCTGAATTAAAAGAAATTACAAAAAAGAGAAAAAAAAAAAAACCCTTCCAAAGTCATGACAAATGATAAATAGAATACCTTGCTGATTCAGGTCGAAGCAAATTAGTTTGTTTAGATTTGCCAACACATTGTGTTCAATAAAAATTGTCCGACTCGAACAGAACTCTTTCTGATGTGTGTGTGTGTGTGTGTGTGTGTGTGTGTGTGTGTGTGTGTGTGTGTGTGTGTGTGTGTGTGTGTGTGTGTGTGTGTGTGTGTTGCTTTCATTTTGTTTTGTTTGTTTGTTTGTTTTGTTGTTTTTGTTTTGTTTTTTTTTCTTTTTATTCTGTACCTGAAGTTCATATTACAATTCATGTCAAATTCATTTTTGGTGGTTTTGATTGTGTTATTTGATTACCTGTTTCTGCTTTCTACTTCTATCATGAATTATACTTTTGCTCTGTTTGTTCCATATGCATATGAAACCAGATCAATTGTGTTATTGTGAGTCTTTAGTAAACAAACTTGAATTTTACCTCAAGGATAAATTTAAATATCCCTTCGACTTCTCCGGAGTTTTTGTGATTCCGGTAATGTTGTTTGAATATTTCATATACAGCCTACTGCAGTCAGCTATGTGCGTGTCATCAGAACTTCTTCATTGCTTCATTGCGGCGTTGACCTCTGACTATGGAGCTATATGTCGGGCTACAATCGTTCCAGGTATACTGAAATCTGAATAGTACCGTTGCGAGCAAGTTAACAAATTTCGACGTAAATTTCATACGCCTAGTTTTGATTGTTGAGTCCGTTTGAAAGTTCTTTCAATTCATTTTCAGTATACAAGAGCTCTGTCGATGGTGGCGGTCGGAAGAAAATCTGTTCTGTGTACCTTGCGGCTGTTTCCCGGTGCCCTAAGCCAGGATGGTCTCTGATTGGTGGAGCAAGGACAGCCATTATTGGTGAACAATTCACAGCCATTATTGGCAGATCACATGAGAGCCATTATTGACGGACAACAATGAGAGCCATTATGGGTGGACTACAAGTGAGAGCCATTTTGTGGACACAATGAGCGCCTTTTTGGCGGACACATAAGATGGCATTATTGGGGACACAATAAGCCATTATTGGTGGCACAATGGAAGCCATTTTGGTGGACACAATGAGAGCCATTATTAGTGACACAAGGAGCCATTATTGGCGGACACAAGGCGAGCCATTATTGTAGACACAAGGCGAGCCATTTATTGGTGGACACAATGAGAGCCATTATTGGCAGACACAATTAGAGTCATTATTGGCGAACACAATGAGAGCCATTATGGTGGACACAATGAGAGCCATTACTGGTGGACACAATGAGAGCCATTATTGGTGGACACAATAAGAGCCATTATTGGTGGACACAAGGAGCCATTATTGGCGGACACAATAAGAGCCATTATTGGCGGACACAATAGAGCATTATTGCGAACACAAGGCGAGCCATTATGGTAGACACAACGGGAGCCATTATTAGTGGACACAGTGAGAGCCATTATTGGTGACACAATGAGAGCCATTATTGGTGGACACAATGAGAGCCATTATTGGCGGACACAATAAGAGCCATTATTGGCGGACACAAGGCAGCCATTATTGATAGACACAGGCGAGCTATTATTAGTGGACACAGTGAGAGCCATCATTGGTAGACACAATGAGAGCCATTATTGGTGGACACAATGAGAGCCATTTTTGGGGTAGACACAATGAGAGTCCATTATTGGACGAACACAAGGGAGAGCCATTTTTGGGTGGAAACAATGAGAGCCATTATGGTGACACAATGAGAGCCATTATTGGTGGACACAATAAGAGCCATTATTGGTGGACACAATGAGAGCCATTATTGGCGGATACAATAAGATCCATTATTGGCGACACAATAAGAGCCATTTTTGGCGGACACAAGGCGAGCCATTATTGATAGACACAATGCGAGCCATTATTAGTGGACACAATAGAGCCATCATTGGTAGACACAATGAGAGCCATTATTGGTGGACTACAATGAGAGCCATTATTGGCGGACACAATAAGAGCCATTATTGGCGGACACAAGGCGAGCCATTATTGATAGACACAAGGCGAGCCATTATTAGTGGACACAGTGAGAGCCATCATTGGTAGACACAATGAGAGCCATTATTGGTGGACACAATGAGAGCCATTATTGGTAGACACAATGAGAGTCATTATTGACGAACACAATGAGAGCCATTACTGGTGGACACAATGAGAGCCATTACTGGTGTACACAATGAGAGCCATTATTGGTGGACACAATAAGAGCCATTATTGGTGGACACAATGAGAGCCATTATTGGCGGATACAATAAGATCCATTATTGGCGGACACAATAAGAGCCATTATTGGCGGACACAAGGCGAGCCATTATTGATAGACACAATGCGAGCCATTATTAGTGGACACAGTGAGAGCCATCATTGGTAGACACAATGAGAGCCATTATTAGTGGACACAGTGAGAGCCATCATTGGTAGACACAATGAGAGCCATTATTGGTGGACACAGTGAGAGCGATCATTGGTAGACACAATGAGAGCATTATTGGTGGGCAGAATAACAGCCATTATTGGTGGAAAGAATGAGAGCCATTCTTAGTCCTCTTGCTGTGTTCCCCAGCTGTGAAAAGGGAATACCTGCAGCGCAGAAGAAATGTCAGGCAGAGCTACAGCAAATGGAGCCAGACACGGTGGACCCTTGGCAGCCTGTGCATCAATCTGATCGAAGTCAA
>CM031622.1:18644022-18659748 GCA_018398815.1 Conus ventricosus | reverse complement strand
GTCAAATTCTAAGCCAGAATTACCATTTACTTTGTATTTCAATGAAACCATCGAAGAGTTCAGTCACAAGTCTTAGGAATACAATGAAAATAATCTAAACTTGGTCAAACACTTAGAGTCTTTATCTAAAAACGTTGCACGAAAACACATCTTCTAAAAAGGATTAAGAACTTCTTAAATTTTGCATGAAGAAAAAACTATTTTTTCACTCTTATATTCAGCCTATTATCGACTATGCCTCAACACTTTGGGACTCAGCGAGCAAGAATTCATTTCAAACCACTAATTAGCCTTCACAAAAGAGCGTCAAAGTAACTTTAGGTCATCCATCTTCACTGGTAGATTGATTAAGCATTCAGGCTTTTCTCCATTTAAACCCAAAAACTTCTATAAAATTTAAAGGACTCTTTATGCATAAGGTACTCCAGGGAATGCTCCACTTTCTCTAACAAATTTGTTCACTTTTAACGACTATCGACATTCATATAAAATAAACCCTTTCCCGTTTGCCATGATTAATCTATAAAGTCTGGTCGGGCCCGTATTCCGGGGGTTGGCTATGGAACCATTTTTCCTGAAGAACTTAAAAATCAATCAAACTTTAAAAAGTTCAAGTCTAATTTTCAAAAATATCTTATGAATGTCTCAGATTTGACTGCACTTACCCGAAAATGTATTGATAATTTTCTCAATTCAGATTCAATTTAACAAAACATGTGATGTTCGAAGTTGCTTAATTTAGCAAATTTGCAGTGATCATCCTGTGCCATTAATGTGTTTTTTCAAAGTTTTTCGTAGGTGATTATCTATATCTGGGTTCATTGCTTTCTCTTCCCTTTTTCTCTGCCTTTCTTTCGCCGTCGGTCGGTCGGTCGGTCGGGTCAGTCGGTCTCTCTCTTTTCTCTCTCTCTCTCTCCTTTTCCCCTCTTCTCTTTCTCTCTCTCTCTCTCCCCCCTCCATTCACACTCCCCCTATTGCCCTGATCTTTTTTTCTCGTTGTTGTTGTTGTTGTTGTTGTTGTTGTGTTGTTGTGTTGTTGTTGTTGTTGTTGTTGTTGTTGTTGTTGTTTTTGGTGGTTGGTGGTGGTGGGGGGTGGTGGTGGTTTCTGGTTTCTTTTTCTTCATCTTCTTTTTTGTCAAAGGTTCCCCTGCAAGGAATTGTTGCATTTTTTTCTGATTTGCTTTTTACTATATATCGACTTTTTTTCCCCAGAGGGCTGGATTGTAAAAAAAAAAAAGTATTCTGCTTAATCCACTACCCTCTTAAAATAAAAATTCGTTCGTTCGTTCGTTCGTTCGTTCGTTCTCTTTTTCCCTCTCCCTTTCTCCCTTTCTCCCCCTCTCTCTCTTTCTGTTTGTCATCTGGTGGTCTATTTGTCTGTCTGTCTGGTTGTCTCCGTCTCTCTTTTCCCCTTTTTTCCCTCTCCCTTTCTCCCTTTCTCCCTCTCTCTCTCTTTCTGTTTGTCTATCTGGTGGTCTATTTTTCTGTCTGTCTGGTTGTCTCCGTCTTGTCTGTGTTTCCCCCCCCCCCCCCCCCCCCCCCCCCCCCCCCCCCCTTTTTTTTTTTTTAAAATTTAGAAGGTAGGGGGGAATTCCTTTCCCCCTTTTTCTGCCGGCAAAACCATGAGAAAAAAATTCAAATGCTGTGGTTTCGGGGGGGGTTTTAAAAAAAAAACCCACCTTTTAATAAATGTTTTAATGTTCAGCTTTTTGTTTGGGAAGTTGGGGCCTTGGGGGGGGGTTTTTTGCCTTTTTTGGGAGCCTGGATAGGTTTTTAAGGTTTGGGCCTTTGTTCGCCCCCTTTAAAAAGGTTTTTTCTAATTTTGGCCTTGGGGTGAAAGGCCACCGGCCAGTTACTAGTGGGGTGACACCACCGTGGGATTAGGTTTGTTTGCCATTTAAATTTTTTTACAAATTTTGAGGGTTTTTTGTTTAAAAATCTTCCCCTTTTTTAAAATTTTTTTTTAAACGGGATTCGCCATGTTTGTGTTTTTTGTTGTTTTGGTGGGTTGTGTGTGTGTTGGTGTTGTGTGTGGTGTTTTGGTGTGGGGGGTGTGTGGGTTTGCCCTCCCCCCTTTCCCCGTTTTAATGTTTTTGCATGGGGGAACTGCCAAAATGTCCCCCCCCCCCCGATTTAAAATTTAAGGGGGGGGGGGGTTTTTTTTTAAAAATTTTTTCCCCCCCCCCCCCCTTTTTTTCCCCCCCCCCCACCTGGCTTAACCGAAATCCCCCTTTTATTTTTTAACTCCCGGGATCAATTGGTCAACCTTTTGATCGAAATTAAAAATCCCCGGGGTTAGTTTTGGGTGCGTATTTACTCCCCCAGGGGGTAGGTTAAAATACGCCCTACCCAAACTTTTCACGGGGAGTTACTTTCGATCAAAAAATGTGACCCAGATTGACTCCCAGGGAGTAAAAAAATAGGAGGGGGGTTTCATTCTGGCTTATGCCAGGACTGCCCCCCCCCCCCCCGCAACACATTACCACACACACACACACCACACACACACAACACACACAACACCACACACACACCACACAACACACACACAACACACACACTCCCCACACACACCCCCACCACTGTTGAGAGACACTTGAAAACATGCACTTGAAAACTTTATTGACAAGGATAAAGATCTTAGGTAAAAAAAAAAACCCTATAATCAATCTGTCTTTGTTTAAACACTATAACAGTAAACAAAGTTGTGAAGAGATTGTTTGGGAAGTGATCACCTCCTTACTATAATCTTTAATGATGACATAAATAATGATGAAAACAGACATCGAGACAAAATTTCCCAAAGTTTAATTATAAACTTGCCAACTGGGATGCCTACCAGATTTTTCTTGCATCGTATAACACAATATTATTGAGATGATGATGTTAATTTTATTTTTATTCTAATTTCAGCAAAGTATACTGTTAGCAGCCGAGCATTCTATCACTAAATGTAAATTTTAAAAGATTGGTAAATATATGGGAAATGTATGGTGGACGGAAAGAATGTAGACTAGCTTTTAAAATCAAAGCGAATAAGTTACAAGGCTTGGTTACGAAATAAGACAGAAGAAATTTTGTTTTTAAATGAAGCAAGAAAAGAACAATGTAATAAAATTATTGCTCAAGCTAAAAAGAAATACTGGGCAGAATTTTGTGAGACCGAAATAAAGAATCGAAGGATATTTTTAAAAGTTTGGAAAAAAGTAAAAAAAAATGAAAAATTGTTACAAAACACAAGCTTACCCTGTAAAATTAACAAAGAATTTCCAAGCACAATGGATAAGGTGGAGCTTTCTCCCCATTTCTTTCGGAAAATAGTTCGAGCTGTAAATCTTCCAGCAGAAATCAAGTACCAGAGACAAAAAGAGGAACAAAAAGAACAATATAAGAGTCCCATCCCAGACAAAAATAACTACTTAAATTCTCCATTACAATATCAGAACTTCTTGAAGCGATTAGAATCCATTACATTTATGATTCAGCAGTGGGCCTGATGGTATTTTTACGAGCTTCTTCGTCACTTACCTTTCTTCGTGGAAATTTACTACATTCGTTGTTCCAAAAATGTTGGACTTTACGACACTATTCCTTTACAATCTGGAAAGTTCAGTGGTAGTACCAGTACAAAAGAAGGTAAAACAAGAAATCTGTAACAGCTACAGACCATTGTTTTAACATTTCATGTTGGTAAACTTCTTGAAAAAGTTTGTACAAACACGTTTATTATATTTTGTGAAAAAAAATGACATAATTCCAGTTCAGCAAGCTGGATTCAGAAAAGGGCTTTGCACAACTGATAAATTTAGTAAAACTACTTCTCATATAAAAAAGCAATTTTCACGCAGAAAAAGTACATTAGCTACATTCTTTGATGTAAAGAAAGCATATGACCGTGTTTGGCATGCTCGATTATTGTATAAACGGGAAAAATTTTGGAAATTTCTGGGAATATGTATGATTATATAAAAAAATCTTTCTAGAAGGTAGAAAAAATATATGTACACGAATTGGAAAATATATTCATCATTCGGGAAAAATTTAGATATGGGCATTCCTCAGGGATCTGTTATTGCACCTTTATTATTTTACGATCCTTATACATGATCTCCAAAGGCATTATCAAAATCCCCCAATGTAGTGCAGTATGCAGATGATATTGCCATTTGGATTATACTTCTTTAAAGGAAGCACTCGAATAAAAGGGCAGTAAAATTTGTACAGACAATGTATCAAGGAGAATTGGACAGATTGTCTGCTTACATGAAAAGGGAAGGACTTTAATTATCTGGTGGAGAAAACTGGTTTAATTTCTTTTTAATAATGGCGAAACCCAAAAGCTCTGCCCAACCTTATTCTTGACGACAATGTTCTACAATATAAGCAACAGTCAAATTCTTAGGAGTGTTTTTAACACCGAAACTGAGCTGGAAAAGCATATTGAAATTTTGATAGTAAAGCTAGGAAATAGATTAAAATTTTCTCAAAATTTTATGTTGTCAACACTGGGGTCAAGACTGTACCGCACTTTTACATTTATTATACATCGTTAGTCCCATCAAATTAATTATGGAAGGAAGTATACTTCTCTGCATCTAACTACCCTTTTTAAAAAAATGCAAAACTTAGTTTGTAAAGCCTTTAAAATTAGCTTTGGGTGTTCCAGTGCACACAAACACAATGAAATGCTATAAGGAGACAAACTTTTACCTCTTAATGAACAACGAACGTTGGATGTGTCCAAATACGTTGTAAGAGGCCTATCTGTAAAAAACTCTGCTTTCTGGTGAAATTTTTATGGATTCCAACAGGAATACCCAAAGATCTAAAAATATATCATACATAGAGCAATTAGAAATTTCACTTGTGAGCTTATGTCAGAATGTTAGTATTGATATTGATGCAATTCGGAGGTTCCAAATTTTTTCCCCAATGCCCCCATGGGAGCATCCAACGCAAAAATTGATGATTTAATTACTACTTTGAAGAGAAGGGTGACAATGTAAATATTCTAGTAAATGAAGTTCGAGAACATCTCGAAAAGACTTATCCAAATATTTTAAAAATATTTACAGATGGTTCAATTATGGAAAACATTGACGTGGTGCTGGATTCACTATACCATCCTTAAATGTGCAAAAGTCTTTCTATCTAGGCAGAGAATTTTCAATTTATACATCGAGCTATATGCAATTATGAAAGCTCTGAATTATTTTCTTATTTTGACACGCCAGTATCATTGTACAGTGTGCTATTTTGTGTTGATTCAAAATCAGTTTTACAATCATTAAGCACTGGACTCTAAAATTAGAACTGATATTCTTTTTGAAATTAAGCATCTATTACATTGTTTTACTTTCCCCAGGATTGCAGTTGATTTTTTTTGGGTTCCTTCACATTGTGGTTTAAAAGGAATGAATTTTGCAGACAAATTGGCAAAACAGGGAGCTTGTACAATTTTTGAACACCCCTTCAACAAAGTCTTAAATTTTCTCCCCATGAAATTGATCCAGCGATTGGAAAGAATATGCGGAAAAAACATCTTAATGAGAATTTATTCGTCCTGCCATCATGTCCAAGGTATATAGCCAGACTAATTCATAAATTACGGTTAAAAACATGGAAAACAAAATATTCACGAGGTATAGCGTGTATATGTCAGGAGAATATCTCAATTCGTCTCTTTTATTTTAATGCCCTATACTAACCCCCGCTTATAAGGGAGAGGAATATTTTTATAAATAATTCTGACCAGTTGATAGTGTTGGTAAATAACTCTTGCTTTTTGATATTGCTTTGGTTATTGCTCAGTCCCCAGTTGCAAACTATTGTGAAAAAAAGCCATTTGAGATATGTGTGTTAATAGTGGTTTTTTATTGTTGTTGTTGTTGTTGGGTTTTTGGGGGGTGGGGGGGTGGGGGGAGGTGCTGGTAGTACAATGGAAAAGTACTTGCAGTTTAAAAGGGTTAAAGATCTTTGCGATGAAAAGACTTTTAAATAAAATTTTTAAACTGAACTGAACTGAGCGACTGAAGATGCAGAGAGAGAGAGGAGAGGAGAGAAGAGAGAAGGAGGGAGGAGGAGGGGAAAAGAGAGAGAGAGAGGAGAAGAGAGAAGAGGAGGAGAGAGGGGGGGGGGGGGGGGGGGGGGGGTAAAAGAAGAAAGAAAACAGACAGACAGAGAGGGGGAGTGTGGGGAGACACTAGAGACAGAGACACTGTGATAGAATACAATAGACAGGCAGACAGAGAGACAAGCAAGGAGAGAGGGAGAGAGTTAAGAGAGACAACGACAGACAAACAAAAAGGCAGACAGACAAGCAAGTGAGAGTGAGGGACTGAGCGGGGACTGAAAGAAAGGGGGGGGGGGGGGGGGGGGGGGAAGGAAACAGACAGGTAGCAGAGAGAGGGGAGGGTGGAGGGAGGGGGAGGGGGGTGTTATTAAATGTTTATTTCTCATATCTGACTAACCCTAAAACACTGAATGTTTAGGGGTGGGGGAGTTAATCTAAAAAGGGGGGGGGGGGGGGGGAGTCATTCTGGCGTGGTTTTTTTAACTCCCGTGGAGTTAAAAATTAGCACGTGCTAATTCTCACTCCGGGTTGTAAAAAAGCGGAGGGGTTAAAATGGATCGTTACACCGGATTACGCATGTCAGCGTCTCTTTCCCCGTTTTCGGCCCCTTTAACCACATGAGGCGCTTTGGAAGTCTGTGTAGACCAAAACTGCGTTGGTTTTCAAGTTCCATGACTCGTTTTTCCCTTCTCCCCCGTTTTTTACGATACTGTACAGGGACGGATACGGACATGACAAAGGCGGCAGTGAGCATGTTACATACACCTGGCGACTGGCTATCAGTCCAGCCGTGCATGTAAGTAGCAGTTCATCAGTGTACAGCAGTCACACCCGCCACTCGCAACAGTTGGATCGTCTTCTTCCTTCAAACCCGATCGATGGCCTTGTTGTAGAGGTGTGTACCATGTCGTTGACAAGTCAGAGTTGCACTGCAGCTGGGGACAGCGTATAATGCCCGGGGGTCTAGTATCGTGAACGGAAGAGACTGTGTTTATAGTTACGCGCCTGGCCACCATGACAATCGTAAATCAGGACGGGCAGTAAGAGGTGTATTCCTGTGGTACTTTGGTAAGGGGGGTGTAAGTGGTATATGGTGTAAACGCTGGGTCGCAAGTCTTGAAAGAAAGAGAGAAAAAAAAAAAGGGTGAAAAGGAAAGAAGAAGGGATCGTGGATCATGAGAGAGAGAGCGAAGATAGAGAGAGAGGATGAGAGAGAGGAGGTGAGAGAGGAGAGAGAGGTTGGGGAGGGTATATGCTAATTTATTTTGGAGAGAGAGAGAGAGAGAGAGCGAGAGAGAGTGAGAGGAGAGAGAAGAGAGACGAGAGAGGAGAGAGAGTATGCGGAGGTATATGGTTACATTTTATTTTGAGGAGAGAGAGTGAGAGAGAGACGACGGAGAGGGTGGAGAGGAGAGAGAGAGAGAGAGAGTTTGGGGAGGCAGATGTTCATTTATTTTGAGAGAGAGAGAGAGAGAGAGAGAGAGAGAGAGAGGAGTGAGTGAGAGGAAGAGAGAGAGAGAGGAGCGAAAGCGAACGAAACGAAAGGTTGTTTAATGAGGGAAGAATAAAGCACCAGTCAGTGGCTTTTTTCCATTCCAGCCCTCAACAATAAATACATGGTAGAAATCATTGCATCGAACGCATATAATCTCATAAAAAACAATGAAAACCCATGGCAATTTAGAATAAGAGAATCACAATATAACTAGAGGAAGAGAGGTGTGTGAGAGAGGGAGGGATGGGAAAGCAACTCAAAGAGAGAGGAGGTGGGGACTTGGAGGACACAGAAAGAAAGTGGACGGAGTCTCTGACACAAGGAGAGACAGCAAGAAAGGGAAAGAAGAAGAAGAAGAAGAAGAAGAAGAAGAAGGAAGAAAAAAGAAAGAAAAGGAAGATTAAAAAGAATGATTAGGAGAAGAGGATGAGGAGGTGGAGGGAGGAGGGAGGAGGAGGAGGAGGAGGGGAGAAGCATATAAAGAAACTTGGCACATGACTAACTTAACAATGAAGAAGGGTGGTAAAACATCAAGTCATGGAATGAAGAGGGGAAAAAAAAAAAAAAAAAAAAGCTGAAAGACACCGACATGCCAACTCGGCAGCAAGCAACAATTTCCAGACACGCCCCCCCCCCCCCCCCCCCACCAAACTTCAAAAAGAACGACAAGAGAAGGGAAGAAGGAGATCAACATAGGATGACAAATTATGAGAGAAGAGAGAAGGTGGAGAGAGAGAGGAGGAGTGGAGAGTAGAGGAGAGGAAAGGGGAGGGAGACAGAGACAGCCAGATCGACAGAGAGAGAGAGAGAGGAGAGAGAGCGTGAGAGAGAGAGAGGAGGGAGGGAGAGAGGACAGAGAGGACAGAGGAGGAAGAGAGAGAGGAGAGAGAGAGAGAGAGGTGGTGAGAGAGGAGAGAGGAGTATGAGAGAGAGGAGACACATACCTAAAAATTTGCCACATCACAAATGACAAAATACAATGAAAGGGTAGTATAAAAAATCAGTTCATGCAATAATGGAGATGAGCTGGAAAACACCAAGAAAATACCCATCACAGCAACCCCCCCCCCCCCCCCCCCCCCACCCCCCCCCCCCCCCCCCCCCTCCCCCCCCCCCCCCCCAACATCAAAACAATAAGAGACAAAAGAAGAAGATCAACATGGGATAACCAAACCCGACTCATGACTTTTGTTTTCTAGTTCAGTTAATAATAACGAGTGATACCTTTCTTTTGAACATGTTGGACTGATATTAACGTCGATGTTTATTAATAATGGCATTCCTCAAACAACTCCTCGAGTAAATCGACTAGTTTTAAAAAGATCAATTCTGGGAACGCGGTGGTAATATCTAGACGAATGGTTATTACTACTTTGTTGCGAAACATAGTGTAAGGGAGTGTGGTGCTATTCGGACAGATTTTTGAAACATGAAGACAGCTTTGTTATACTCTAATTTTATTTTTAATGGCAAAATATTCATTACCTTTATAATCAGACGCTAACAGCGTTCGACGGCTTTAAAAGATACCCAATTTCAAACGCTCCGTCTATGTAGGACTTACTTGGTGCCGTTTCATTATATTATTGCTGGCGGAATCCCAAACAGTTTTGAAACAAATTTATGAAGATTCTATGTTAAGCACAGAAGAAGATTTTTCGACTGTGTTAGATTCAAAGGAATTTTTTCACCTTGAGAGAGTTGATAGATCTTTTTAGAAATAATGTTACCATATCCTTGTAATATGATCTGACCATGACAAATTATTATCAATGACAACTCCAAGAACTTTATGGCTATTAGTTCTTCAATCTTTTTGTCATTCTAAGTTAAAGAACAGATAAATTATCAGGAAGATTTTGGGTCGTTTTTGTCGAGTGGTTTATACGCATGAATTTCGTTTTTTTTGTGGATGTGGACACATGTGATTTAGTTCAGACCAGTCGGTTATTGGTTTATTATTTTCCTGAAGATGTGTTTGAGACCTCAACGACATTGGTGCTACTGATTGTGTAAGGTGGTGTTCGTCAGCAAATAACCTCGCATTCTGCAGTAAGAACTAAAGGGAAGTCGTTAATGTAAATTGGAAAAATAATAAAGGACCTAGGACAGAACTTGTGGAAACACGTAATCAACAGGCAATGCAGAAGTGTTTTTCCACTAAACGTTACTGATGTGCTTTTCTACCAGATAGGAAAAGATGAATGAGTTCTAATTGAATCAGTAGACAATCGATAGATCTTACGTTTTTTTAGAAGGAGTGCATGGTCAAGTACATCAAATGGCTTTAGTGAAATCAACAAAGAGTGCAAACCAGTGATTTTTGTCATTGTTGATATTAGTCAACCATTTGTCTACTAAGGAGTCAGTGCTGTATGGCATGAGAAGTTTGCTCTGAAACCTGATTGGTTCGTGATGGAAAAGATTGTAAAATTGAAATGAGGAGAATAGAATTTTTTAATGTGATTTTTAAGGGTTTAGGACAAGACAGGTAATAGAGAAAAAGGCCTGTAATTAGAAGGCTCTGAATGGTCTCTGATTTATTTAAGGGATAATTTTTGCAACTCTAAATGCCTTTGGAATTTATTTTTTGAGGATGCTCAAGTTGTAGATGTACGCAAGGTTTCAGAAAATATCTGGTGCTGAGATTTTAAGAATTTTACTATCAATTCCATCCAGTCCCTCGTGAACAATGTTTGCTTTAAATGAGTGAGTGCATTGGTATATTCATGCACTGGCATAAAGGTACGTTTAAATCAGAGGAAATTTCTTTTGATTTACAGAATTCACGGACAGTCTCTAAGTCATTATAGGCCGATTTTATCTTTCTTTACCATAGTTGCACTACCTATTCCACAGAAATAATTGTTGACTAGTCTGGCGACTTATTGCTGACTGATAGAGTTTTTAGAGGCCGTGACTTTATTATCTGGTTAATGATTTATGGCTTTCCAATCGATTACTGGTTCAGTTATTGACGTCACAAGATTTTGAAAAGAGTAGTTCATTTTAGCCGCACGTTTTAAATATGTATACAAGATTCTCTCTTGTTTATTAAATTCTTTTTTGGTCCGTTTGAAATAGTAAATCTCCGTAAAGTCCATGGCGTGTTTCACATTTTCTGTGAGCCAGGGCACTTTTAGGGTTAATTCTAACACGGTCTTGTTTTCAAAGGTGCATGTTTGTCGTAAAATTTAAAAAATTGTGATACCAAAACTTTCGAATGTTCGTCCAGGATCAGTAAATGATATACGTCGTGTATAGTGTGAAATTCTTTTAACTCAAGATAAAAAATTTATTGGATTCAAACAGGGAAAAAACTTCTGTATTCAGTAAAGTGTGACAATTTTTTGGAACGTTAACGCCTTTTTTCTCCATGTTTTGGCATATGGGTTGATGGTTCACTACAAGCCTAATTCGGTGAAACAAATTTCGCTATAGAATGCATGTTCAGATGTATATATTGGTCGATAAGTGTTTTTGAAGGAGGCAGTGATTCTTGTAGCTTTGTCGATTACTTGCGAAAGGTGAAAAGTTTCCGCCATTTGTAATCCGGACTTGTTTGGCTTCAAAAGATCAATGTTGAAAATCTCAAAGTAATGTTAATTCATGGTAGGGAACATAAATCCTCTAGCCAGGAAGAGTAAGTTATCACGCCCAAAAAACTGCACTTCTCTGCAGGACTTTCTGTACACAAATCCACGGAAGAGGTTTTTAGAGCGTTGAATTTAATTTGTATCCATAATGATTCTATGTTGAAATAGTTTGTAGGATTAAATCCTTTTAAAGTTTAACACTTTGATGGATGTTGATAACTAAACCTGTATCCATAGATTGTGTAGGGTCTTTTACGCATGATATTGTATCCCGGTACAGATAATTCAGAGTCGCTTATATTGTTTGACAATCTAGACTCTGCGAAACCAAATAATGGAAATGTTTGCCAGGTTATCTAAAATATGGGATACATCAGTCAATTATTTATGATATGATTAATTATCTGAAAAACCAAATCATAAGCCCATCTTTAGATGTGCCATGTCCTGAGGGTATTAGGCATTTTAGCCACAATGAATACAGAAGCAGTGTCAGATTCCAATTCGTATCTATAGTAACGGGAATACAAAATGAAGATGGATACCCACTTAAGTGCAAAACTGCACGGTTTAAATTATCTAAACAAGAGGCTACGCAAACACAAAAAAAAATGGGGCAGTAAATGGTAGTACAAATGGAATTTGGGATCAAAATACACAAACATTCAACAAAATTTGTCAATAACGCAAAAATTCACAATTCCGTTCACAGATAGTTCGCTGAATCTTAGGATGTAATGATGATTTTTTACAGTGAATATCAGAGGAGAGGAGAGGAGAGAGAGAGTGATGGAGAGAGAGCAGATCAGGGAGAGAGAGAGATACGCTTCTGAATTATCGATTTTGTACAAAATCAAAAGCCTATTAATGTAATACAATACAGTCGCGAATGTGAACAGCCTCAAATACATCCCAATATTGGGGCTGCAGACACAATATCACCCAATGAATCAAACAATTACGGCATACTACGTTGGTCCGAAAGCCTGAAAAAACATAGTCATGTCAAAGCACTTATCCTCACGTGCACACACAGACGCGCCTGCGGCGCGCGCTTAGGCACTCGTAAAGACTATTCAACCATGCAGACGCGCCGCATGTACAAATGCCCCCCCCACCACCCCCCCCCCCTTTTTAACACACACATACACACACATTGCACGCGCGCGTGCCACGCACCGCCGCACGCACGCCCACGCACGCACGCACACACACCACACACAACCACACACACACACACACACACACACACAACCACACGCACAAAACACACACACACACACACCAACAAAACACACACACACACACCACACACACACACACACACACACACATGCATGTACACGTACGCTCAAACCATACTTTATGAACATTTATTCGCATATGTTTGCACGTGGAAATGTAAGCACCAAACATTAATAACTGAAAAACTGTGGTCAATATAAAAAATGAAAAGAACGTCACAAGTCAATTGTGGGGGTTGGCATTAATGGACGCACTGACTGTTGATTTAAAACAACTGATGCGAAGCGGCCCGAAGTAAGTGCTCGCATAGGGGTGAAAGAGGGCGCTGATTGTTTATCTATTTCCATGGTGTCGTGGGAGGGGCTAAGACGATATTGCTATTATCAGGAGGGACGTTAGGATTTCTATGAAAAACAGCGCTATGTGGTGCGTTAGACGAGGATGGGAAGGTATGAGTATGATGTTGGGAGGCTGATAAATCTAGAAACGCCTTCTGTTTGGGGACGCTCTGGGAGATAAAGTGGGGAAATTGATCTTAATGGACGAAACTTGGAAGGGAAAGGCATATCTGATCTGAATTGATGTAGAGGGTTCACGACAGGGTTCTAGATGAATTTTTTGGCTGCGTATAGCCTGCAGAGAACGTTTCGATTAGGGAAGGGGCAAAGGTAATAGTACTTGTCAGAACGAGGACGATTGGTGCCACAGCGTTTTCAGATTTTGTGCGAGTCTGGCAGTTTGCCTCTCGCACTGGGCTGGAGTTGTGGTCCACTGTATAAAGTTGGATCTGAATAAAAACAGGGAAAATGATCAATGAAACTACTCTGTGGGATTGCAGGCATCTCTAAGGTTGCTATTTGACGGAATTATGGCATATTGAAAGCGTGTATTCCTTTAGATGGCAGGATGGAGCTGAAAGTAATGTGAAATTTGGGGAAACGTTTTACAACATTGTAAGGATGAGTTCAGACCAGGGATCAAAAGGCTACGACACCTGACGGCAGAGTTTACACCAACATGGATTTTGAGGGTCATTTAAGGATGTGGAATGTGGGTGCGGGAAAAGGAGCCATGCGTAGAGATGTTTTTTGACATACCCGGAACACATATCTTAAAAAGTCGTTTTGTCTTGGGGCTAAACGTTTGGATCCATTTGAAAACGTATAGGTGAGTCTCCTATCAGTAAAACTGTCGACTATGCTGGGAACAGACATGTGACCTTAAAGTTTCCATGGGAGAAGGGCGGGGAAGGGGGCTTTGCACTAGGCCATTGGACATCTTCCTTTCCTACTGATGGTAGCTACCAGCTGTTGTTACGGAGATTTGAAATCAGGGGACACGTCTAGTGTCAGAGTTAGAAAAGAACAGAATAGAGGTTGGAAGTTCTGGACAGAAGTAATGTAAATTTGTATCATCTTTGTTTGTGTCAGGAGGGTAGAGGAGAGGGGGAAATTTTGAACTCTCTTTGTTGTCACAGGTCAGCAGGGGTATTCTAGTATGGATTCAGCCTGGACTTTGGATTGTACACGTCAGTCTGATTCAGTCCTAGTGAGGATCATTATCAGGGGCTCATGTGAATTTCTTTATGGACTGTTCAGCACTGTCACTGACTGGGGACAATGTGTTCCGGCACTGGCGAGGCTGGGAAGGTGTTCAGTTGTGTACTGACACCGTTAGTCTCTGAACAACCACCAGGTGTGTCGGTTTGTGAACTGGCATTTTGCTTCGAGAAAAGACTGAGACAGACAGTTGTCTTCGAGTCTGAAGGTTGGCCAGTGGTTGCACAGCAGTCTGTTTTGTTCTGATTTTCTTTATTTGCGTTTTGTAAATAGAACTAGTTGTGTTGTGATTTTATAGAGGGGTTGTCTTTGATCAATTGTCTGTTAACAGAATCCATATTAGTTATCTACAGATTAGATCATCAATTTTAGAACATATGGAATTAAATTTATCGATCATAAAAAGTTTATACGCAGTTCATTTTTTGTGGCGGTTTTCACATTTTTCAATTCACAGAAGTAAATTCTCTCATCATCAAACATGGAATAAGTAGACAAGAGTGACAAGACTGTTCAGTTGAGTTATTCGTCGGTTTTTCAGTTGGGGCAAGAGGGCGGGAGGGAGAAACGGCCGTGGGCAGATCGGTGTGAAGAATGTCTGTATGAAGACGAGTCCGCTTTGCAAAACGGTGAAGTCTCTTTGTCTTTTTAGCAATCACTTTTCATACTGACATTAGGATGGCGGCAGGAGGTGGTGGTAAGGGGAAACAAGATAATGCCGTCTTGTCCATGGTTATCATTTGTAGTGAGAGAGAGAGAGAGGAGTTTGTGGAGGGCATGCGTACATTTTTTAGTGAATTATTAATGACGGGAACATCTGTTGTTTTAATATCTACATCAGCATATGCGAACAAAGCAAGCCGTCATTTTCGTCTGAGTCTGTGAATTACCCCCCCCCCCCCCACCAACACACACACACTTCCTCTCTCCTCCTCCACTGTCTCACACCACGTCCACCGTCCTCCTTATCCCTCTTGCAATCTGTCTGTCTGTCTGTCTGTCTGTCTGTCTGTCTGTCTGTCTGTCTGTCTGTCTCTCTCTCTCTCTCTCTCTCTCTCTCTCTCTTCTCTCTCTCTCTCTCTCTCTCTCTCTCTCTCCCCTCTCTCTCTCTTTCTACTTCCTTACAGAATGATATACATAGGCTTGTCTCCTGCAGTGAAGAAAATCACATGGCAATTCATCCTCATAAATCCAAAGTCATGCTGGTTACAACAAGACAGAAGCGACAAAACATCGAGAATGAATTACCAGAGTTAAAAGTTGCTAATAAAACAGTAGACGAAGTGAGTTTCTACGGATTACTAGGTCTAAACTATAGATAATAACCAATCCTTGTAAAACATAATGTCTGTGCTTTGTCTAAAAAAAATAATAAAAATAAAAATAAAAAAATTAAAAAAACTTTCCAAGAAAACATTCCAGCTGAATAGAATGAAATATTTTCTTGATCAGCATACCCGGCAGCTATTTGTTCATGCATACATCCAGCCAGATTATTGATTATGCATCAACATGTTGGGATCTGGCCAAAATTGCCTAAAACCTCATCACAGCTTGTACAGACGCTTTTTAAAGCTAATTCTTCTCAAATATAATTCTCTTGTCCCTAATGATTACAAACAATTAGATATTCTCCCTTCAGTCTTAGATATTCTCCCCCTCAGTCTTAGATATTCTCCCCTTCAGTCATAGATATTCTTCCCTTCAGTCTTAAATATTCTCCCGTTCAGTCTTAAATATTCTCCGTTCAGTCATAGA
>CM031622.1:18629022-18639022 GCA_018398815.1 Conus ventricosus | reverse complement strand
TATTCTACAACATTCAACTAAACACACTGCACATATTAATAATGGCAGAAACAATGAAGAATAAGCAACCCTTAATAAAAAAACAATCCCAAAATTAATAAAATAATAGTGATAAAAAAAAATTTAAAAAAAATTTTCCTTTAAAAAATTTTTACACAAAAAAACCCCCAAAACCCCGTACGCGCCGCTCAAAAGCACGCACACGCCCAAACATCCCACCCACGAAACGCGTAAAACCCCCCACCCCAAAAACCACCCACCCACCCACCCCCCCCACCCCAAAACATACATACATACACTTTTTCAAAAAGCTAATTTTAAGGGGAAAAGCATAAAAGAAAGGGGGCGTTGAGACTATGTTTAAAAAGGTTTAAAATTTATTGTTCAAGTAAATGTTTAGTTTTGGGCTGATTTTAAAGGCCCGGAAATGTTTGATTTTTTTTGGGCAGAGGGAGGAAGAATTTTCCACACACTGGCCCAAAAAAATTTCAAAACTAGTTTTGGGAACAAATCAATGCGGACACGTGGTAAAAGAAATTTAAAAATTTTAAAATCATATCGCGTTTTTTGCCTTTTGGAAAAAACTCAGCAAGATATTTGGCCCCATTTTTTGCATGACTTTAAAAAATTAGTACTGCCTTTAAAGATAAAGTTGGCCCCCCTGCAGGGGTTAGAAATCATTATTTTTGGCAATTTTTCCCCGGTTGAAAAAAAACTTGGAAGAATCAGCTTAATTCCCCGTCAAAATGCATAGAGTTAAAATTTTTTTTTATTTGTTTTTTCCCCGGGCACCACTCCAGACAGTGGACGAAATATTTAAAGTGAAAAAAGGCAATGGGCTTCAAAAAAAAATTTTTCCGGTTTGTGGTTCCCCAAAATTTCCCTGAGTTTATTGACAAAAACCCAAATTGCGAGCCAATTTTGCAAACATGATTTAAAAGTGATTCCCCTTTTAAAATTTAAATCATCAAAAACCCCAGCCAAACAGGGTTTTTGGGTAACCTGCTCGAAAAAGGGTTTCACTCTTTTTTAGGCTAAACCTAAAAACCCGGCCCGTTGAGTTTCTTTCTCAAGCTGGGACCATCCCTTTTTTTTTGGGTGCGGTTTTAAGGACCTTTGGGTTTTTTGGTGCAACCATTCAAAGACATCATTTATATTTTGTTGTAAAAAATTTTTGTACAGACTTTATGTTTTTTATCACTACGTGAAGAAGAACGGGGGTCGTCAGCAAACGATCTCAGATACATAAATTTTTGAGAAAATGTGCCAGGGAAAAGGTCATTTAAAAATCCAAAAAGAAAGAGGCCCAAAGGGACAGACCCCTTTTGGAACCCCCCAAAAGGCCCCCTTTTCCTCCGAGGAATACGTACCTTTAATACACCGCTGGTCCTGTTTCAAGATATGACTTAAAGAAGGTGACTACGCCGGTTTTTGAACAAATCATCATTTTGTTTAAAAAATATGTTGTGGTCAACAAAAAAAAAGGCTTTTTAAAAAACGGGGAAAAACCCTTTTTCCATGATTTTTCTTTCTTTAGGGTTTATACCCAAAGTTCCCAGAGGCGTGTTAAGGGCCGGGGGCCCTGAGTGATTTCGACGAAAGCCGACTGAAAGGGGTTGGAACGTTTTTGATTTTCCATATTTTTAATTTAAAGGTTTTGTGAACAGGGAAACTCAAGGGGTTTTCGAACCAAGGGAATAAAAGAGATATTGGTCTAAAATTTTTAAAAATCGGGAGATCTTTAAATTTTGGGAAAGGGGAAATTTAATTTTTGGGCTGCCTTTAGCCCCCATGGGAAGACTTTTCCTGATCAAAAACAAAAATTTAAAAACCCAATTTTAACAAAAAATTAAGGAAGAGCAAGCATGATAAGAAACATTTAAAAATCTAAACCCATTGTTTTTTTTTTTAATTTTTGAAATTAAGGAACCAACTTCATTAATAGCAAAAAGGGGATCTAAATGAACCCCTCTAGTTTTTAAAAACTTTTTTCTTGGAAAAACGTTTGGAAAAACACGGGAGTCCAAAACGATTAAAAATGTGATCTGGCAGCTTTTTTACAAAATTCATTTTACCTAAAAAGGAAATGTTTGGGTTGAAAGTTTTGAACCCCACATATTCGCAGTATTATCTTTTTTTTCGATTTTTTCATTTTAATTCTTTAAACAGAAACCCAAAAAGATGCTGAACCCTTTTTTGCGTTTTTTTCAGTTTCCTAAAATCTCAGATTTTTGATTTTCTAACAGATCTAAATAACTTTTTCTCTGTTTTTTATATTTCACTACTTTTTTTTTGTTTTTTAAAGTCCCTTCCCTATGCCATTTTTTATAATAATGTCTTTTGTCAGCCAGCGGAATTACCTGTTTTTTAAAAAACCCCTTTTTTTTCAAAGGGGGCAAGTTTACAACGTTGAGAGAAAAAAGTTTTTAAATCCCCCGGGTTTATTAACGCTTCTTTTTGGAAACTGTTAATTGAGAAACCACTGTAAAAGGAGCAAAACTTTAAAGTCGGGGAAAAATTTAAACCTTACGAAATTTTTTAAAGCAGCGATAATTGAATGGTTTTTGGGGCCCAAAATTCTGTTGTTTTTGGAATTTTAAAAAACCCAAGTACACAAAAATGAACAGGGGTTCGCTGATGCTTTGTTGCCCACTGTTTTATTGGAGACCAGGGCTTTTTTTGTTCGTGTAGATATAAACCAGAAATTAAGAAGAAGTTTTTGGGGCGATTCTAGTGGAAATTTGATAAGCTGTTTAAAAGCCAAAGAGGGGTGGTCGCATCCCAGGAAAGGCCCTTGGCCCCCGTTTTAACAGACCCAATTTTTAAATAACCAAAAAGAATGACATTTGGATAGCTCTTATCCAAAAGAATACAAATTTTTAAAAATCCCAAATAAAGTGGCAGCGGGATTCCGTACAAAAACAAACCTAAAGAGGGCGGGATTGGGGGGGTTTGACCTGCAGCCACATCATTCAACATTATAAAGGCCAAAGGGCCCGGGCCGTTTTTTTTACATTGACGATTTTTTGGGATGAATAAATTCCAAGCCCCTGTTTCACCAAGGGGAAGTCTTTCGCGTGGGGGACAAAGTTTAGTTAGTTAGGATAAACTGAAATCAGTGAAAACGGGGCAAGGGCGATTTTCACTAAGCCCAAGCGGGATGAATAGAAGGGTTTCGTTTAGAAAAAAAACCAGAAAACATGAACTATTTGGCAGATGATAAAAAATTTGGGTTTGGCCCAAATTTCGAAATTCCAGTATCTTTAAATTAAATTTAACAAAAACAAGGGAACCAAAATTTAAAAATTTCTAGACAAAGCCCTTTGACAATAAAACAAAATAGATTACTGTTACAAAAACCAATTAAAACTTTAAGTTTAGCTTTTTAATAAAAAAAACCAAAGGAACAAAAAAAAACCAGAAAGCAGGGCAATGAATTTAAAGGTCCAAAGGACAATTCAAGTTTGGATTTGATTGATTTTTTATGGGAAGACGACAAATTTTCCCACTTTTAACTGCCCCGTTAAGATTTGAAACCTAAAGGGAAACCACGATAAAAGCACAAAAAAGAGGGAAATAGGGGCGGGATTACACACCGTAACAACTTTGGGAAACAGAAGCGAATGAGAAGAAAATAAAATCTTCACAGAATATGCCCGTAAGCTCCAGGGTCAGAATAGTATCCTTATAAAAACCACTTTTTTTTAAATGAAAAGATACACACAAAAGGGAAATTTCTTTTAAAGCAAAATTACGGGGAAAAGGGGGGCAGAAGAGAGATTTAAAAAAAAAAAAAAGTAAAAAAAAACTTTAAAACAAAGCAAAGAACCAACAAACCAAAAGAAAACAAGGGGGAAAAAAACCCTTTTGCAAACCAATACACAAGTCACGGGATAGTCCACTTGTAACACGAGTTGGCAAGGGACCAAAAATGCCTCGCTCGCAGTAAAAAAGTAGTTAATTTCAAAGTCTCCTGCGCAGAGGGTTTGTTCAGTCTCTTTTCTTTTTAAAAGGGTTTTTTTTTTTCTTTGTTTTTCTTAAAAACAAACACAAATTTTTCCGTATAGTAACACACAAACAGAACCCAAACTTCAATGCAAAATGATAATGAAAAAGAGAAACAAACCAAAAATTAAAGGGTTTCAAAAAAATTGTGCAACAACATAAAAAAAAAAAGGGAAACAATTTCAAAGGAAAAAAAGGAAAAAAAAATGAGGGATTGTTTATGATATGACTCGAAAGTCCTCAATACGACACGCGTCCACTCCCCGTGTCACACATTTTGTTTGTCTTTTTTTAAAAACTGGTGGTAGCACTTCGATGACAACGCCCCATTTTTTTGTTTGCTACAACAAAACCCCCCGTCCCAGGCACATTTTTTGGTCTTGGGGCTTTTTAAACCAATGTGAGTTTCAGATTCCGGGGGTGGGGGCGGAACGTCAAAAACCCCTTTTTTGTTTGTCAACAACAAAAATAGAACCAAATTCTTGAGATAAAAGTAACAAAATCGTGCAATACACTGCAGGGACCCACAGACGGGAGCACCAGACCGAAAAAGAACAAACATACAAATACACATAATTCACACATACACCCACACCGCGCGTGCGCGCGCGGACACAAAAAACAGACTCACACACACACAAAGCACGTACGCACATTTAAAATACACCAACGTGTGTGCGCTCACAAAACACCAAAGTAAAAACTTTAGAAAAAGCGCTCAAAACAAAATAAGCGCAATCATACATAGCACATGGGTGATGAAAAAATTTAAAAGCATATCGACTACATACCTGTGTGAAATGAAGTGGATAAAAACCCTTATCAAAGCTCACAACCTTTAAAAAATGCGCCCACATCCCAAAACACAAGGGGTGGTGAAAAAGGGATATCCCCACTTTCATACCTAAGTGACATGAAAATTGTTAAAAAATCAGGAAAGGTGAAAGAACAATAATTACGAATATAGGGATGCATACAGTGACAAATTAATTTAATGCAATGAGGACATGGGGAGAGGAGCTGGTTGGTGTTGCTGTGACAGGAATGAGCAGTCATTGTGTTCAGCAACTGAACAGCAAATGGATGAAGTGGGCTAGGGGGTTGTACTGGCTGCTGTGGGATGTGTGTGATGGTGGGGGTTGGAAGTGTAATGTGTTGGGTGGTGGCAGGAGTGCTGAAATTGTGAAGTGTAAGGTGGGCATTGTTTGGAGTTGGTGGATTGTATGGGGTATTAGAGGGTGGTAGTTGTGCTGTGCTGGGAAATTGTAGCCAAGATGTGTTGTGAGGTTGCATACGTTCACACATACACACGTAGGTGACGGATACTCAATCGCTGCCATATCACTGACACACTTAACAACTTTAAAAGCCTCCTTGATGCAGATGTAAGTTTTAAAGACATAGAATTCGATTTTGATGACTGAGACTTTTCTCATACCAATATAATTATATACGGAACCGTAACACGCAGTGCGTTACACCCTTGAGCAATACTGACATAATAATTGACGGAGACAAGAAAGCCGCGAGGCTATAAAGTCCTACCTACCTACCTACCTACCTACATATCCCTCGGAGGCATGGGGAATCGGTGTTGTGGTAACTGTGGTTGTGGAGTTGGTGTAGCTAGATGAGGTGGGTGGGCGGGGCGAAGAAGTGTGATAAGAGGGGAGAGAAGGAAGAGAGGAGGGGGGAGAGTGATGGTCCAGTCGTGGACACAGCCCAGTGGTCCAGTGGGGGAAAGAGGAGGCTGGGGTTGGGTGAACAGCTGGCGGGAGACGGCACTGGGGGAAGATGAGGAGGGGGGAGGGGGGAGGGGGCGGGGAGGAGGGGGCGGCATGGCCCAAACTCAGATGGGCTGTGCGAGAGAACACCTTGTGAGAAGATTGTGTGTGTGTGTGTGTGTGTGTGTGTGTGTGTTGTGTGTGTGTGTGTGTGTGTGTGTGTGCGTGCGTGCGTGCGTGCGTGCGTGCGTGCGTACGTGTGTGTGTGTGTGTGTGTGTGTGTGTGTGTGTTGTGTGTGTGTGTGAGTCTGCGTGTGAAGAGAGAGAGAGGAGAGGAGAGAGAGAGAGAGAGAGAGAGAGAGAGAGAGAGAGAGAGAGAGAGGAGAGAGAGTGAGTCACTGTGACCGGTCTCCGACGTTCCCCTCGTCATTGAAATGATTATAATTATCGTAGTTATGCATGAATGCAGGGTGTGTGTGTGTGGTGTGTGTGGGGGGGGGGGGGTGGGGGGGGGGGGGGGTGAGTCCGCACCTTGAAGAACCCCAAAGAAAATAATTCAACAACGACAAAATCGCCCAAAAAGGAATCGAGAACATTCAGCCGACTCATCGAATTAACATTAAGGTGTTTTGGCCAAATCTACTTAACATCAGAATCAAATTCAGGCGTGTGGCAACTATATACTCACACGCTCTCACACAATTATGCAATTCAATCACTGATCCTAATAGTCACAAAAAAAAAGACATTTTCAGACTTGACCAACATGTGAACAAAACAACATTACCAAATGGACATCAATAGCAAAAAGAATGTAAGACGTGATCATGCACCCAACCCGCTCCATAACAGGCAATGAAGAAAACGCAATCAACGAACACACACTAACAAAACACGAAAAATCGAACACTGAGCATGGAACGTCCCGCCCCACAACGGGCACATCACATCAAAAGAAACCATCATTATTTTGTCAGTCACCAGTTTCATGCACACAAAGGTCAGATAACTCACGACAGGGTGATCTGACACCCACAGCTAGGTGGCTGTTACTCTGATCAGCCACCTCCCATGTTCTACTCATGAAGACTGCTGCTACGTTCTGACTGCCTGGAATGTAGGGAACTCTCATCGAATACTCCTGGAGTAGCAGTGACAACCACATGAGACGACTGCCGATCAGTCTGGCTTGGGCCAAATATGACAGAGGTTCATGGTCGGTCTCGAGGACAAAGGTCCTCCCATACAGGTGTTTGTGGAACCGCGACACCCCCAAACCCCCATGGCGACATCCCAAACACTATGGCGACACCCCAAACACTATGGCGACACCCCAACCACCATTGCGACATCCCCAAAAACTATGGCAACACCCCAACCACTATGGCGACACCCAAACATATGGCGACACCTAAACACTATGGCGACACTATAGCGACACCCCAAAACACTATGGCGACACCCAGACACTATGGCGACACTCAAACACTATGGCGAACCTAAACACTATGGCGACACTATAGCGACACCCCAGACACTATGGCGAACCCCGACACTATGGCGACACCCAAACACTATGGCGACACAAAACGACACCCCAAAAACTATGGCGAACACCCCCAGCCTATTGGCCCCACCTCAAACATATGGCGACCCCCCCAAAAATGGGGAAACCCCAAAAACCCATGGCGACACCCCAACCTTGGCGACACCCCAGACCCTATGGCGCCCCCCCAACCACTAGGCGCACCTAAACACTATGGCGAACACCCCCAACCTTTGGCGACCCCAACCCCTAGGCACGCCCCAAAACCATGGGACACCCCCAAACCCCTATGGGGAACCCCAACCACTTGGGGGACACCCCCCTTCACCATGGCGACACCCAACCCTATGGCGAAACCCCCGACACCATGGCAATCCAACCCTAGGCACAACCCCAACACCATGGGCACCCCAACCCTATGGCACAAAACCCAAAACCCTGGCGACACCCCAACCCCATGGGACCCCCAAAAAACCCATGGCGACACCCCAACCACTAGGGCGCCCAACCCCTATGGGGGCACCCCAACCACTTGGGGACACCCCCGACACCCTGGCAACCCCCCCCCCCTTTGGGCCCCCCCCCCTCCCAACCACTATGGGGAACCCCCAACACCATGGGGAACCCCAACCACTATGGCGACCCCCAAACAATGGCACACCCCAACCACTTGGCGCCCAACCACTATGCGACACCCCCAACCACATGGCGACAACCCCCCAAACCCCTATGGCAAAACCCCAACCACTATGGCGACACCCCCAAACCCCTTTGGCGAACCCCAAAAAACTATGGCGGGGAACCCAAACACTTGGGGACACCCCCAAAAATTGGCGACACCCCAACCTATGGCACACCCAAAAAACTATGGGGAAAACCCAAAACTATGGCGACACCCCAAAAACTATGGACATCCCAAACATTTGGGGAAACCCCAAAAACTATGGCGACACCCCAACACCATGGGGACACCCCAGACACCATGGGGCACCCCGACACTTTGGCGACCCCCAGACACTATGGCGCACCCAAAAACCTATGGCGCCCCCCCCAGACACATGGCGACACCCCAAACTATGGCGACAAACCCAAAAATAGGCGACACCCCAGACAATATGGCCACCCCAAAAACCCTGGGGACACCCAAAAAAAAATGGCGAGGCCCCTTTTCGAACACAGCTTGTTCCCTTCCGCTCTGTTTAGTTTCCGCTCCGTATGCCAAAAGGGTGTAAAACTTCCTAAGGGCTTGGAGTATGCGGCCCGAGGCTTGTATAGCTTCTGCCTTGCACAAAGTCCTTGGGCAAATTTTGGGGCCCAATAAGATCCTGAAAAGGGAAATGTTTTCTGTCCTTAGCACAAAGGCCTTGGTCAATTCTGGCTCCTAAGTACGATCCGAAGGGGAAATGTTCCTTCAGGGGCTGCAAAGCCATCTCCACTCCACTGTCCACCCCTCTTGTTTCACTCTTCTTCAGCAGGCTTGGGGAAAGGGCCCTGCTATATGCGAAATGGGGCCCCGAATGGCGGTGTAACCCCCCAGTCCCCCAAAAAAGCCCCTTTCCGCTTTATGTTGTTGGTCTCTCCGCCTTCTTCAGCTGACTTACCTTGGCATCCTCTAGTGACAGCTGGCCACAACTGAGACGATGTCCAAGGTAGTAAAGCATCTGGAACTCAATGTGACACTTGCATGGGCAGGCGGTCAGTCCCACTTCAGTCGGTCTTTCCAGGACAGATCTCCAAACTGCCATAATGCTCTTCCCATGTTTCTGTCGCGATGAGGAGATCATCCATGAAGTTGTCCACTGGTTTCCCCCTCAGTGGCTTCAATAATCTCCTCATCATCGCTGTAAAGGCGGCAGGAGCATTCTTCACTCCGATCGGCATGACCCGCCAGGTGTATGCCCCCCACGTCCTGTGTAATAAACGCCTTAGAAAAAAATTTATACTCGGCATTGGCAATTTTGGCAAAGATATCCTCCGGATCTGGCTTGAACCGGTTTGACCCATCCTTCCTCCGCAAAAGTAGTATGGGTGAAGAGTATGGTGACTGGGTTGACTCGATCACTCCTAATGCCAACATTTCTCTGATCTCTTCCCTAACGGCTTCCAGCCTGGCATGGGGAAGAGGATAGGGTTTAGACCACACTGGTTGCTCATCCTTCAGTGTGACCTGGAGCTCTGCGAGGTGAGCGAGTCCCGGTCGTTCAGTCAGTGTGTCTGGAAATTCAGCGAGCTGATTACGAACTTCTTGTTGCTGCTCGCCTTGGAGCAGAGGATCTGACGTGCAGTCCTCCAAGTTTCAGCTGCCGTCAGAGGGGGACTGGGAACTGTCCCGGACTGTTCACAGAATTGGCGGCTTCCGCGCGTCTCACATACCTCTTTAGCATATTTACATGATACGTTTTAATGTAGTTGGGGCGCAACTGAACGGAGTGATCCCCCCCCCCCCCCCCACACACACACACCTTAGCTTCCACTACCGTGAATAGTCCCTTCCAGGACAATTGCAACTGGCTTCTTGGAGGAAGGCGCATAGGGCTGAATCTCCAGCCTGTAGAGACGTGATGTCTGTTGAAACTCAGCCCTGGATCCACAGTCCTCCTGCTGCACTCTGTGCATGTCCTGCCAATGTCGCATTGCCATCGTCTTAGTGCCTCACTGATAACGCTTCAGTGTCTGGCATGAGCGCTGTATCTTGTTGGAGGAGAGAGAGAGAGAGAGAGAGAGA
>CM031622.1:18585513-18628922 GCA_018398815.1 Conus ventricosus | reverse complement strand
CAAAAAGGGGGAAATGCGATTTTTCCCTTTGGGTTTGCAGGCCTTTGTGGAAGAGTTTTCATATCTTAAACATTTTTTTTTTTTTTTTAAATTTCGTTTTCCAGTTTCCCCATCTTCAAACTCCCCTCTCCCTCCCTCAAGTCCAAATTTTTGCTAGACGTTCAGTTTTTTGGCCTGGGCTGTTTTCCCCCACTATTAGATTGTTCGTCTTGTATTTTGTCTGACTTTATTCAAGTTTAAAAGGCTGTGCCAGTCTTGAATAAAAGTTACTCTGTGTTGGGTTTCCTTATGGGAAACAAAACATACCCCACTTGTTTACTTTTTAACTTATTTTGGTTAATTAAACTAACAATCGGACACCAAGAATGCCACAAAGTTAGCAGTGTATCTACTGCCCACCTCCATCCGAGGTTTTGGAACTTTTGGTCAGCGTGATGTGGAGACATCGGCGCTGAAATGACTGTCAGTGTTGTTGACAGTGTGCAGTGTTATGGTCCGCCATAAGAAAGAGAAAACAGCTTACGCATGCTGGTGCAGGTTCAGGCTCTAGTTCCCCCAAAACAACTCGAGTGTTAACAGTGGCAAAGACACCCGAAGAAGCAGAAGGTAGAAACTAGTACACCATTGCCCGGGCCAGTGAAAGAAAACTTTCAAATTTGGTTATCAACCGCAAGAGAACAAAATGGAGGACAGGGGAGCGACTCACTCCCAAACCAGTCAAACGAGTTGGACGTTGTTTTCTCCCTACTCCCGATTCTCCCCGGAAAGAGGAACCCCAGCATGTACGAATGCGGATCTGATGGAAAAACTCTGTGCCAAGGGGGCCCTGAACTTGCAAGCTGGCTCTTACGGTGGAGGAATGAAGGCTGCCCTGTCTCAGTCCAGACTGAGAACGAGAAGCTTCGTCAAATAGCTGACCGACGCCCGGAAGCGAGAGCAGCAGACGGCCACCCAGCTAGCTGAATACGGCACCCGGCAGAGCTGGCCCATCGTCGTTTCGAGGACGTTTCCGCATACGTACGGAGGGAAAAACCTGCGTAAACTACGGGTGCAGGAAGGGGAGAGCGGGGCCTTCGAGACGGGGTACAGTGCGAGAAGGTGCTATCTCTGTTCAACCGTAAACTGAACATCGAGGTGAAGAGAGAAGACTTCGAGGCAGTGCATAGGGTCGGTTCCAAACAGGGTTCCAGTGCTTCAAAAATTCTTGCCGCAGGGTTATTGTTCGTTTTGTTTCCCGTCGGGTTACGGACTCTGTGCTCTACGCGCGCAAAACGTTTTAAAGGACCGGGGTCACTAAGGGGAAAATCTGACCCCATGGGCCTATCAGCGCTATGTTTAGTGCGGAACGAGAGGGACATTTGCCAGCAAGCGTAAACGAAGTACGGTGCAGTGGTGGTGAAAGGCTGTGACCGGACGAATCTCGACAGTGAAATCTCTTGCCGAATTTAGGCAACTGCATTAGATTGTTTCTTTCTTCTTTTGTGTGTCACGCCGTCACTTTCACCTTTGCTTTTGGGATTGTTTTCGCCGGCTCGAACTGTAAGTAGACCAAATTAATTTAAACCAGCGTGCGATTATTTCCTGTTTTTAAAAACGTAAGTGTGAAGGTTTGAGAATTCTTAAAGGTTTGTAATTAGAAGCTACTTGATGTAAATTTTTCTACCTGTGCGCTTTTTTTATGACGACCTTGGCGGTTTTTTTTTCTCCCACTTGACTTTGTTTACATCTGGGGGTGAAGGTCTTTTGGGATTGGCAAGTCAGGGGAGCAGTCCTTTCGTCGAAGGTAGTTGTGGCCAAAAATTAAAGAAAGAAAACACAGCCTTGTGGAACTATTCATTTTTCCCTATGTTTGTACTTGGTCTTTGCTAAAGTTTGCTTTTATTTGTTTTTTCCCATCTTTGTTATACATGCCTATTTTCCCATCAGCCTCGTTCCATTTTTTTTCTCGTTTGTTAGTTTTCTTTTCTTTTCTTTCTCTTTTTTTTAATAGAAAGATAAGCAGTGTCTCTTATCCGCCATTTACCACTTAAGATGTTTCCAAAGTGCGCCCGAAAAAAAAAATAAATGAATATGTTCCTAGTACACCGTCTACGCTGTCTTGACTTACCGACATGTAGCTTGATAAACTAGTGGTACATTTAGTGTGACTGTGAGAAGGACATCTTGGACCTCCCATATAGACAAAGAGATGTAAAACTATGCAACACTTTCTTGGAAAGGGAAGGAGGAGTTCGAAGCTTGACTGTGAAACATGGCATCTTTCTTTTTAAATGGAAATATCAAGTTTTAAGGAAACGGAAGCTCAATTTAAGATCTCATTAAGGATGGACTTTCATTTTCCTGCCCGCAATGTTCTATATAATACATTTATAATGAGAGAAGAATTGCTGCTGATGGACAGTTTTAGTCATTATACCGAACATGCATTTACTGTTTTAGTCTAGATTGTGAGGCATTTCATGCATACTGGCATTATTTTAAGGATTGTAAATCAGGACAATAATGAACATGAAATCATATTCATTTTATATTCTTAAGATGACTGTACAGTGACTATGGAGCAAAAGGCTGTATGTAAGACCTGATATATCCCAAGAATATTAAACCTCCTGTTTGATAGTTACTTGTTCTTTTACCTATTTTTTTGTTGTTGTTGTTGTTGCTATAGGTTTTGCCATTTGTTCTAGCGGACCAGCTTTGCGAACTGTCTTTATTGTCCATGAAGGCCTTCGAGAAGAAGGTTCTGCTGGTAAATATTTACGGACTAATAAAGGATAATCTTGAATTTACGAAAACTTCAAAGGGCAAAGTACTGAAATATGAAAATCATGCCACTTTTATGCGTGGATGGAACCTTGTCCTCGATCACTATTTTTCGATTATGATATTATATCAATATAAACAATCCAAAGGCAAAAAAATGTGTTGGAAAAACATGATGGTGACTTCGCTCTGTCAGATGTTTGGCGAGTTAATATCCACAAGTAGAACGCTATTGCATGGCACAGATCATCGCTTTAAAGCAGAGTAGGTTAGATTTCTTTCTTATCTCAGAAGACCTTATGTTGAATTTGAGATGCAGATATTACACCTGGGATATCGAACAGATCATTCAATGGTGTTCTAAATATTGAAATTTGGGGAAAAAATATATTAAACACAACACATTCTGGAAATTTATTTGATGAATTGTAAAAGACAACAATATGTAGACGAAGGTACATAATTCAGTCGATGAAAATTCATCTTTGAATATTCAGAAAAGAACAGTATGACTTAAGAAACACTCTCTCGAATCCACTGAAAGTGTTGAACTTGTGTATCAGATAAAGTTTTTATTGACTTTTTGCCTCATGAAATAAGATCGAAACTATTGCATATGGACTATGAGAAAAAAAAAAAGGGGGGGGGCTTTAAAAAAGAAGATGATTTTTTAAAAGAAAACGGTGTATTAGAAAATAAAGAAAATAAAACAGAGGATGACTTTGAATTGTTAAAGAAACAACACAACTAGTGACACTCAGAGAGAAGAAAATACAGGGAGTATATTAAAATCAAGAGCTAATGGATTGCTGTAAGGGGAAAAATATCAAACTACTTTTGTAATTTGAAAAGAGGCACTTATGTTAATAAAAGTTGGACAAATTGGTGGACAGCAAGGAAACACTTATAGATGAGCCAAATAAGATAAAGAAAGAAGTTCATTTATTTAGAAAACGACTGTATTCCAAAAGGAAACCTAGATAATTGTGACGTAAAAGCTTAATAAAAGAGTGTCCAAAACTATCTAGAGAAGAACAATATTCCTTAAATGGAGCAATAAGTTTAGAGAGCAGGCTTTGCTTTGATAAAACTTGAAAATTTGGTAAAAGTCCCTGGTTCAGGCGGGGTTTTTGAGCTGAATGTATATAATTTTTTCTTGAAAAAAAAAACTTTGGTCCTTTTGTAGTTCATGCCTAAATCAAGTCAAGTGAAGGAGGGGAAACTGCAACACTCAAAAAAAGAAGGAATAATCACCTGCATACTAAACGATTAAATCGAGAGAGAATTATAAAAAAAAACTGGAGACCTATTTCAATTTAATGTTCTTTATAAAATTGGGTCTGCATGCATCGCAAAATAGTATTTTTTAAAAGGTTCTTCCGAGCCTAATAGTGGAAGATCAGACAGGTGTCATTGCAAAATAGATATCTTGGGGAATACATACGCTTATTTTATGACCTTATTAACTATCTGGAAGAGAGACATTACCCGGACTTTTGCTCTGTTTAGATTTTGAGAAAGCTTTTGATTAGGTTGACTGGGAATTTTTATTTAAAAAATTTTGAGAGAATATGGGTTTCGAAAATAGCATATGTAATTGGAGTACAAACATCTTATAAAAACATAAAATCAACTGTTATAGTTAATGGTCAAAAACTTCGGATTGGTTTCACCATTGAAAGAGGCTGTAGACAGGTGTGAGTCACTTTCGCCTTATCTATTCATTCTAGTGTATGAAATCTTAGCAATCATTGATAAGTGAAGATAATGATATAAAGGTGTTAAAATAAACAACAAAGAACTTAAAATTTCACAATTTGCTGATGAAACAAATTAATGAAATAATGAGATCGAATATCTTTTGAAGATTTGTCCAATAATAGAGTGATTTGGAAAGTTTTCAAGGACTTTTCCTAAATGCAGATAATACACAAGCAATATGGCTAGGTTGTAAAAAAAAGGTTAAAAATAAAATATATGCAACATTTAAATATACAATGGAAAACCTGATAATTATGTTTTAAAATGTTGGGAATTAGTTCCAAATGATGTAAAACCAAATGTGAAAAGATTAATTATGCTGAAAAAATTATCAGAAATCAAACAGTCCTTTGTTTAAAATATGGATGAAAAAGAAAACATTACTCCTCTTGGACGAGTTGCTGTGTTTAAAATCTTTTATCTTATCTAAATTGATTATCTATGATTTTACTTCCAAATCCACCAGGACACGACTTCAAAATGATATTTCGAGATGTGTTTTTGGTTTGTTTGGAATGGTGAACTGGATAAAATAAGTAGAAAAATTGCACTAAAAAGCATAACAGAGTAGGGGGGGGGGGAGTTTTGGCATACCCGATATTAGAATGCATATCATTGCTGTAAAACTTACCTGGCTGAGAAATTTAAAACAACAAAACACAAGTGGAAAAATATTGCTGTGTAATGTATCCTTTTTCGAAGAAATAGAAAAATATTGTCCTTGTTATCCTTTGAATGAATACAATAATGTATTCTGGAACCATACATTCATGGCATATAGAGATTTTTGTAGACACCTGAAAGCAAAAACACAATCGCATGTACTGTCCGAGCCAGTCTTTCATAATAATAATTAAAAATTGGTAATAATGTAATCAGATATAATTGGACTTGGAAAGGGGTTTACTATGTTTCACATTTTTTTTAACAACGACGGAAGTTTTCTAAGTTTAAACAAATTTAATAGAAAATATGATATGGGTGTATGCTTCCTGGCTTACTACGGCTGTGTAAGTTCTATTAGGAAATTTCTACAGCAAACTGGTCTTAATATATCAATTAATCAAAATATAAAAGAAAAACCAAGAGCTCTAAAAAATAATATACTCTATATCCAAGGGATCAAGACTGTACCTTTTCACATTTGACAGCAAACTTCCTAATTCGTGCCAGAAATGGACTGAAAAACTGGGAACAGAAATTTCTTGGGAAAAGGGTTTCAACCAAAGTCATAAAATACAACAACAACAAAAGAAAAACCTTAAATGGCTGCAGCTTCTTATCGTACACAAGGATTCTTGGAACTAATGTAGTTTTAAAGGAAATAAGGATAGTGGGAAATAACAATTGCAATATATGTAGAGAAACTAAGGACAACATAGAGCATATTTTCTGGGAGTGTGATTGCTCAAAACAGCTTTGGCAAAATTTGGAGAGATTGCTAAAATCAAAATGCTTTCCAGATACGAACTTTACATTTCGTGAGAAAGTTATACTTTTTGGATATGATGAAATCATATCTACAGACATCGGTTTTAGATTTAATAATTCTTTTAGGAAAACAGTATACCTATAAATGCAAATTTGACCATTGTCTTCCTGATATAGTCTCCTTCCAAAGGTACCTACTTTCACGTTATAAAATCGAAAAATACAATGCAGATATAAATTGGAATGGACATGTTTTTAAAACAAAATGGATACCATATTTACCACTTATAGAAACGGCATGAGAAGAAAAAAAAAGGGGGGGGGGGAAGAAGGAAAAAGATGAAAGAAATATGGAAATTAATACTTATGTAAATTGATATTTCTCCTGTAAATGTTGCATTGATAAAAACAATACTTTGGGTTGGATTCATCAATGATTACAATTTTAGAGTGCATTGACAATTATGAACATGCATGTATACAAATGTCTTTATTCTTGCTGATGTTGCTGTTTACATCTATATTGATAGCTGTTCGTTACATAGATGTACGTGTACGTGTATATCTGTTTTTTTGTTTGTTTGCTTGTTTGTTTTTTATATATAGTCCTTTTTTTCTTTGTGTATGTTTGTTAAAAAAAATTACTCTTTATGTACAAATGTTGTTATGTTTTTTGTACGTTGATTAAAACGAATTAAAAAAATAAAATAAAAAAAACTTTGCGAAATGATGTGAGCATGTATGGTTATACTGGATAATACATGTATAAATTCATTGCTGAAACTGATGTGACTGCAAGCGGAAACTGAAACGTAAACATGTTTTGTTGTTAAGATAAAATCAAAGTTTCTAAGATGGTTTCCAACCAGAGGGGCCCGATCCCGTGGCGAGAAATGCTGACCTCTGCACCAGTGTGGGCCGTGTGCATCGCTCACTTCAGCTACAACTGGGGCTACCACAGCTTCATCACCTTTTACCTGTCTTCATGAAAGAAATACTCCACTTCAAAATAGGGGCAGTCAGTTGTTTTTCATTTTTGTTGCGTCTTCCTTGTCTCTGAACTTCTTTGTATTTCTTTCTTCGGCTGTCTGTCTTTGTCTGTCAGTTTCGTTCAAGTGATAAATGTTAGTAATATTTTCCTCAAAGAGAATATACAGTCTGTAACATCGACACTGAACAAAAAGTGAAAAAAAAAAAACCGCGGCTTGATGTTTCGTCTAAAAATGTGTGACTGGGAGTGAACACTGTTAACCGGATGTGTCGGACGTCTTTTTGACAGCTGTGCACTTGATTAACTTATTTTAGTTATTAATCTAACAATCGGACACCAAGAATGCCACGAAGTTAACAGTGTATCTACTGCCCACCTCCATCCGAGTTTTTGGAACTTTTGGTCAGCGTGATGTGGAGACATCGGCGCTGAAATGACTGGCAGTGTTGTTGACAGTGTGCAGTGTTATGGCCCGCCATAAGAAGAGAAAACAGCGTACACATGCTGGTGCGGGTTCAGGCTCTAGTTCCTCCAACAACTCGAGTGTTAACAGGGGCAAAGACACCCCGAAGAAACAGAAGGTAGAAACTACTACACCATTGTCCGGGCCAGTGAAAGAGACTCTTTCTAAATTTGTTTATCAACCGCAAGAGAACAAAATGGAGGACAAGGGGAGCGACTCATTCCCAAACCATCAAACGAGTTGGACGTTGTTTTCTCCCCTACTCGCGATTCTCACCGCAAGAGGGAAACCCCAGCACTGTACGAATGCCGATCTGATGGAAAAACTCTGTGCCAACGGGCTGAACTTGCCAACTGGCTCTTACGGTGGAGGAGCTGAAGGCTGCCCTGTTCTCAGTCCAGACTGAGAACGAGAAGCTTCGTCGATAGCTGACCGACGCCCGAAGCGAGAGCAGCAGACGGCCACCCACTAGCTGAAATACGCACCTGGCAGAGCTGGCCGATCGTCGTTCCGAGGACGTTTCCGCATACGTACGGAGGAACAACCTGCGCATCTACGGGTGCAGGAAGGGAGAGCGGGGCCGTCAAGACGGGGGATACAGTGCGAAAAGGTGCTATCTCTGTTCAACCGTAAACTGAACATCGAGATGAAGAGAGAAACTTCGAGGCAGTGCATAGGGTTGGTTCCAAACAGGGTTCCAGTGCTTCCAAAAATTCTTGCCGCAGGATTATTGATCGTTTTGTTTCCCGTCGGGTTACGGACTCTGTGCTCTACGCGTGCAAAAAGTTGAAAGGAACCGGGGTCACTAAGGTGGAAGATCTGACCTCATGGGCCTATCACTGCTATGTTCAGTGCGGAACGAGAGGAACATTTGCCAGCAGGGGTAGACGAAGAACGGTGCAGTGGTGGTGAAGACTGTGACCAGACGAATCTCGACAGTGAAATCTCTTGCCGAATTTAGGCAACTGCGTTAGATTGTTTCTTTCTTCTTTTGTGTGTCCACGGCCGTCACTTTCACCTTTGCTTGACACTGTGTCGTCTGCTCGAACTGGACGTAGACCAAATTTATTTAACCAGCGTGCGATTATTTCCTGTTTAAAATCGTAAGTGTGAAGGTTTGAGAATTCTTAAAGGTTTGTAATTTAGAAGCTACTTGATGTAAATTCTGTACCTGTGCGCTTTTTTATGACGACCTTGGCGTTTTTTTTTCCTCCCACTTGACTTTGTTTACATCTGGGGGTGAAGGTCTTTTGGGATTGGCAAGTCAGGGGAGCAGTCCTTGCGTCGAAGGTAGTTGTGGCCAAAAATTAAAGAAAGAAAACACAGCCTTGTGGTACTATTCATTTTTCAGGTGAAGACAGTGCTTCTCTGGGTCCTCCCCAGCACCTTCGGTGTTTTCTTTTTCTTCTTTGCCTTAACTAGGCTGACCCTGGAGAAAGGTCCAGTGACGGTGAGGAAAGACCCACTGACCACAGGGAAAGTCCTGTTGACAGTGGGAAAGACTACAACTTTGGATTCTCTCTTGAGGGCACATAAGACCGTATGGCGAAAGCTTGGCTGTGTCTGGAGTGGCACTGTCTTCATCTGTCCGTGGCAGGGGTGGTTGGGTCTGTGGGTGTGCTCGGCAGCTGGAGGGTGGTGTTTTTCGCCGGTGGGCTCTGCATCATGAAATACGGGCTGGTACACCCATGGGGATGCTACTTTAAGGCTGTTATGAGCTGCATCCTGTAGTCTAATTTACCTCTGTTTCAGGAGCAGTTATGTCCCTTGATATCTTAATGGAGTGTCCTGTGCGTGCCCGTACCCATCGTCAACACAGCACAGGCCTCCAAGGGTGGTACAGGACTGCTCTAAAGGCAGGTGAAGACAGTGCTTCTCTGGGTCCTCCCCAGCACCTTCGGGTGTTTCTTTTCTCTTTGCCTTAACTAGGCTGACCCTGGAGAAAGGTCCAGTGACGGTGAGGAAAGACCCACTGACCACAGGGAAAGTCCTGTTGACAGTGGGAAAGACTACAACTTTGGATTCTCTCTTGAGGGCACATAAGACCGTATGGCGAAAGCTTGGCTGTGTCTGGAGTGGCACTGTCTTCATCTGTCCGTGGGCAGGGGTGGTTGGGTCTGTGGGGTGTGCTCGGCAGCTGGAGGGTGGTGTTTTTTCGCCGGTGGGCTCTGCAGTCATGAAATACGGGCTGGTACACCCATGGGGATGCTACTTTAAGGCTGTTATGAGCTGCATCCTGTAGTCTAATTTACCTCTGTTCAGGAGCAGTTATGTCCCTTGATATCTTAATGGAGTGTCCTGTGCGTGCCCGTACCCATCGTCAACACAGCACAGGCCTCCAAGGGTGGTACAGGACTGCTCTAAAGGCAGGTGAAGACAGTGCTTCTCTGGGTCCTCCCCAGCAACCTTCGGTGTTTCTTTTTCTTTTCTTCTTTTTTCTTCTGTTTACATCTGGGGTGAAGGTCTTTGGATTGGCAAGTCAGGGAGCAGTCCTTGCGTCGAAGGTAGTTGTGGCCAAAAATTAAAGAAAGAAAACACAGCCTTGTGGTACTATTCATTTTTCCATATTTAGTACTTGGTCTTTGCTCACAGATAATGTGATTGTATGAAGGGAAAGTAAATATTTGATCACGTGTTAGACAGTCATACATGATGATTATGACACGAGTTGAGGGTGTTATGTTTTGCCTTTCTTGTCATCGCGCTAGATATATTAGTAGTAGTTGTAGTAGTACTAGGCTTCAATGCTCGTTTCGAGTAGGGCGGTGGGCCCTTATATAACAGGTTGGTGTGTGTGTGTGTGTGTGTGTGGTGTGTGTGTGTGTGTATGTGTGTGTGTGTAGTTTTATGTCATTGCTTTTGTAAGTTGGTCTTTATGTTGTACATTACTTTTTCATTTTCTTCAAATAAAGGTGGTAGGCTTGTGTGTGAGTGTGAGATTGTAACTGGGCCATGTACACTTTATTTGTGCATTTATAAGATGTTGATATTAATGATGGGTGTGAAAACTTGCTTATTATTACATTGGAAGGCTGAGGCCGAGGTAGCTTCAGTTAAACTTTGGGGATGTGCGACATCACTGTATTTCAAAAAGTGTGTTTCTAGAGTTAGCAACACTTTTAGAGTATTTCTTACTTCTTTCTTTTGTAGACCTTTTTTTAATTGCTATTATCTGTTTACTACTTTACCTTTCTTGCCAAAACTCAAAATGGTACAGGATAGTTCATTTAAAATTTGTTCTTTGAATTGTAATGGTCTAAATAATTGTAAAAAAAAAAAGGAAAGATGTATTTGATTTTTGAGAAAAATGCAGTTCATGTTACGTTTATTGTCTTCAAGAGACACACTTAAAGAAGACTGAGAATTTATCCGAGCCAGCTGGGGACATAATGTATGGCTGTGTGGTAGGGAAACTAACAAAAATGAATAAATATTTTTGCAATCTTGAAAATCGAAATTTTCGTGATAAATCTATCCACTGTTTAGAAAAAGAGGGTGGTTCAATCATTTCTGAACAAAAAAGTATCCTCCTTGAGATAATTTTTTTTATGAACGATTATACAGTTTTAGAGATGTAACTGATTTGAACATTTCTGAAGAGCTTCCAGATGCTCCAGTATTATCCGAGGAGGAGAGCTCCTCATTGGAGGGTTTGATTACACTAGAAGAGGTGGCTACTGCCCTGAAACAGATGAAAAATTTTAAGAGCTCTGGGCCCGATGGGTTTACTGTTGAATTTTTTAAGTTTTTCTTTCTAGATATTGGAACTTCCTTGTACGTTCAATTAATAAAGGGTATTGCTAAAGGCCAATTATCCACTACCCAGCGACAGAGAACCATAATATGTATCCCCAAGGAAGGGAAGCCGAAAAGATTTGTGAAAAACTGGCGCCCCATCTCTTTCTTGAACACCACATATAAATAGCTTCTGCTTGTGTTGCCAATCGATTGAAAAGTGTTCTTCCAAACATTATACATGAGAGTCAAAGAGTTTTTTGAAGGGCAGATTTATTGGAGAGAATATAAGGTTGATGTATGACATGTTATTGTACACTAATTAAGGAAAATATTCCAGGAATGCTCTTTTTGGTAGACTTTGAGAAGGCGTTTGATAGCGTCTCATGGTCATTCTAACATAACTGCCTTAAATTTTTCAAGTTTTGACCCGACTTAATCAATTGGATAAGAACATTTTATTCACAAATTTCTACCTGTATTTCTGTAATGGCCAGTACTCCTCTTGGTTTCTGATTGAGAGCGGGGTGAGACAGGGGGACCCATCATCCCCTTATCAATACCTAATTTGTGCTGAGGTTCTGTCATTAGTCATTCGCTCTAATGAGAACATTGAAGGAATTAAAGTTGTTCACAAGGAAACATTACTGTCATAATTTGCTGACGACACTAGTTTTATGTCTAAATGTGTGATTTTCTCACTTCCAGACAGTGGTTTGTGATAAAAGAATTAGCGAACAATTTGCGTCCAATCTTTTTAAGGACAACACTGTTATCAAATTGTAAAACATACAGGAAAACACACTAAAAGTTTTGTTTTGTTTTTTCTCTCTTTTTTCTTTTTTCTTTTTTTTTTTAAATTTTACGATCAATCGTTTGAACAAGAAGGAGTCTTGTAAAAGTAAAACAGTTGTTCCTTTCAAACGATTTATCCAAAATCCAGTATTTGTCATTCGATATTATGTAGCTTTTAAGGAACTTAATGCAATACAGCGTCACAGACGTATAAAATCCTTTTTGAATTAGTTTCACCGACGATTACGTGTTCGAATCAAACCTGCTGTCATGTTCCTTTTTTAAGGATGGGCTGTTGTCGCTTTTACAAATTAAATCTTTTGTGTTTATTTATCTGTGTTAGCTTCTTTTAATTAATTGTTTCTCTTCGAGTCTGATAGGAGAGACAGAAATTTCAGTGTATCTCCCGCCTCCATGACCCCCCCCCCCCCCCCCCCCCCCCCCTTCCTTCACCTGCCACCAAGAAATTGATCTAAACATGTGTATTGTTGAGTTCAGAACACGGTGCAATAGAAAATAGCTACAAGCCTCGTTTACATTGGTTGTTAACAAAAATTCCCTCCATGTGTCGCATGTGTGCATGCTTCGTCACCACACACACACACACACACGCACACACGCACACACGCACGCACGCACGCACGCACGCACACACACACGCACACGCACGCACGCACACATAGACACGCACACACGCACGTAAGCACGCGCGCGAAACGCACGTGCGGCGTGCGCATGCACACACATACACGTGTACAAACGTGCGCACACGCCACACACACATTCACACACATACAAACACGCACACACACACACACACACACACACACACACACACACACACACACACACACACATACACACACACACACGCACTGACACACATGCTTAAAAAGAAACAAAAACACAGGATATTTTTTTTGTTTTGTTTTGCTTTTTCGTTTGTTTATGTTTCATCTCCTGTGTCACGTCAGTGGCACTGCACCCAAGCCGTTCATCCCGACTCCTCGTCCCCAGCCACAGCCCGGCCCATCCCACCACAGCCCCAGCATCGGCCCTCCACAGGGAGCAGTCAATGTCAAGTCGTCATACGGCAGCTCGCCACTCGACACACTGCACTGCTGAAGGTGTCACTTCGATGGTGTTCTGTGGTGGCTGTTCTGATCCAACATAAGTAGGACACTCACCCACTAAGCCCTCAGAGACACAGTAACTATCAGTCGCGGATCCGGCGTGGATTAGCCGAAGCCGGTGACCCCGTCAGAATTATGCCAAGGATATGGATGTGAAGAGGCGATTGAACCACAGGTCAGAATAAGAGCAGGGCATGAAGGGCTTGTTGATCGCAGAGGATGGGGATGATAAAGATGAAGCTAGGGATTTCCTTTCTGGTCCCAGACTGCATGACAAGGTTTACCGCTTACTTTCATATGTATACATATATGTATATACTGGAGTCAGCCAGGCTGGAGAGATACAGACACCTGCAGTGTTGGTCAGAAATGTTTAGCAGTACTCTCAGAGACGCATCCATTAAGTGGACGAAACTTGTCTGTGTGGTCAGTCTTCCCGGTAGTGTTCATAGCAATTCAGCCCTGAGTTGGAGCTGGTCAGGACACGTTCAAGCACGCACGCTCGCAGGTGTACACGCACTAACAAATTGGATTGTGTATGGATGCTAGAATATTTCATTGACATTTTTAACATCTTAAACACACACACACACACACACACACACACACACACACACACACAACACACACATACACACACACACACACACACACATCACACACACACACAACGCGCGCGCACGCACGCTCACACACACACACACGCACACACACACACATGCGCACACACACGCACGCACGCACACTCACACACACAGACGCACCACACACACACACACACACACACACACACACACACACACACACACACACACACACTGACAACAATTGCCACTTACACTTCAGACATTCAAAGCAAATCAGGATTAAACGATAGAGATATATGTAGGTGCCCGCCATTCTCTCCCATTCCTTCATGGGAATTAATGAAAGCAAATTTTGATGTTGACTATGGTATTTTGAAAAAAGAAAATAGCCCTCACTATGCAGCATTTTCTTTTCGATCGCATGTTGAAGCTCTATATCCGAACCATTTGGAGGTATATACAGACGGTTCAGTGATAAATGATGGAAATGCTGGTGCTGGATTTGTTGTTCCTGGCTTAAAGAAAGAACAAGCTTATCATGTTGGAAAAGGCCATTCCATTTTCTCTGCAGAGCTGGTAGCTATTCTCATGGCCTTAAGGTATATTGCAAACCTTCCCATGATTATTTTACGAATTCTTTTGTGTGTTGATTCAAGATCTGTTTTACTGTCGCTAACTTCAACTAAGCTAAAGGAAAGAGCTGACATTATAATTGAAATAAGGCATCTTGTTAATTTTCTAATGCAAAAAGGTTCTGATGTAACTTTTTGTTGGGTCCCTTCTCATTGTGGTGTCCAGGCAAATGATTGGGCAGATAGAATGGCAAGGAAAGGTGCAAGGAATGCAAATGGCTGCACAACTGTAAAGATTCCATTATCTGTAAAAGAGGGATATCATCTTCTGGAGGCAGTCTATAAAAAAGCCAGCCACAATGTCACAACTTTTGACAGTAAAGACTCCTTATTGCAAAAAGGTATTAATAATGAGTCACGAGAAGTTAGCTATTTATGTTACAGACTAAAACTCAATGCGTTAGAATGCAAACATATAAACGACATTAGGTGTCCCTGTGGAGAGAGAATGTTAACGTTCCACATTTTATTCTATTGTTCGTTCACAAAGCAATATTTGCCCGATTACCTGGCAGTCAAAAACAATACTAAAGATGACGATCTCAAAGCCATTATTGATGATAAATCACTTCTTGTCACTGCAGCTAAATCTCTTCTTCGGAGTCCTATAGGGACAGCTCTGTAGTTTGCTCGTTTTGAAATTTTTTAAAAAATTTAAATTATAGGTATTGTTTATTGATTTTTTTTCTCTGTCAAACATGGTATTACGTTGATGGGGGATATGAAATGACGGGTATTCCTATTTGTGATAAAATGCTAATGTCATTCAGGATGATTTCAAGGTCCGTCTAAAAACACTATTTTGTGAAAAGACGCTAAATCAAACAAAACAAAACAAAACAAAACACACACACACACTCACACTCACTCACGCACGCACGCACGAACGCAACGCGCGCGCGCACGCACACACACACACACACACACACACACACACACACACACACACACACACACACACACATACACACACACACACGCACGCGCGCGTGCGCGCGCGCGTACGCGTACACACATACAAACACGCGCGCGCGCGCGTAAAAGAAAACACTGGTAAGTAATGCACTATTTATTGTGCAAATACATCTTTAAAGACATACAGAATGCGAAGGATCAAACAACAACAACGGTGTAACAACAACAAACAATAACAAAAAGAAAACATTGAACATCGTTAAAAAAAAAGGCCGAACATAAGCAAATTGAAGTCAACACCATTGAGGACCAAGTCATCAACTGTCCTACAGAAGGAGACTTCACGAAGAGGTGGACTAGGTATTGCCTGAACTCGACGATAGATAAAGCAAAGAGGATCCAGGCATGCTGTCGTACATGATTCATCAGATGACGTCGACTTCTCAATAGGCTGTGAAAAAGCAGCAATTGCATTGAAATCACTGAAATAGTGGAATGCTGTACACGTCGACATCATCAATATAGTGCTCTTGGAGCATGGCGGGAAGGCGGTCATTGATACCCTAACTGCCATCTGCAACAAAAGCTGGCACACTAGGGAGTGGCCCACGACACAGATTAAAGGCCAATCGATATTTTTCTCAAAGGAGGAAATTGCCGACTCTACAAGAACTAACACACGGTTGATCTGATCAGCCATGCTAGCACAGTAAAGTTCAACACCAGTCTGAATAGATTTCAGCCGCACTCAGATACCATTATGGCTGAAGAACAAGCTGTATTCCGCAGAGGCAGAAGTGCCTATGCGAAAAGCATCTCCAACTTAAGAGGGAGTGCTTCCATGCTTTCACAGAATTCGAGAAGGCGTTTTACAATTTCTGGTATAAGGCATTATAAGTCACTGCGAAAAAAAGAGAACATCGAGCTAATCAAGGCCGGCCAGCTATGTAGTCCAGAGCGACCATTGCAGTGCTCAATCCGAAGGAATGGAGGGTAGTTCCATACTTCAGGTGGAGTTCATCAAGGCTGTCTTCTGTTGCCACACTGTACAACATATTCCTAGATTGCATCAGGACTGATGAACTTGATGTGTTGGTGTAATCTGCACGGCACTACATCACATATGTAAAAATGTGTGACGACTGTGACAGAACGCGGCAAGGAAATTGTCTTCTTAGCTTGCAGATATGATTTAATGAATTACTAGTTTTGAAAAGTGGAGGAAGGGGGAGGGAGAGGAGGAGGGGAAGGGGGGAAAATTATGTAATCTGGCGGGTTCGTTTTTCTTTTCCTTTTCAGATGCCAGCTAAGTCAAAATGCCACAGAACAGGAAAAGCAACTTCACCTGCCATTCTTTTTCAAGCTGATATCTTGATTGTAGGCAACACATTTCTAAAGACTGCCACAGAACAACAACACTAACAACAACAACAACAACAACAACAACAACGACGACAACAACAACAACAACAACAAACCTGTTTGCCTAAGAAAGGTTAGAGACACGTACTAATCTTTGACTGTCCAGCAGAAAGCGATTGTCAGCGATGTTCTTGGTTGGAGTGTTATTAGTCACAGTTGTGTTGTTGATCTTTTCCAGAATGGATTTCTGTCCGCCCTGCCCTACCTGTTGATGTGGCTGACACAGGTGTTGGCGGGGATTGTGGCAGACCTCTTGAGACGATACCTGTCCACGGCCTTCACTCGAAAACTGATGTTGATCATAGGTCACTCACTCCTCTCTCTCTCTCTCTCTCTCTCTCTCTGTGCAACCTTTTGTGCAGTCAGAGCGGAGACAAACTGTCATTGACATCAAATGTGCTGAGCGACAATTTGATTGCTTTTCTTTTACTCGTGTTTTGTCTTTTCTACATGTTTCGTGTCCATTGTTCCGTTAATCTGTTTGTTTTGAGTTTTAAAACAGTAAATGGTTTTCATTAAATTGTTATGATAATAAAGTAATAGCTTTAGTTTCAACAATAGTTATTACATTTTAATGGTGTATTTACTAACCTAATCCTATCCTGTTTTATTTTAAGGCACATTTCATTGTGTCGTAGATGCTGGCTGGAACAGGAGCGGGGGGGGGGGGGGGGGGGGTTGGAACATTAGTAGAGCCCGTGCATTCGGTTCTGATGAAGTGGATTTGATTCTCACATAATGCTGTGAAGAGATTAGATTAGAAGAAAAGAAAGAACAGATTAAGAAAGGAAGTAACGTGAGGATCAAACATAAATGTTGCACCAAAACCTGTACGACCACAGGATTCACGACTTACAGAGAGGGTTAGACTTTAAGTCTGTCTCAGAAAAGAGCAGTGGATTGTTTGCTAAACATTTACATGGACTAAGACAAGAACACTTGAAGGATTGCAGAGGGATCGGGAGTGGAGTCGAGAGAAGGATAACGATTGAAATGCCCCCTTTGGGAATTTTGCAGAATTTTTTTCCTGGGTTGAGTACATTCTTTCGTCCCCACATATGTTGGAATGTCGCGTACTCTCTGTCTTATTCACACTGGCTTGTTGTTGTTGTTTTGTTGCTGTGTTTTTTTCTGAAGTGGGCAAATCCTTATTCCGTGTTTTGTCTTACACAGGCTCACCATTTCTTGTGAATGCGACTAATTTTGTAATATTCTTTTTTCTGTTTTACACCAGAATAATTCTTTCTGGAGATGAATGAACCAGTAAAACCAAGGTATCGCTACTTGTCTGCAGGCATAGTCATTTTCCTGAAGTTTCGTTTTGTTTGCTTTGTCTCCACAGGCTCTGTGATTCCAGCCTCCCTCCTGATCGGCACAGGCTATGTAGACTGTGACCATACCCTGGCTGTGGTGCTACTGACCACAGGGGTTTCTGCAAAGGGGATTGCTGCTTCCGCAGTCTTGGTCAACCACCTGGACTTTGCCCCGAAGTTTGCTGGTCAGTGTGTGTGGGAGGGATGAATGGCGTGCACAACAGCGCATGCATATTTGTCTCATCGCACGTACTGTGTTACAGACAGACTTGTGAGAAGTGGCGTCACTGGAGTTTGTGTATGCTTCTGGTTTGATATGCTCAAGGGCACATTTATTATTTCTATAAAATCATATGCCAATCACACACACACACACACACACACCACACACACACACACCACACACACAAACACACACACACCATATTTTATATATATATATATATATATATATATATATATATATATATTATATATATATATTGAATTATAAACAAAGCTGGAACGGTGCTCGGTACTTATCCTTGGAATTTATTAGTTTGTTTATATATTTTATATAGTCATTGCAACACCAAGGCTGCTCTGAAAGTTGCTGGAATGGGCAGTCATTGCAACACCAAGCTGCTCTGTAAGTTGCTGGAATGGGCAGTCATTGCAACCCAAGCTGCTCTGTAAGTTGCTGGAAGGGCATCATTGCAACACCAAGTGTCTGTAAGTTGCTGGAATGGGCAGTCATTGAAACACCAGCTGCTCTGTAAGTTGCTGGAATGGGCAGTCATTGCAACACCAAGCTGCTCTGTAAGTTGTGGATGGTGCGGTATTTAACCTTGGAATTTATTAGTTTGTTGTATATATAATATATAAAATATATATATATATATATATATATATATATTTATAAAAAATATATATCTTGGATTTCGTATAGTTGAAGGCCAGTGGGCAGAAACACTAATACAGAGTTAATATACCACAATTTCGAAGTTTTTGTATGTGTTCCCGTTTTTGAAACGCTCTCTCCTGCATGGAGGTTGGTTTTGCAGAATCATTTTGTACTTTACATTAGTTTTAAAGTTCACATTAGTTTTAAAGTTTACATTAGTTTTCAAGTTCATGCCGGCGTGTGATCTCCCCGACTGTAAATGAATTTGATTATGTTTCCCTTCATTACTCTATGTTTGCCCGTTTTGTTTCAGTTTTGTTTCTTGTCGACTTGTATTTACAATGTCAGTTTATACCCCACTTGGGTAGCGTATATTGTTACAATATGTCAGACTGAGAATATCGACCAAAATGGAGTTTACGCTTTTTCAGGGAAATAAATATTAAGGTAAGGGGCTTGAAAGTGTGCCTGCAGTAAGTGTCACAACTTTATATCTGTACATTCGTTTCCGACACACCTTTTCATTTACATGGTGACGAAATTCGACTCAGGATAGTATGAACTGGTCATATTGTATAGCAAGAACGTACATTCAGGAGTAGTTTCCTTCCACAGCGGGAACTGCCTGATAAGCGTCAATTCCAGCAGTGCGTGTTAAATTGATGGTTCACCTCACACTGGAAAACACGTTCTGTGGGAACGCAGGAAAGGAAGCCCCGAAGTTGCAAAGGAGGCAGCTCCAACCACCTTTCATCAGTGAAAAAGGTATGTGCGCAACTTTCACATGGGAGGGGGGTTCTGAAAATCACCTGGTTCTTGGTGTCCCTGACCAGTGCTTCTAAATTTCAATGATTAAAGTGATAGAAGTTGCCAGTGATCGCTAATTTCCTTTCGTAACGTGGCGGTAAAAGTTTTGGGGCCGCTTGGGGGTTTCCCAAAGTTTCCGAGGGGGACAAACTGCTCACTGAGTGAACCTGGTAAGGAAAGGAGAAAAAAAACCTTAAGGAGATAAGTTGTTTTCCCATTGATATTTCTTCGTGCAAAATCTGAACAAAACCTCCCTCTTTTTTCCACTTAGTACTATGCTCTAAGAAATTAAATCTGTTCAGTGAAAGACACACACATCAAACCGTCTTCAGTCGGTGTTGGGGATACAGAAAAGTCGTGGTTTTTTTCTCTCTAGCGTAACTATTTTGATCAAATGAATTTGAGACTTTGAGTGTGGCAGGTAAGCTGATGAAAGGTAAGTGCTAAAAGTACAATAGTAATTTGTGAGAAATGTTCGGATCTCTGCTTTGAGGGGTAAAAATGATGACTGTGTTTTTTTTCTGTTGTTTTTATTGAATGGCCCTTGTTTATTTTTTATCTTCAAAGAAGTAGAGGGAGAAGGAGCTGTAACTCGTCTTGTTTTTCCCACTATTTGCTTTTTTCAGATCCCCGTTCGCTCGGGCAGGTAATAATATGTTCCCGGCGGGGAGGACTGTTAACCCCTTTCAGCACTGATTATCCAAAGGCAGTAAAAAGCGCTGAACGGCCAGTACAACTGGGTGTATAGTTGCTGGAACTGCCTCTCCAAGCAACTCGCTAAGTCATTTTTTAATGCAAAGCCAAAAATAGAGTTTTAAAACTGTGCGTTACAACAAAAGATGTCGCATTAATTGCTCCTTTTTTAATCTCCATACATTTTGTGAGAATTGGAAGTGAATCCTTAATTCGACTACCCTTCAGTCTGAGCCCGATCGGCACTAGATGTCCATCCGGGCATTATCACTTATTACTTGCTGCAAAACGTGCTCGAGCAAGACTCTTTGTGCGAACGTGAAGTGCTGGACTGACTAATTATTTTTTCGCAGAGAAAACTCGCTTCAAAATCACCTGTTCTACCCGCCAACTCCCATGAAAATACATGCTTCTACAATATAAACAGAAATGATATTTGACCAGCCGCTGAAATTAGAGCTTACCTGGTTCTAACATGAAGATGGGGGAAGTTTGTTCACTCTTATGTCTCTGTAGCTGATCGGCGCCTTCAGTTGTCTACTATGTTGTCCCGATCGTGACCAGTGCTGAAAGGGTTAAGTTGGCGGGGGCCGCCCTGTCAGATAACAACACAAGCCCGCTTCTTTTGTCCCTATTTTGGCGAGGTTGGCCTACTGCCTGCACATAGGCTTTGCTCGTAAGCTACATGCTCTATGTGTGTGCTTCAATGGTGAGAATCTAACTCTTATCACCTGTGAAGCGTGATGAACAGACTGCCAAAGCAGGAAACGGACACAGAGCTCACCAAACCAACAGGAAAAGTGAATGCCTTCAACATGCAGCGTGAAAAGATGAGGATCTGTTCCTTTTCCATCGACTTTTTTCGTAGATTTACGGAATTCTATGGCACATGATCTTCAAAGAACTTTATTCGTGACAGACTTTATTCAACGTGTTTAGAAAAAACTCCACAGAAATAAATGGTGGCTGGCTGTTTCAGGAACTCTGTTCGCATTGTCCATGTATTGCTGCGACTCCTGGGTTCTTGGGGCCGTCAGTTGTTGGGCTACTGACCTACCAGAATGTAAATTTTTCACTGTCTTGTCTGTCTGTCTGTCTGTGTCTGGGCTATATTTGCTTGGCCCGTCGACTGTCTGCCTGTCTGTCTGTCTGTCTGTCTGTCTGTCTGTCCCCTCTCTTCTCTCTCTTTTCTCTTCTCTCTCTCTCTCTCTCTCTCTCCCTCTCTGTCGCTCTGTCTCTGTCTCTCTCTCTCATTCTCTGTATGCACATGTGTGTGTGTGAGTGTGTGGCGCGTGCCCGCGTTGCGTGTGTGTGTGTGTGGTGCGCGCGCGCGCGCGCGCACGTGTGTGTGTGGGTGTGTGTTGTGTGTGTGTGTGTGTGTGGGGGGGGTGGGGCGGCGCGCGTGTGTGTGGTTGTATGTGGTGTGTGTGTGTGTGCATAAAACTAAGAGAAAATGTACTGGAGGAAGACTGCTTCTCATACCCCCTTCCCCATATATATATATATATATATATATATATTATATATATAATATATTATATATACGTGTGTGTGGAGTGTGTGTGTGTGTGTGTGTGTGGTGTGTGTGTGTGTGTGTGTGAATGATTTTGACTGGTCGACACCTCTTGGTAAGGTAGGATTTAACCATGGAACAGTGTACTGGTAGTTCAATAATGCATATTCCAGTCTTTGAGGGAAATACCCTGGCCTATGCTATTAAAAGCGTAAGAAACGTATGACGGTTGCAATGGTTTTTGTAACACCAATCAAGAGATTTAACATCGCTTGTAACATTCAAAGATTTATCAACCGAAAGAGAGCACAGGAAGGTTAATACACATGAAAGAAATGAGACAACTGTGCAGACTGGGTTTTTGTTGGTAATTCTGGTAAATGAGAATGCCGTAGAATTTTATTCATAGTTTTGAATAGTAGCTGATGAACAATTGCTTTTATTTACGATGTTTGCTATAACAGCAGATTGTTTTTGTCTGGTAGCTGTCGGTACAAATATAGTGGTAGTTGAGGGATGGAGCCAAGTTCTTCAGGTTCCCTGATTCATCACGTATACAGCCTTGTTTTTAACGTGACCCTTCTTCCTACTCCTTCCTCATCCAACGCACGCTCTTGTGCCATTTTCTCGATTTAAAAACAGCAATTTTCGCATAGAAAACGGCACGAATTACAGGCAGTCAAGTGAAGTGTTCAACAGCTTGCGTGAGGACAACAATAATTATGACGTCACAACCAATAATTGTCTCTGCTTTTGATGCCGTCGAAAATATTTGAAGGTGAGAAAAACGAACGACGATGATCCACATTGTGGCCACAGTAGACCAAATGCAGTGAAAGTAGATATGACGTCTGTATTTCATCAGTCAGTCTCACTCATTCCGAGTGATATCGAACCTTAAAACACGAAAGCAAAGTCATGAAATGAGTAATTTCATACCATCTTGAAGCTGCTCATCAACCATCTTGAATGCAGCAATCTCTTCCAGTCGTTTCAGTCTGTCTATCAATTTCAACACAGCACTAAAACTGCTCTCCTTTACATTCTGAACAATCCTCTGTTAGTGTCCAACCATGAAAAGATTTCGGTTCTCACTCTTCTCGACTTGAGAGAACTATAAAACCTTCATTCTGGCTCATCCGGTCTCACCCGGTCTTAACCGGTCTCGACCAGCTGACGCCAGAATGAAGGTTTTATAGTTCTCTGACAAGTAAGACTTTAATAACCAAAAAATAACGACCCTACAAACAGACATACTGTGTAGGGTTGATCGTTTTCAATAACATCATTTTCATCTTTAACTGCTCTTTAAAGTCTTTTTAAAACCAAGTTATATTTCTGGCATAAAATCCACACCCGACACAATGCAATGAAACAACAACCGCCGCACATACTGACATTTGGCGCGGGCGCGCGCATGACGATAACCTCTCTCCTGAAACAGTAGCGCGCGTCAACAAGACAAACACTAGGCAAAGCTGGCCGGATTTTCCACACACCTGCAGAGACCCGACAATAGGCCGTCACCTGATCACTTAATTACAGTGTACTTGAGCCCAGCGAGATAAAACCAGCCGGCCGGCAGTACGCTGTAGTGACATCACAGACACGCTTTGCGGCTTGCCCGACATTGACTTGGTTCGCTCAGCTGACTCGCCGGGACCGCGCAAGCTGTGCCGTTGTAAACAATTCTACATACCTCACTCTCTTCAATTCCACTGGGCACGGGGTTGGTGGGCGCTCACCTGGCTAGGTGAACCTGACCTTATTCTCCTCAAAGTACACTGGGCATGCGTAGTAACGAGTACAACCTGCAATCATGTGGCCCCGCGTGCCAGCCGCCCGCCGCGCGAGCTGCATAAACCAGCCTGTGTTTTCACAGCTTGTGACAGTCTTATTGAGTACGCCTGAGCTGAATGTTTGGACGAAGTAACCCAGGATTGTAAAATGCTGTTCTCTGACAAGTAAGACTTCAATAACCAAAAAATAACGACCCTACAAACAAACATACTGTGTAGGGTTATCTGTTTTCAATACTAATTTACTAAACTTTTCAGATTTTAGTTTTTGCTTAATCCAATGTTTTTCCTGATCATTTTCAATAACATCATTTTCACGCAAACATTCATCAAATGCATCTCTGTCTTTCATGTGAAATAAAACTACAGTCTTTAACTGTTCTCTAAAGTCTTTTAAAACGGAGTTATATTTTTGACATAAAATCCACACACTTATCCCAGCATGTCTTCCACTGAAAGCCAGTTTTGACAAAGTGTTTCTCTTTTTAACTATGTCTCTTTCTGCCGAACAGTCATCTATAATAAATAGTGTTTGCGTTCCTTCAAACAGTTTATAAAACTGTTCTAAACACTCACTCAGTTTATTGCTAGGATCAACTAAATATATGTCATCATCTGTCCATATAAACCTTCTATCATGATATGCTTTGTTCCATTTAAGCGTCGGACAGAAAATTACAATATAATCAAAATTATAGCGATAAACTGTTTGTAATAGGTCGAGGACAAATATTGTTTTTCCACAACCAGTTTGTCCACAAATCAATGAACAATGAGGAGTTTTTGTCATAAAGTTTAACTGCTCCATAGTTTTATAACAGGATTTAATCTAATCCAGTTATTATATTTATCATACTTTCTGTCAAAACCTGTTCAGTATAATAAAATCCTATGAGGCCTAAATGTGTAACATTAATCCAATTCAGTTCTGTAAGATTGTTTCTATTTAAGTCAACATCGATTTTGTTGCTTGTTGTTATGGTCTTAATATCCTCACCATTGTGAAGAACGACGATGGTAACTTTAAGACGTTTAACGTCTAAGTTTTGCCAGCTAATATTAATTCCTTTTATAAGGACGTCACTAACGCCCACAACCCCATCCCTCTCCTCATCTTTTAAGACAGAAATTTCAAATATCATTGTGAACGTGTCTCCTAATTTCCTATGTGGAAAGAACTGTAATTTTGTAGAAGCTTCCTTTAAAACCGTTTCTCTTCTGCGGAGGATGTACTGTTTTTTCCCATACGGCGTTATTTCAATCTCTTTCCGACTATTGTCGTCCGGCATAAGACTTACATTGAATGCTTTTCTGAAACTTTTTTGACGGCTAAAAAATGTAAATGGGCTTATGAATTCAAATTTTATTTCCCATTCTAAATATGGTTCTAAGTGCCATTTGAGGTCAGGTTTTCGAACTATTTTATATTCATACAGGCCAGCATTATTTGCTTCTACATTGCGCAGTTGTTCTAGTTTAGGAAACTTTTTATTGTCGCCAACCTCTTTGCGTTTATAATCGCCATCTTTAGTGTACTCAAACCCATACAAAGTGCCTATCTCACCATTCTGTTCAAAGTCTGTAACGTCTGCAAGGTCTTTTAATTCTAAAGTTATACACCTCACAGGCGCTAATGTAACTCCTGATTCTTCTGGCCCACGCGACATTATTTTTTAGTAGCGTATTATTTTATTTCTAAAACAATGTGTAGGTTATCGCATTTTACAACTTTCCCTGTTTTGTCTGTGATCTTATAGTAAATGATCCGACCCTCCCACAAACTAATCTTTTAAACTGTAAATTAGGGAATTGTATAATTTCATAATCGCAATATGCAGCTTTCCCTGATGGAAGAGCTCTTAAAAACAGTTGAGGGCCTTCCATCATATAAGTTTTCATCAGTGCTCAGCTCATCCAAATGAACATAGAGTAATGAATGTAATGCAAGATCGAGCGGATTTCTCCCTCATAAGTAGTTTTGGTTGGTGTAACTCTAAATCTATAATTGTCAGCTGCAAAGCCTAACATTTTAGCTAGCTCTTTATCAAAATAGTAACCTCCTTCTTCTTCAGGCTTGAATGTTAACATTGTTTTTAGATTTGCATTGTTAAGTTTGAGGGTAATGTTGAAGTTACTCATTGCTTCTTTTAGTGAGCAAAACCCGTAATAACCATCAGGTATTGTTAACTGGCTAACTTTGGCCCTGTTTTGTCAACTTTTAGAATCTTATTATTCTCCTTGATTCAGTTATATTAAACCATCGACTTTGTAGAATATTCATGGAGCGCGACCGTTTAGTTTCCGCAACCGTTATCAATAGCAGGTTCTAAAAACGAAGGACGGTCTTGGGTTGTTATTGTTACAAACATTTTTTAAACGAAATAAAAATGAGTGCATTCAAATATACTGATGCAAAATATTCTGCTGGGCCGCACTACAATCTTAAAAATATAACAACTGATACTCTGGCATTCTGTGACTCAGTCTGACGCCTTTCAAGTAAAGGTTAGTACTCCATTGGACAAATATCTTAACCCTCCTATTAAAAACGACCACATCCCGAAAGTGTGGTTTAGTCCATCCGATGCAGTTTTACCAGAACCAGTTAAACTTTGCTGTGTTTTGTGCATCAACTGGGTGTGGAGTGTCGTATGCTGATCATCTAAATCATCCTGATCCTTTGGTGAGGTCAGTGTACAGATTTCATTTTATTACACCTTCAGACGTATTTTGACTGAACTGCAAGCGCCATTGCCAAATGACAAACCGTTTAATCCATTCAGCAACAGAATAAACATGAAGGCTTTTGAAAGGATCTGTAACGAGTTTAATATTAAGGCTAAGACAGACTTTAGACAAAAGTTGGATCGTAATCATGGATTTAGGCACCCTATTTTTGGGGCGTGCACAGAAAGTATAACTATGACTGGAATCCCCCTTACACATCTTTCTCTACAGGCACAGCTGTTCACCTCGGGTCCATAGAGCAAGAGCATAAAACAGCATGGACACATTTATATTAGACACTTCTAAGGGCCTAACCAAAGCAGAATAGAACGAATATAACGACTCTGTTCGTACTTACGTTTGGTGTTTGCTAGGTTCGCAAGCACAAACGAGATCGAGCATAACTGATCCTCTACTGGTTTTGATGCACAAAAACAATACTTAGCAAATTTAGAGGACGTCATTAATTCTACAGTTGATTTACCTTCAAGTATAAAAGATACCAAAATGTTTTACAATACGCAAGATCGAAAGTAGACTTGCTGTTGGCACTGGTTTATATATGCTACCTTCTGACCTCAGACTCCAGGTAGGAACAATAATAAACTACAACAATGAAATCCTTGTGGCAGGCAATGAACAAAGGTCGGAAAAAATGACATAAATTCTGAGCCAGTAATATTACAAACAATAAAAAAAACAACCCAGAAAAAGTCATCCAATCCTCGAGGTTCAAACCAAAGACTGTTGAAGACGTGGACTTTGTTCGCGATGACCACGAATATGAAAAGACAGCACTTGTTGTTGGATTAACTGCTTTAGGATTACTTGGTCTTTATCTTACTAAATAGTAATCCAACTATTAAGAGAACTAACGCCCATAAGTGCTCGGCCATAAAGCCAACTACTTGCTTGCAGTAGACAAAAGCCAGCTAAACAACACCTCCTAATATACCCGGTAAAGCGTCCATGGCTTTACTGGCTAATTTTTTTAATAAACCCGCAAGATGATCAAGTTGTTTTTTACCCATGATTTATCAGGTGGAGGCGATGGAGGCGGAGGCACTGGGCTTGACCACCGCCGCCTGTAATAGCCAACACCAGTGTACTTATTGCAAAATCCTAAGGCTGTTATAACGCTTGCTAATGTGACTCCTTGCTCTCTAAACAGTGTTCGTATTCGTTCTGCTAGTGTCGTGTCTTCATATAAAATTCTTTGGATAGTTTTCTCTTATTCTGCTCACTTGAGTTCGTAATTGTTCTCGGTTAGTAGACAAAACTTCTAGTCTGCCAATCTTTCTTGTTCAAGATCTTTGTAGTCTTTGGGTATTCTTTCTTTAACACCAGGTCCCTAAGTTGGCGTCATCAGCCTCAATGAGTTTTTCTTTTCTCTTTTTATATGCTCATCTAGTTCACCCAGTTTTGCTAAATTGTTTGTAATTCGCCTCTGATGCTTCTCAAAGCATGATCAAGGGCCGCTATCTCTCGCATGGGTAGCGGCGGGTCGTGTATAGTTTTTAATGCTGTTTCTCTGAAAAACTGGTTTCTGCTTCTATTATTTTGTCCGCTGTTGGACTTAAATCTTTAAGTTCCATGTTTTGCATTTGGATATCAGTTGGGAGTTCCTGTAGCGTGTTTTGAAGTTTAGCAACTGCCTCCCTATTTAATTCTGGTTTAGTAAAGCCAAGGCGATTTCGATCTCCCACCCTAAGTCTTTGTTTAATTGTATCATGCTTACAAACTTTGATGGGTCTCGTTTAGTTGTAAGCCGAACAGGTTCTCCTTGATCGTTTTTTCACATACAAATGGCCTTTTTATCTACATCAAAATCAATAGGAAAATCGGGAGGTTCTAGGCCTAGACTTTTGTAAAATGAGTCAACCTTACTTAATGTTAATTCATGCAACAGTGAGGTCGTTGAGCGATGCTGTATCAAAGAAGCCGTTTCACTCATGTCGTCTCCAAGATCAAAAACATCATAATCTTCTTCACCTTCAATTCCTGCCATGTTTTTAAATAATTAACTTTTTATTTTGTTTTATAAAAAAATGTCACAAGTATATGGCTCGATTCTTGACCCGCATAGAAGACTGAAAGAGCCCTTTGGCGTGAAGGGAAATAAGCGGAATATTACTGTTCCAAATAATCCATCTACTATTGATGCGGATCAAATTCTTACTGTTAAATTTCCAGACCTAGGAGCGGATGAAGGGGATTGTGCCAGGCTCTGAACGTCTTATTTCAAAATAGAACTCGCTTAAAACAACAGACCCAAACGGGAAACGGTTGTACAGAATCTGGGGCGGGCAATCGTTAAGAAAATTTCTATAAAACTTGAGGGGCAAGAAATATTTTCTTTACATAAGGGAGACATATTTCTAACCTATTCTGATTATGGCTAACCCGCGAATGAAAGGGCTGATCTTGCTTTTCAAGGAAATCGAAATGAAGAAGCACTAAAACATAGAATAGGCGCCGCAAACGCTAAAGACGGAAAAAAGGTTTGTAGCCGTAAGTTTGGTATGGAAATCGTTTTTTCATACCCTAGATTTTGAGTTGTTTAAAAGCGCATGCCCCATACTTTCAAGGAGCATTAAAAGACAAAATTGTCATATGAACAAAACTTTTAATGACCACAAATATGTTATTATATCTACAGACCCCGAAGCAAAGTACAGCATTTCTGACATCTCGTTAGAGTTTGACATCTTTAGCAACCCTAACTTAGCGAGGATGATCCGCAAAAATATCAGTCAAAATTAGCAATATATTACGAAAGAGTGATTCATCATTCTAAATATCCTAAAAGCAGGGCAGACACTATATGGAATTTCAGTTTTGTGCCACAGCAAGATCGCTTAAAGGTATTTTATTGCTGTGTGAAGATGAAGGACCATTCGAAAGACAAACTGAAATTTTTTTAAAATCCTAAAATAAAAAAAAGTGCAATGTACAATTGAGGGAAATCCTAACCAAATCTACGCTAGCGGACTTAGACCTTATCAGCATTTTGACGAAATAAGAAAACTGTTTGGAGGCGGAGGTGTAGAAATCCGACAGTTGACCTTGTGTCTAAAGATCTGCATCTTCACAGTGTTAGACTTGATCATTATTTAACAACGAAATACGGTTTATGGATTGACCTAAAGGGCAACGGAGGATAATCAGTTAAATGGAAGCGGGAGAAAAATGTTAGAGACATAAAAACATTCAAATTGATAAAGAAAAGATGTCGATAAACCGCTTAATGTATATTTGTTTTTAATATATATGCGCAGCTTTAAAAATTCAAGATAAAAAGATTAGAAAATATACATTACTAAATTATTTTTTCATTTTTAAAAAGCATGTCTGTTCAGCATTTTCCGAGAGTACCTACAGCGCCAGAGTCGCCCGAGAGAAGAGATAGCCCCCGGCATAAAAACCTTTAGATTAAAACCCAAAATTTACACAATGCAGCAAGTACTAGAGCAGGATCTTTCAAATACAGCAAAACCAAACGAAGGTATTCTGCTGCCCTTTTAAAGCGTTACCTATGTTAATACTGGAGCATCGACTATAAGTGCTCTATCAGCAGGAACGAGTGTTGGTCTCTTAGCAACAGGCATAGGCGCACCCGCAGCTTTACCTCTAGGCGGTTTGTCTTTAGCTCTTGGCCTGTGTTCATTGCTGTAGGTGCTGCTAGCAAAAATTAAAAACTAAACTCCAAAAGCACCCCAGCTATGGTTCAACTAATAACAGCTAAACTTAGTTCCTTTAAGCTGATTATAAATAAAGCACTAGCGACTCAAACATCACGGATGAAGAATTTAGTCGTTTACAGGCCGATTTTTTATGACTACAAAAGACAAAAGTTTGATCTTCAAAGAAAGGCGAGGGCAAGTTTTTCTCAACAGCCCCGACCCCGAGCAGATAAAAAAGGAATGCTTAAAAAAAGTAAACGAAACATTAAACTCTGTTCTAAACAGCTCACATTAACAACGCCAAAGGGCGTTTATACTTTAGTTTATGAGTCCAAGCACAAAAAGACCGTTGATATTGATTAATTATTTTTTTGATTTAAATAAATATTTTGAGTTAGAAAAGAAACTCAGCATGGATAAGATATAGAAGGACCGGACGAATTGTTTGAAGCAATGCTAAGGAAGAGCGTTTGTCAAGAGCACTAAATGATATTGATTTAGAAGTCATTAATCCAGCAAACGTACAGGCAAGCGTTGCTCATGCTATTCTCAAGTTCCGGGTAAACTAACAATAGACCCGCCAGTTAAAGTAATGTTAGCTGTTTTAATCGACTATGTAACAATAATGAAGAAAATCTAGAAGTCTGGGTCTCAACTAAACAACAGACTATTCTTTCTCATAATGACTTAACACCCGGTTGGGCAGACCAACTGCTTACACAGTTTGATGTGGCCGCTGAAGAAGCCAAAATGAGAGGCTCTGGTTGGTCAGAGGTGAAGTCTTAGAGATTAGATTAAAACAGGCTAAGTATGCGCCGATTGTTGGCAAGGCTTACATTCGCTGCCCCCAGCATTAGTTGCAAAAAGAGCAGTTCTAAACATAAAGAATACAAACGACAACAAATGTTTTATGTGGTGTGTTCTCGCAAGGCTGCATTACGTCCGCAAAAACGCAGAGAGAGTGTCTAACTATCACCCTTACATCAATGATCTTAACTTTAGTGGAATATCCTTTCCTGTTAGCGTGGATTCCATTGATCAGTTTGAAGAACAAAACAAACCAATAACTGTTAATGTATACACATGGGATGAGGAAACAAATTTGGTGCCAATTAAAGTGTCCAAGAACAGTCCAACAATAGGCGAACCAGACAAAATCATGTTGACTTACTACTGATGCTTTCACCAGCGGGGCTACCGCATTACACATTGATACGCACGATGAGTAGACTAATGAAGCATACTTCAAAAGATCATGGCAAACAAGAATTCTGTAGAAAATGTTTAACAAGAATTCCATCCGCTCAAGCCGCAATCGAACATAAGAAACATTGTATCGGCCCAGTGACTGTAATACAGAACTAATTACGCCCCCGCCCGGATCTAAAGTTAGTTTTAAGAACTGGAAACGGCTGCAAAATTCGCCATATGTTGTTTACGCAAACTTCGAGTCGCTTATTGTTCCTTATGAAGGGCCAGCCCCACAGAGACTTCCTAAAACAGTCTTAATGAGTAATCATCAGATTTGTTCATTTGCCTTCATTATTGTCAGGTCGGATGGCGTTCATTCAAAGCCAGAATTATACAGAGGACCAAATGCTGCAGAATACTTCTTAGAACGCATGCAGAAAGTGCGTAATGACTGTTCTAATAATCTAAACTTATCTGAAATCATAATGACGCCCGAAGATCAACAACAGTATGACTCAGCCACACATTGTTGGATTTGTGGTTTAGGCCTCTCATCAGACGCAGCGAATCCGACAGTAAAAGACCATGATCACATTAGTGGGAAGTTCAGAGGAGCAGCACACAGTAAATGCAATCTTCAACTAAAGTTTGAACCAAAGACATGGAAGCTGCCCATCTTCTTTCATAACTTGCGAGGTTACGACTCTCATCTTATAATGCAAGCAGTAACCAGCGCCTTCAGGGTAGCATGCATTGCACAGTCATCAGAAAAGTACATGTGCTTTAATCTGAATAACATGTCTTTTTATGACTCTATGCAACACATGATGGGTTCATTAGAGTCACTGGCTATGTCCTTAAAGTCCTGCCCAATAACGGAAGAATATTTTGACCCAACTCTCGTTAGAAAGGGCGTTTACCCTTATGAGTACATGAACAGTTGGGAAAGGTTTGACGAAGATACACTTCCACCTAAAGGCGCGTTCTTTTCTAGTCTTAGAGGAAAGGACATCAGTGATTCTGATTACCAGCATGCTCAAGATGCGTGGCAGAAGTTAGATTGTAAAACGATGGGAGACTATCATGACTCCTACTTAATGGCCGATGTATGTTTGTTGGCAGACGTCTTTGAAAATTACAGAAAGACCTGCATGAAACATTATAGCCTGGATCCCGCGCATTACATTTCTGCGCCCGGGATGAGTTGGGATGCTTTCTTAAAAGTTACAGGAGTACAGATTGATTTATTGTCTGACCTACCAATGATTCAGATGATTGAAAACGGATTGCGTGGAGGAATTAGTATGGCGTCGCATCATTACTGTAAAGCAAACAAACAAATACTTGGACGACTATGATCCAAGTAAAAGGTCTAACTGTCTCATGTATTTAGATGCAAACAATCTGTATGGATGGGCAATGGCGCAATCACTTCCATTACGCAACTTCAAGATGTACACAGGCGGTGATCCGAAAAATATTCAAAAGGCATTAAAGTGGTTGGGCAGTTTGACGCCGGGTCAACAGCGCGGATACATTCTAGAAGTTGACTTAGAATATCCTCACGAACTCCATGACCTGCATAATGACTATCCATTAGCAGCAGAAAGTCTAAAGATGAATCCAAGAGAGCCACCTAAACTTGTGCCTAATCTCGGGCAAAAAAAATTATGTCTGTCATTACAGACTTCTACAATTTTATTTAAGACATGGTTTGAAGTTGACAGCTGTTCATCGTATAATTGCTTTTGATCAAGAACAGTTCATGAAACCATAACATCATGAAGAACACTGATCTTAGAACTAAATCCACAGATGCTTCAGAAAAAGACTTTTTCAAGCTGATGAACAACAGCTGTTTTGGAAAGACTATGGAGAATCCGCACAAGCGTAAAGATGTCAGATTAGTCACCAAAGAGAACGAAGCAATTAAGCTGACTTCAAAACCAAATTATCAGGACTTTAGAAGATTTCATGATCACCTTTTTGGCATAATGATGAAAAAAAAGAAAGTCAAATTGGACAAACCTGTTTTTATCGGGTTTACCGTTTTAGAATTATCAAAGCTTTTGATGTTAGAATTTCTTTATGACTACTTTAAACCCTTGTATCCAGAGTCCAAAGTACTTTACACAGATACAGATAGTTTTGTTATAGATATCCCTACTGAAGATATCTATAAAGACATGGAAATGGAAGTAGCTAAAGGACATGCAGGATGGTATGATACATCTGATTACCCTAAAGACTCGCCTTTACATTCAATTACTAACAAGAAGGTTATAGGAAAGATGAAGGATGAATTATCTGGAAAGGTGATTAAGGAGTATGTGGGGTTAAGGTCAAAAATGTACAGTATTTCGAGCCAGGAGAAAATCATTAAGAAAGCAAAGGGAATATCTCGCAGCGTTGTGCAGTCAAACATATCACATGACAACTACAAAGAAGCATTGTTTGGCAGTAAGACTTTTCATCATGACAACGTAAAACTACGATCTAATCTGCATGAGATCAACACAACTGTTGTAACAAAGAAGTCATTAGATAGAACAAACACAAAACGTGTGTTTGTTAATCCAGAGTTTTCATATGCAATCGGGCACTGGAGGGCCGCATAAACAGGGGGGTTTATATTTTTCATCAACTTTTATTATAAGATCAATCATAGCTTCATCCAATTCATTTAAATCTTTTCTCATGTTTGCTTGATGTGCTCGAATTTTTTTTATTATTTCAAGATATTCTTTTTCCCAATTTGGGATTTTGAGTTGTAGGTGATCTGGATGGTTTTAGCATGCATTGATTAATCCTTGCAAATGTTCCCCTAATAGCATTACACGCATCAAATGATTCCCGTATCATTTTCAAGGTCTCTTCCTTTATCATTCTTGTTTCGTTCTGCGCTTCCTTCTGAGCTTCCATTTTAAACTCAAATATATTTACGTAAATTAATTAAGCAACTGGAACTGTGTCTGGTGGGATTATCTGCAGTTCTTCCTTCACAAAAGATCTTTGAGGAGCTGGTTGTTTTGTTGTGTCAGTTTCTCGTAAATAATACACGGGCGGATTCATCTTTACAATTCTTTTTATTTCGTATGGATCGACACTCCAAACTGGATCGGTTGCCCTGATGCGAGTGTCCCCTTCTGCTTCCCCCGGTAAATAAAGGTACCTTACTTTCAAACCAAATGGTAATAGTTTGCTGGGTGAACTGGAGTCTTCAGCAACATTTATTGTTTGTTTTTTGATTGCTTGTACTGGTTTTAGCCCTTTAAATTCTTCATTATTCATTGCGCGCAAAACTGAGGGCAATCTTCTAACCCATTCTGTGTTGCGAGAATTGTCAATAAGCTCTCTGTGATACTGGTAGGAGAAAAGTCTTTCAGCTAACTGTTTGTTAAAGTTTTCAACTAAAGCCTGTGATCTGTGAACTCCTGGAATGCCTCTTTTAATGGTAACTCTATGTTTTAACAATAATTGATTCACTTGCCCTTTAAATTCTTTTCCATCATCGACTTGAATCATGCGAGGATAAGTTAAAGGACCTCGTTGGTATATCAGTTGTATAGCGACAGCAACAGCAGAAGCACTCTTTTGTGTTAATGGTTCCGCATCTTTGTATCTTGAAGCTATGTCAATGACTGTGAGTGCGTACTTAAATCTTTTTCGTCTAATCGTATCGTGAGGTAAATATAGAAGATCCATTTGATGGGTGTCGTTCGGTATTGTATTCACAAAGTGTGGTCTCTGTATTCGTCTAGGTGCAGGTAAATAAATTTGCCAGATCGCTTGTTTAGATAACCATTCCTTTGCTGTTTGTTCACTAACTCCCGCTGCTTGGCTTAGCTTTTTAATTGCCGTTATTCCCTTCCAATATCCTTTAGGCGAATAATAAATTTTGTTCATTTTTTATTCAGCCAATATTATGCGCAACAAAATAGACAACAGTCATGCCAAAGACAATAAACGCGATTTCTTGCATCTTTTGTTTTTCTGATGGTTGATAAAAGTCACTGAATTTTGGCGGGGGTAATGTCTCGATTGGTTTGCCTGTTACAAGATAATATTCTTTTATTGCCTGGTCAACATCTTTAAATGTGTAAGCTGCATGTCCCTGTTTTTTCAGTGTGTTATTAATAAAATCTAACTGCTCAATTCTCTGCTTTTCATAGTGATCTTGTGCTGCGGCTAGTTGCTCCATAGCTTTGTTATGTCTTTTTCTCTCGCCGTCATCCCGCAGTTTACTAAATGCGTAATTACTTCCGCTAAAAGCAAGCGCATTCACCACAGCGCCGCCTATCATCATTACGAGTGAAGCCATTTTTATAAATGTATTTTTTTCTTACATATTTATATTGTCTGGAATTATTCCTTGCTTAACTAGAAAATCTTTCGTAGCAAACGAAGCTGCAATGATAGCAATTAGCTTTGCTGAATCCTCAAAGCCTAGTTTGCCAAGATCTGCTGGCTTTATTTTTAACAAGCTTTTACCAAGCATTGTGTATCCTATACTTAGGCCTCCAATAACAGCAGAATGGTATACAAGGTTGGCGACAGTTTTTTCGACGCTCATTTTAAAAAATAAAATAATAATAATTAATAAAAACATGAACAGCGATGATCTACTACAGCTACAGGGCAGCCTAAACCTTCCTGAACTTATGATTACAAATGATCAAGTTGATGACCAAGCTATTATGCCCAAAAAGGAAAGGCTGTATTCTTTGGCAGCTATGGAAAAACAAAACAGTTCCTCGGAACTGAATTCAGCATTGAACAGATTCAACAGATGTCGCCACAAGACATTATAAAGTATCATAACAGGTATGAGGCGCAGTTGGGGTCAAGAATGGTAAAAAGCGTTGGGCAAACGGTTCTTAGTTTGTACACTAAACTAGTCAGTAGATTTGCTCCCATTGATTCTGAACAAGACTTTATGTATGATTTAACGCAGGATCCAGTTTTAACAAAGTCATTAGAGTCTCTAGGATGTGATTTATACTACAGATTTGGAACATTGTTATCGCCGTTAATCATGGGATTAATTACTTTTAATCATATAGATTTTATTTCCCTTCAAAATGACCGAGCCAGAAAATCAGCAGAACCAGAAAACACTGAATCAGGTGGAGAAAGTAACCAAGCCAGAAAATCAGCAGAATCAGAAAACACTGAATCAGGTGGAGACCAGTGAAAAGCATCCTGGGCGTGTTAAAGCAGGAAGAAAATTAGCAGAGTGGAACAGACAAAAAAAATTACAGTTACAGAAATAAACTCATAATGAAAACATAACACCGCCAACGCCAGAACAAGTTGATTCAATGCCAGCTATAAAAACTCCATGTGATTCAAGACCTACAGCACCAAAGTCTTCATGGAATATTGAACTTAAAACTGTTGCCATTTTTGGCGCCCTTGCTGCTGTTGGGGGCGGTTATTACAGTTATAAAATATATAAACAAAGACAACAAGAACCAAACCAGTCCACACAATCTCAACCATTAAATACCACAGACGAACACAACAGCATGCCAGAACCGCCAACAACAAAAGATCATTTTGATCCATTTCAGATGCAATAATATTTTAAAAACTTAATTTTAAATTTTTTGATAAAAATAGATCATGGCGGATTATTATTTGTTTAAAATGATGAAGTCAATAAATAAAGACATGGAGTCTATAAAAGACATTTCCATAGACCAGAATTGTAATCAATGCGGTTGCTTAGGATGTAAGAACTTCATTAAGATTTATGCTGACCGATTTCGCGCAGAGAACGCTGACCAAGATATTCTCAGCGATGACGCGTTTTTTGAGGCGTGTGTGTACTATATTAGACATCTACTATTTAAGATAAAAACATAGATTGTATTTTTTTTGATAATTATAAGATAACTTAAATAAGAACTTGGTTGTACTTAAAGGATGACTTAGTTATGATCTTAGGTTAACTTGGGTAAGAACTTGAGGATGACTTGAGGATGACTTGATTAAAAACTTAATCAAGAACTTATTAAGAACTTAATAAATAATTATAAGTTGAATTAAATAAGAACTTGGTTGTACTTAGAGGATGACTTGATCAAGAACTTGAAGAGACTTGATTAAAGAACTTGTGGTGACTTGATTAAAAACTTAACTAAGATCTTCAGGCGGTTCACGCTGCACTACACTGCACAGCACTGCACTACACAGCACTGCACTACACAACACTGCACTGGATCGCAGCACCGTTCAGCTCAAGCTTTGCTAAACAAGGCGACTGTTACACTGTAAAACACAGGCTGGTTTTATCTCGCTACTGCGCGTGCCCAGTGGAATTGAAGAGAGTGAGGTATGTAGAATTGTTTACAACGGCACAGCTTGCGCGGTCCCGGCGAGTCAGCTGAGCGAACCAAGTCAATGTCGGGCAAGCCGCAAAGCGTGTCTGTGATGTCACTACAGCGTACTGCCGGCCGGCTGGTTTTATCTCGCTGGGCTCAAGTACACTGTAATTAAGTGATCAGGTGACGGCCTATTGTCGGGTCTCTGCAGGTGTGTGGAAAATCCGGCCAGCTTTGCCTAGTGTTTGTCTTGTTGACGCGCGCTACTGTTTCAGGAGAGAGGTTATCGTCATGCGCGCGCCCGCGCCAAATGTCAGTATGTGCGGCGGTTGTTGTTTTCATTGCATTGTGTCGGGTGTGGATTTTATGCCAGAAATATAACTTGGTTTTAAAAAGACTTTAAGAGCAGTTAAAGATGAAAATGATGTTATTGAAAACGATCAACCCTACACAGTATGTCTGTTTGTAGGGTCGTTATTTTTTGGTTATTAAAGTCTTACTTGTCAGAGAACTATAAAACCTTCATTCTGGCGTCAGCCGGTCGAGACCGGTTAAGACCGGGTGAGAACGGATGAGCCAGAATGAAGGTTTTATAGTTCTCTACTTGTCAGCTGCTTTTGATGCAATCGAGCACTAAATCCTCTCCCGTATTTAAAATAGATTCGGGCTGGACAATACTGCTCTAAGCTAGTTCAGATCGTGCATAACTGGCAGATATTGCAATCAATCACTGTCACTCCGAACCCACCAAACTTTAACATGGTGTTTCCAAAGTACTGTTCTTGGTCCTATTCTTTCCACATTATGCACGGCTCCCCCATACTGATGTCATCAGCCATCACAGTGTCAATCATCATTCCTGCGCAGACGACAGCAAACTCCACTAAACTGGCATTCCTGACAATGTGTCCTCTCTTCTGCAAGAGGTGCCTAACTGCTTCTTTGACACAAAAAACTGAATGAATTAGAATAAGTTACAGTTCAATGCTGTCAAAACCCAAAGCATGCTCGTAGAAATCATGTAGAACTCTCTCAATTCATTGCTGTTTCAGTCAAACTCGGTGATTGATGTGTCCACTGTTCCAGCCAGTCTCGCGCCTGGCTTTACCTCCGACAACACATTTGTCCATGCAAAGAATTATCACTCAAATATAACAATCCTGCTGCTTGTTGATAAGGGTGCAGTTCTGTATGGTCAGTTCTGCACGGAAATACTTGTCCACATATGGCGTGTATCTACTTCTCTCATTCTCTCTCGCATCGGCTGCTGTGACTCTCTCTTGTCTGGTCTGCCTGCACTATCTGTTTACTCTCTTCAACGAGTTCAAAATTCTCCCTCACGACTTGTCCTCCCCCCCCCCCCCCCCACTCCCCCCTAAAACAACAACAACAACAACAAAACCTACGTCTGATCACATCAGTCTCTCCTTGCAGTCTCTCTGTTGGCTGCCGCAGAGAATAAGAACAATAATCTCATGAATAAAGGCATTCACAGCTCTGCTCCCTCGTATATTTGCGATTGTGTTCAATTCTACGCCCCATCCTGCAGTCTGCGTTTCGCGTCAGATCGACTCTGCTTCCGAATTCTCATATGTAAACCGTCAGTTGTCGGTCGACGCTCTTTCTCTGTTTCCAGTCCATATACCTGGACATTGAATCTGAGTCTGAAAACACTTAACAAATAATGGAACCCACTCTTTCCTCTGTGTCAAGAATAAAACCTTGGAATCGTTTACAGCTAGTTGCAAAGTGAGGCGACTGTGGGCGGAGATCGAAACACATTTCAAAAAGTATTTATCGTGTCTCCACCGACCAACGTGGAGACACGAATCACAAGACAAAACACGACGCGTTTGGACCTCTTAGGTCTTCTTCAGGCTCGATTAACAACACTCGGACAATGGAAATGAAGAACGAGCAGTCACTTGTCTTTGTCAAATTCGGCTCAAGATGGGCGTTGAATCACAATAACAGCAAGAAGAACTACTACTACTACGTCTACTACTACTACTACTACTACTACTACTACTACTACTACTACTACTACTACTACCATCTTTGGCCGACGTCGACAAAGCGAAACTATTGCTCGTGCTTCATTTTCGTTGTCCAGAGTACTGTTTGTTTTACCTGAAGAAGACTTACGAGGTCCAAACGCGTCGTGTTTTGTCTATGATTCGTCTGTCCAAGCTGTTTGGTGGAGTCATTATAATTACATTTTGAAATTTTACTGCTAACCTGTAACCTTTCTATTTTTCTTGCCTGAGCCTTACTCTCCACCAACCCCTTTTCCTCCCCACACGTCTTGTTTCATTTGTTTCTCTTTGTGTTTGTATACCAGCTACTGTTGTTATTGAATTATAGTAACATTTTGGTGTGTGTACCAGCTACGTTTCTTATTGAATTATAGTAAGCATGTGTATACGTGCTTTGAATTGTACTTTTTTTGCCCATGAAAAAGTGCCATATAAATACAGGTAATAGCAGCAGCAGCAGCAGTAGTAGTAGTAGTAGAGGTAGTGGTAGTGATTGTAGTAGAAGTAGTAGTTGTAGTGGTACTAGTAATAGTAGTGTAACAATTTTTGTCGTTGATGATGTTGTTGTTCTTGTTGTTTTGGTTACTAGCAAGAACAGTAATTTTACCTTTTCACGATCTTAGATCTGAGAGTAGAATCTGTCTGTACGATGAAAAAAAAAAAACTTGGGGTCTAACTGATTTTGCAGCAAACTGCCGCTCAGTGGCGCAAGTTCTTCTTCATCACAGCTGCGATCTACATCGGCAACTCCTTGACCTTCCTGTGGCTGGGCAGGGGAGAGGTGCAGGCCTGGGCTGCCCCAGCCCCCCAAAGCACTTCCCTCCCCGCACCCTTGCTGCAGAAGGAGATACAGGTGGAAGAGGAGAAACTGCAGACGTGACATGAAATTAAAGGGACGGCTTGTGTGTCGATCTAACGGCGTCAGTCTATCTAGCCTTTAGACGAACACGTGCATATGGCTCTACAGTTCTTGTGTGTGTCTGTATTGCTTATCATTTCATTATGCATTTTGGTCAGCCGACTTGAATCACGAAATCGTCAGGTATATTGATGTAATGACGATGTGTCAAACTGATTGGTATAAGCTTAGCATTGTTTTCCGATTCTTAATCGTGGTTAAGAGACTGCTTTACAAGGACAACATGTTCTACCTCCGTTGAAATGCTTCGGCGATGATCTTTACAAGATATTTGACAGTATTTCCACTTGCGGATGAAATTATTGCAGCTACGTTATAATTATGTTTTCGTAGTGTGGCAGAAAATTGGCGGATGGAGAGAGCGCGAGAGAGAGAGAGAGAGAGAGAGAGAGAGAGAGAGGGAGAGAGAGAGCAAGAGGGAGAGAACGAGCTAGTTCACATAGTATATCCATTTGCTGATGATGAAATCATGCACGGTTAAATATTTTCATATCGTATTGCTGAAAAACGATGGATGACAACACACGAGAGAGAGAGAGAGAGAGAGAGAGAGAGAGAGAGACAGAGAGGGAGAGTTTCGTCAAACTAAAACATCGGGCATTATTCGTGACCCATAATGAACATACCTGCTAATGTTCACAAAGATCGGCCAAGCACTTTCTGAGATATTCCATGAAGAAGAAAAGCGTTACAGGCCGTTACAGCCGTTAGTAACGGTATAACGGTAAACTAAAACATCGGACATTATGTGTGACCCATAATGAACATACCTACAAATTTTCAGAAAGATCGGCCAAGTGCTTTCTGAGATATTCTATAAAGAAGAAAAACCGTTACAGGCCGTTACAGCCGTTAGTAACGGCTGTAACGGCTATAACGGGGTAAACTAAAACATCGGGCATCATTCGTGACCCATAATGAACATACCTGCTAGTTTTCACAAAGATCAGCCAAGTACTTTCTGAGATATTCCATAAAGAAGAAAAAGCGTTACAGGCCGTTACAGCCGTTAGCAACGGCTGTAACGGTAAACTGAAACATCGGGCATCATCCGTGACCTATAATGAACATACCTACAAATTTTCAGAAAGATCGGCCAAGTGCTTTCTGAGATATTCTAAAAAGAAGAAAAAGCGTTACAGGGCGTTACAGCCGTTAGTAACGGCTATAACGGTAAACTAAGACATCAGGCATTATTCGTGATCCATAGTGAATATACCTACAAATGTTCTGAAACATCGGCCTAGTACTTTTTGAGATATTCTATAAAGAAGAAAAAACCGTTACTGGCTGTTACAGCCGTTCGTAACGGATATAACGGGGTAAACTAAAACATCGGGCATCATCCGAGACCCATAATGAACATACCTGCTAATTTTCACAAAGATCGGCCAAGTAGTTTTCTGAGTATTCCATAAAGAAGAAAAAGCGTTACAGGCCGTTACAGCCGTTAGTAACGGCTGTAACGGTAAACAAAAACATTGTGCATCATCTGTTACCCATAATGAACATATCTACAAATTTTCAGAGAGATCGGCTGAGTACTTTTAATATATTCTAAAAAGAAGAAAAACCGTTACGGCTGTTACAGCCGTTAGAAACGGCTATACGGGGTAAACTGAAGCATCGGGCATCATTCGTGACCATAATGAACATACCTGCTAATTTTCACAAAGATCGGCGAAGTACTTTCGGAGATATTCCATAAAGAAGAAAAAGCGTTACAGGCCGTTACAGCCGTTAGTAACGGCTGTAACGGTCTGTAACGCTTTTTACTAACGGCTGTAACGGTAAACTAAAACGTCGGGCTCGGTATTATTGAAGGTTGTATTGCAGTCCACTGTGAGACTGCAAGGAACGATCACTAACGACAGAACTGCTTGACGCGTAAGACAAGAAAGGCTCTATGTTATTCAGGACTTCGTTGTAATTGCGCGGTGAGAGTGTATAATAAGAGTTGCTTTTGTGGAAGACTGCACTGGATCCCATGAAAGCTGCAAGAATGACTTATTGTTATTCAAGACTGCAATGCATTCGACTAAGCGCAATAAGAAAGGCTTGTTTTGATGAAGAACAGCATATAGATTGACTGTGAGACATAAAAAATGCCCATTACCATTAAGGACTCTGTCACAATCCATTATTGACTTTTAAAAAAAAGAGAGAACAGGGAAACCTTCATTCTGACTCACTTGCTTCACCACCGAGTTTTTGGGCGAAAGTGGCCTAAAAGCCGCCTTTTCCTGTGGCGGAGGAGAGAGAGAGAATCACCGGCAGACAGACAGAGAAGAGAGAGACAGAGAGAGAGACAGACAGACAGACAGAGAGGCGGGCAGACACACACACACACAGCATTTTATGGCACGGCTCGCGCAGTACAGCGACCCTCGCACACAGTGCACGGCTCGCCACAACCTGCGCCAAAAAATCAATAAAGCACACCTGACGGCCCCAATTAACTGCAACATAAGCGAATGTTCTAGACTGTCACGTGTCATTGCCACTTCGTAGCCGCCACGTCGACAAAACCGGATCGAGGCTGTCACGCGACACGACTGGGCCCGCCATGCTTGCCTGGACTCTCGGGAAAGAAGGCTGTGTTTTGACTGCTCTCTGGTGTGACCACTGTGTTTTAATTGTGTTATTTTAAAATGGCTAAAACGTTACTGAAGAACAGGTTTGTGATATTTGAGGCCATAAGTTTTCTTTAACTGCATGTTAGAGTATTTGTTGAAGAATTAGGCGAAGCATGTTGTGAAACCGGGAAGATTGTTTTTATAGAAAACGAAAAGTGAACTAACTGCTTTGGAAATGAACGACTATCTTAAGGTTTGTTGGTTCAGGAATGAAACAGATGTAGCCAGTTTTAATTTTCGTGTAATTGGCATAAA
>CM031622.1:18572190-18584513 GCA_018398815.1 Conus ventricosus | reverse complement strand
AAAAAGGAAAACCATTTTTTCAGAAGAAACAGCGTTAAAAAACATTAAATATTCCCCATTGCCTAGCGAGAATTATTACCCCTTGATCGTACTTTAAAAACCCATCAAGGCGAATTAAAAAACAATTTAGAAAAACGGGTAAAAACAGAGGGCATATAAAAAAGAAAAAAAAAACCTTGAGGCTGATGACGCCAACTTGGGGCCTGAATAAAGAAAGAAAACCCCAAAACTAAAAGTTTTTGAACAAGAGAGATCAGCAAACTAAAGGGACGACTACTAACCGAGCCCTTTTTACAACCCAAAGTGAATAAAAAGAGAAACTATCCGAAAAAATTTTATATGAAGACACAACGCTACAAACGAATAAAAACGCTTTTTTAGAGAGCAAGGCGTCCATTGCAAGCGTTATAACGCCTTGGGATTTGCAATAAGTACACTGGTGATGGCTTTACAGGCGGCGGGGCCAAAGTTCATTACCCCGCCGCCATCCCCTCCGCCTGATAAATCAGGGGTAAAAAAACAGTTTAAACACTGCAATTTTATTAAAAAATTACTAGAAACCCCGGGGCCCTTTTACCGGGAATATTGGGGGGTTTTTGCAGCTGGCTTTTTGTCTACTGCAAGCAAAGAATTTGGCTTTATGCCGGCACTTAGGGACATTATTTTTCTCGAATATTGGTTTACTATTTAGAAGATAAACCCAAAGAATCCGGGCCATTAAATCCAAGAAAAGCGCTGTCTTTTTCATATTCATGGTCACGCAAACAGAGTCCGCAGTTTTTGCTGAGTCTTCAATGGTTTTGGGGGGTTTGAACTTGGGGGTTTGATACTTAATCTTGGTTTTTTTATTTTTTAATATTATGGCCCGAATTTATGTCGTTTTTTCCCAACCTTCGTTCATTCCCTGCTATAAAAAATTTCTTAAAATTATTTTATTATTATTCCTACCGGGATCTGAGGTCAAAGGAGCATAAAATAAACCATCCCAACACAAATCTTTTTTCGATTTTCGTATTGAAAAACATGTTGGTACCTTTTGAATATTTAAGGAAAATAAACTGTAAAAATTAAAAGGCGTCCTCTAAATTTGCAAAGTATTTTTTTGTGCTCAAAGCCAGTAGAAGGACATTATGCTCGTTTTCCCGTGCTTGCGAACCTAGCAAACCCAAACTAAGTACAAATGAGTCTTTTATTCTTTTTTTCCCGCTCATTAGGCCCTTAAAGGTCAAGATAAATGTTGTCCATGCTGTTTTATGCTCTTGCTCTAGGGACCGGGGGCGAACAATTTTGAAAGGAGGATTCAAGACATATTTATACTTTCTGTGCGTCCCCAAAATAAGGGTCCATGCCTACAAGACCCAACTTTTGTCTAAGTCTTCTATTTTAATTTTGAATTCTTTTCAGATCCTTTCAAAAGTTTTCATTTATTCTTTTTGCAAAATGGATTAAAGGGGTTTGTCTTTTGGTAATGGGCTTGCAGTTCAGTCAAAAACCTGAAGGTGTAATAAAAAGAAATCTATACACTGACCTCCCCAAAAGTGGGATGATTTAAATATCACATACGAACCCACCCCATTGATCAAAAAACCCCGCAAATTTTAACTGGTTCTGAAAAACGCAAGGGATGACAAACCCCACGCTTTCGGGATGTGCTTTTTTTCAATAGGGGGGTTAAGATAGCCTTCAATGAGTACCACCTTTTTATAAAAAAGGGGCATCTGGGTCACAGCAATGTCAAAAAAAACAGTTGCATTTTTAAATTGTAGGGGGGCCCAAACAGAATTTTTTGCATCAGATATTGAATGCACTCTTTTTTAATTTTTTTTAAAAAAATGTTTGTAACAATAACAACGCAAAACCGCCCTTCGTTTTTAGAACATGCTATTGGAAACAATGCGGAGCCAAAATGGGGGCACTTCGAAATATTTTACAAAGCGATGGTTTTAAATAACGAAAACCCAAAAATAAAAATACGATCAAAAATTAACAAATCAGGGGGCAAAGTTAGCCATTAACCAACCCATGGTTTTTTACGGGTTTTTTCTCACTAAAAAAGCAAGAAACTTCGCATTACTCTCAAACTTTAAAAATGCAAAACAAAAAAAATTAAAATTTAACCTGAAGAAGAAGTAGTACATTACCTTTTTGTGTAGAGCTAGCAAAATGTTAGGGTTTGAAGCTGACAATCATAGATTTAAGTTACCCCCAAACAAAAACTACTTTTGAGGAGAAAACCGCTCGATCCTGAATTTCATTCATTACTCAGTTCATTGACGAGCTAAGCACTATGAAAACTTATATGATGGAAGGCCCTCAACTGTTTTAAGAGCTCTTCCATCAGGGAAAACGCAATTGCATTAGAAAATTATACAATTCCCCAATTTACATTTAAAAATTAGTTTTTGGGGGGGTCGGATCATTTAAATAAAAACAAAAACAAAGCGGGGGAAAATTGTGAAATTGATAACCCACATTGTTTTTGGGAAAAAAAAATACGTTATAAAAAATAATGTCGCGGGGCCAGAAGAACCGGGTTTTCATTTGCGCCTGTGAGTGTATAACTTTAGAATTAAAAACCCTTTCAGACTTGCGGACTTTGAACAGAAAGGGGAAATACGCTTTTTATGGTTTTTTTTTGGGACACTAAAGAGCGATTTTAAACGCAAAGAGGGTTTGGGGACAACAAAAAGTTTCCAAACTAGAACAAATGCGCAATCAGGGCAAATAAATTTTGGGCCCGTATGAATTTAAAAAAGTTCGAAAACCTACCCCAAAAGGGGATTTTGAACCATATTTAAAGGGGAAAAAAAAAAATTTTAATTCATAACCCATTCTATTTAGCCTCAAAAATTTTAAAAAAAAGCATTCAACTCTGGGCCCTTTTTCAGTAAGCTTAGCCCAACACAATAGTCGAAAGAGATTGAAATAACCCGTATGGGAAAAAGCAGTACATCCTCCCCAGAAAAGAAACATTTAAAAAAAGCTTCTACAAAATTACGTTTTTTCCAAAAAACAGAAAATTTGGAGACACGTTTCCAATGAATTTTTAAATTTTTGCTTTAAAGTGGAGGGGTGGGGTTGTGGCGTTATGATGACCTTATAAAAGGAATTAATAATTACGGGAAAACTAGACGTTTAAACGCCCTTAACTTGTTGTCGCGTTCTTCACAATGGTGAGATATTAAGATCATAACAACAAGCAACAAAATTAATGTTGACTCAAATAGAAACAATCTTACAGAACTGAATTGGATTAATCTTACACATTTAGGCCTCGTAGGGTTTTATTATACTGAACAAGTTTTAACGGAGAGTATGATAAAAATAATAACTGGATTAGATTAAATTCTGTTATAAAACTATGGAGCAGTTAAACTTTATGATAAAATCCCCTCATTGTTCAATGATTTGTGGGCAGACTGGTTGTGGAAAAACAATATTTATCCTCGACCTGTTACAAACATTTATCGTTATAATTTTAATCATATTGTGATTTTCTGTCCAACACTTAAATGGAACAAAGCATATCATGATAGAGGTTTATATGGACAGATGATGAAATATATTTAGTTGATCCCAGCAATAAACTGAGTGAATGTCTAGAACGCTTTTTTATATTGTTTGAGGGAACGCAGACGCTATTTATTATAGATGACTGTTCAGCAGAAAAAGACATAGTTAAAAAGAGAAACACTTTGTCAAAACTATGCTTTCAGCGGAAGACATGCTCGGATAAGTGTGTGGATTTTATGCCAGAAATATAACTCAGTTTTAAAGACTTTAGAGAACAGTTAAAGACTGTAGTGTTATTTCACATGAAAGACAGAGACTCATTTGAAGAATGTTTGCGCGAAAATGATGTTATTGAAAACGACAAAGAAAAACACAGGATTAAGCAAAAACTAAAATCTGAAAAGTTTAGTAAATTAGTATTAAAAACGGATAACCCTACACAGTATGTTTGTTTGTAGATAATCGTTATTTTTTGGTTATTGAAGTCTTACTTGTCAGAGAACAGGAAAAGGCGGCTTTTAGGCCACTTTCGCCCAAAAACTCGGTGGAGGAGCAAGTGAGCCAGAATGAAGGTTTCCCTGTTCTCTAAAAGAATTATTATTAATAAGCCTCGCGGGAGAATCAACTGACCAGTTTGTAGGCAACTGATAAGGTCAGTGAATTTTTGTTGTTGTTGTGCAAATGTGCTGTCTGCGATCTGTGTTGAGGACTGTATGATAACAGTGGTTACTTCTTCGGTCAGGAATTGTATGATCTGCCGCGAAAAACAAGGCATGTGTGCCCCTGCCTGACCGACTGCTTAACTGTTGTCGACAGTGACTGTAGTCAACCAGCAACAGTGTCTCTGCTGTCCCTTAAGGGCATGTGCTCGTGTGGAGGGGGGAGGGATGGAGGTAAGAGGATGGCGGGGAGAGGGGGATCGTGGGGAGGAAGGGACCGAGGGGTTGGGAGGTGGGCCGCACTTGTTCGGACCCTGCAATATGTACGTGGGAAACAGTGGTGGCAGGGAATTAATGTGTATGCAATTGTATGGATGTTTGTTGAGGAGCGCGAGTGTTCTTATGAGTGTGTCCGGGTGTTGGGGAATGAGTAGCTAATAAACAAAGTATGTGTTTGAGCTTGAACAAGTGGGGATACATGTCGGTGTTGGAGACAGTGCTACCAGATTGTGATTTTTCGTCTCCGCTAATAGTCGCCTGTGTCTCGATTACGATTGTGTGTGTGTGTGTGTGTGTGTGTGCGCGCCGCGCGCGCGCGTGTGTGTGTGTCTGTGTGTGTAGAAGAGCGATGGCGGTGTGGGGTGGGTGTTCACATGCAGACAGGTGTGTGATGGGGGAAGGGGGGGGAGATTGAGGGGGAGGGATGAGGGCAGGGGTGGGTGGGTGGAGGGCAATGTGATTATGTGTGCTTGCGTGTCCGTATATATAATATATATATATATATATATATATAATATATATATTTAAACTAATACATTCCGGGAATAAGTTACCTAGCACCATTTAAAGCAGCTTAAAGAGCAGCTTGGTGTTGCAATGACTGCAAGAAATATTGAATTATATATAAACAAAGCTTGCTCTTATGTCTTAGATTGGAGAAATAGGGGGAGATAAGCATACATATCTGCAGTGGTAGATAATTCTGCCAAACTATCAGTATGTGCTTGAGTGGATGAATGGGGAATAATAAATACTTCTCAAAATGAGCCTTCAGCAGCTTATAGTATCCAAGGGGGAGACAATCTCCAATGGGGAGGAAACTCACTAACATATAACTCCTGGTCAGATACCGGTATTTCGAACTCGGATCGTTTCTCCTCAGTGATCGCGGAAAGTGGTAACTTGACTCCTCTGCCTTTTCAGTTTTAAGAAGAATGTTATCCCAGAAAAAAATCTGGTGTGCAATACCGTAGAATGTTTGTTGAGTTTTCAAAACACCAACCAAAGGTGCCACCTAAGAAGCAAAGAAAATCATGAAAGAGCAAAACAAGCTACATTTTCTTGTGAAAAGTAGAAAATATAAAATGATAACCTCTTAAGACCAAGTGCTGAGGGCCAGTTCTTGGAATGAATCCGCAAGGGACTAAATTACAATAAACTAATAAATTCCAAGGATAAGTAACCTAGCACCATTCCAGCAGCTTACAGAGCAGCTTGGTGTTGCCATGACTGCAAGAAATATTGAATTATAAACAAAGCTTGCTCTTATGTCTTGGATTGAAGAAGTAGGGGGAGATAAGCATACATATCTGCAGTGGTAGATGATACTGCCTAACTAACAGTATGTGCTTGAGTGGGTGAATGGGGAATAATAAATACTTCTCAAAATGAGCCTTCAGCAAGCTTATAGTCTCCAAGGGGGAGACAATCTCCAATGGGGAGGAAACTCACTAACATATTATAACACGTGGTCAGGTACCGGTTTTCGAAATCTGATTGTTTCTCCTCAGTGATCGCGGAAAATGGTAACTTGACTCCTCTGCCTTTTCGGTTTTATCAATTCATGCTTTTTTTAATGTTGTTGAAAATGTATCATCACCGCAGAACAGATCTTTTAGAAGACAATAAATTGATTTTATTGATTGACTTGATTTGATCCGTGTTTAAAATTGTATGAAATCGGATGCGTGTGGTATGTATGCATGATGATGACCTGTACAATCTATACTACGCACAAAAAGTTAAGGATCGGTATGTGAAAGCAGGTGCGTAATAAACTCAGTTCGCTACTGTTATTTATTTCTTAGTCCAGCCAAATTGTCATGAATTCTTGTTCAGCTGTAAGTGGGCAATGTTGTGTTAGTGCGAAAATTGCTTGGGATTCTCTACTACTGAGCTGGGCCGCAAACGGAAAAGCGGAAACTTGCGAAAAATGACCTTGTCTTGGACCGTTCTCCCTGAACACATTGCACTTGCCAGATGGAAAAACCATTATGCACGTGCAAGCACTGCTGTTTATGTGTGAGATGCTGTCGCTCGTTTGGCTTTATAAGAAGACATTCCACCAGTAGTAGGCCTGATCTAACAATGCCTCCACGACGAAAATTAAGCGAGTTAGATAGGGGACGAGCTGTTGCATGGTTCCAAGATGGTGTTCCCAAGCGAGAAGTGGCCAGGCGACTTCATGTGTCCATCTCGGTCATTGTCCGACTGATTCAACGCTTCACAGCCACTGGGATTGTCCATGAAAGATGCAGATCTGGTCGACCGAAGAAGACAACCCCACGTGACGATCGTCTCATTGAACGACAAGCCCTGCAGACAAGAACAGCCTCTTCCAGCATCATTCAAAGGCAGTTCAGGGTGGCTACTAATATCAACATCAGCCAGCAGACCATACGGAACCGCCTACATGGGTTTAATCTCCGTTCTCGTCGCCGAGCAGTACGGCCACGCTTAACTCCAGCCCATAGGGCAGCACGCCGCGCCTTCTGCGCACGTCACGTGAGGTGGACACGTCAGCAATGGTCCCAGGTCCTGTTCAGTGATGAATCACGCTTCACCCTTCACCACAACGACGGCCGACTGAGGGTCTGGAGGCGCCCAGGGCAACGCTTTATTGACGCCACTGTCCAAGAAAAGGTGGCCTTAGGTGGAGGTTCTGTAATGGTCTGGGGGGCCTTCAGCCTTCACCACATCATGTACAGGGTAACCTGACTGGCATCCGATACCGGGATGAGATCCTTCGACCGCTGGCTGTGCCTACACTGCAGCAGATGGGACCGAGGGCTGTCTACCAGGATGACAACGCCCCCACAGGGCAAAGGTGGTCAACGACTTCCTGCAGCAGTCTGGAGTCAACAGAATGGAGTGGCCAGCATGCAGTCCCGATCTCAACCCGATTGAGAACCTCTGGGATGAGCTGGATCGCAAAGTGAGGAGCCACCCCCCTCCCAGGGATGCCCAACACCTCTACCAGATGCTGCAGGCTGAGTGGCATGCGCTTCCACAGAGGATCTTCACCAACCTGGTCAACTCGATGAGGACTCGCTGCGTCGAGTGCCAGAACAGCCATGGTGGTTACACGCATTACTGAGCTTTTGGGAGCATCAGTATGCCCTGTCTTTGATTTCAATGACTTTGGGAAATCAAATTTGGATATGTACCCACTTTAATCAAATGTACACACCAAACGATTGCTCAAGATGAAGGCAATTGTCTATCGTTATCACTAAAGAATGGAATTAAATGTTGGCCAAACTTCAACGCATTGACTTTCTTATTTTGACAGTTATGAATGGTGTGAAAGTGATCCTTAACTTTTTGTGTGTAGCTTATAAGAAGATTGTGTGATCAGCTAATCTTCCGTACATGATCCGAGTTACAGATTGTTTGAAAATCTTATGTGTATGACCAATGAAGGTTTCGGGACATTACGACGTGTGGCGTATGATCAAATTATCTGCTGAGGATTGATTGAAGTGTTGTGCTGAAAAGAATCGGTGCTTGATGTCAAGGAAGACATGATCGATAATGAAAGTACAAATGACTGTCTTTCGTCTTCTTCCCCTTGCCTCTATGTAATCACTGTGCACTACCTCTATGTAATCACTGGTGCACTACCTCTATGTAATCACTGGTGCACTACCTCTATGTAATCACTGGTGCACTACCTCTATGTAATCACTGGCGCACTACCTCTATGTAATCACTGGTGCACTACCTCATGTAATCACTGGTGCACTACCTCTATGTAATCACTGGCGCACTACCTCTATGTAATCACTGGTGCACTACCTCTATGTAATCACTGGTGCACTACCTCTATGTAATCACTGGTGCACTACCTCTATGTAATCACTGGTGCACTACACTGACGACCAGTTCTCCAGGCTTCCCCAGTTCTCTTGGATTGTGTGCCAGGCCATAGATCTTTGTCAAAGTTTTTTTTTCCTACCCATTCTACAATGTTGTCAGACAATGAATGTTTTTGTGGGTTGCGTGGTGTAGAGTTCTTCTGTTCTTCTCCCATTGTCTCTCTTCTTCAACACTAGCATGGCCTTTGAAGCTTGTTACATGGACATACCAACACAGCTGTCTGTTTCTTACTGCGTTCAGCATGTGGCCCAACGTACGTCTTGAATTCTTGGCGCACCTGTTCGTTCCTGATATGATCGGTATATCTGTTTAGTATCTTATGGTAACTTTTCATTTCCATGACCTGGATTCCACTTGCCAAATCGGATATAAAGGTCCGTGTCTTGCATGCGTTATCAGCAGCAGAAGCAGCAGCAGTAGTAGCAGCACGCAGACACACACACACACACACACACACACACACCACACACACACACACACACACACACACACACCACACACACACACACTCACTCACTCACACACACACACACACACACACACACACACACACACACACACACACACACACACACACACACACACACACACCCACGCACGCACGCACGCACGCACGCACGCAAGCGCGCGTATATGAAATATACCTGTGCACGCAAGAATATAATATTGTGCTTCATGGAGATGTTTTTGTCCGTCTCTACAGGTTCTGATCTTGACAGTGCTGATATTGTCTTCGCTGTCCTTGAGAGGATTCCTGGTTGAATCCCTCGTTGCTAATGCTGAACACATTTTAGCTTTTATGCGTGGCCAGGTTATATCTGTACTGATAGTGCTGTGTTGCTTGCAGACAACTTGATCTTCTCGGCGCTGATCCATAAGTAGTTACTGTTTCATCTCGTCTTCGCTTTGCGGCTTTTTGTTCATTGCCAGCCAAGCCATTGATATCATTTGCAAATCCAAGTTTACTGATGATCCTGCTTCAGTGCTCACAATGCTGACATGATCGTCAAGTATATCCGTCATGATGCGTTTCAAGAATGTGTTGAAAAGGGCGGGGAATACAAGGCCGCCCGTACAAATTCCAGAAGAAGTATGAAGCTGCTTCCAACCGCACCCTGTAAGACTTCTGCATTAGTTGCTATGGAGCACCGTCACTGGGTGCTGCTGATTAGCCCGTACCTGATTTTGTGTGTGTGTGTGTGTGGTGTGTGTGTGTGTGGTGTGTGTGTGTTGTGTGTGTGTGTGTGTGTGTGTGGCCCATGGTGTATTTTTATGGCCATAGCGCATTTTCATCGAGGCCCATTGTCATTTAGGCCCATATCACATTTTCATTGTGGCCCATAGCGCATTTTCATGGTCCAGAGCGTATTTTCATTGTGGCCCACAGCGCATTTTCATTGTGACACATAGCGCATTGTCATTGTGGCCCATTGTCATTATGGCCCATAGCGCATCTTCATGGCCCAAATCGCATTTCCATCGTGGCCCATTGTCATTGAGGCCCACAGTAAGCCTACATTCTTCCAGACTTTTTCAAGCGGTTTTTTTTAATCCATGAAGACGTGTTAAAACTATCTAGTGTTGAGACTGACTTTGTTTCAAAGGGTACACATGTTTAAAAAAAAACTTTGGACGGCTTTTATTGTCCTTGCGGAATCCAGCGTGATCTTCAGCAGTGAAAGTATCTTTTTGCAGGCATTATCTGTTCAGGACGATCTTGAGCTTTAACTTTGCTGGGACGGGTGATCTAACTGACAGTGTAGTAGTGCTGGCAATGTTGAAGATGTTCTGACAGAGAATGATGATCAAGTAATTGATCACATGGCGTGGGCCCACTCCTCCGTGTGTCGAGTTTGTTGCAGATGGTAGTTAGGAATCAGTTGCTACCTTTACTCCATGGTTCCAGAGTTCTGCAGGGATGTTGTCGAGGTCTGCAGCCTTCCCACATGTCAGCAGTGTCACTGCTGCTGACCACTTCTTCACGGGGCATTGGCAGTTCACTCTCATTCTTTAAAGTTCTGTAGTGTTTAGCACGTTTCGGTCTCTTTTGTTCTGCTTGTTGCCGATTCAGAGCAGTATTTAGTCTTCATTTTTAATACTTCTTTTTTCCTGTATGAGACAGTTGCCATCTTTGTCCTAACCGCTGCTGATTTGACTTTGCTTTTGTCGTTCAAGTTTTCTTCAAATATAAAAGCCTTTTTGTGTGTCGTTGCTTACTAGTTTTTTTTTACTATTTATTTTTTAATGTCTTCACACTGTTGTTTGATCCAACTTTCTTTTACTCTCTTCTATTCCTCACTGATCTTTCTATTTATAATGTAATATTTCTTCCCTTCATTCTTCTTGGTGGTTTTACGCTCCTTTCAGTTTCACACATCTCCAGAATAGTGCTTAGTATGCATGGCTTTTGGTTTCCAACGGCTCACGCCAAACACGAATCAGTATTATGTGTTACTAAATGTATTACTCCTTGCGGTGACGGGAAAAGTCATCAGCGTTCTCCATCACGTATAACGGGAAAAAAATCGAACACTACAGTGTGGTGTGTAGTGTGTTTGGACAATCTTGATCATGCCAGACAGCACAGAAATCTCGTAGCTAATCTGGACATTTGCATCTATAAAACATCAATGCTTGTACATGTGCGTGCCTTTAAAGTCCCTGTTTGCATCACTCGTGCACAGAGTCGGTACGCCAACTTCTGCTGTCACTTCCCTGGGAGGAGGATACACAAAAAGTTTAGACCACGCTTCTCATTTCTTATAAAAAGAAACAGAGGCTGTTAATCATAGGTTGAAAATTCAGACAAACGAAAATGGAATTTGTTTTTCAAACCGGACATCGGACATTCTCATCTCACGGACATGGTCTTTGGCATAATAGATACCTCGAGTTTTCCCATCAAGCACCTGCCAGGCCAAGGAAGACTCTCAGTGTGACAACAGTTCTGAATCTCCAAAGTAAACTGTTGAGTCACAGCGTCGAGGCTGCACTCAATGACTTAAGAAATTAAAGACATCAAAAGCACAACTTCAAAACAACCAAAAGAATATACTACACACACACACACCACACACACACACACACACACACACACACACACACACGCACATGCTTACATACATACATACATACATACAGGCATGCATGCATCCATACATATCCATACATAATAGATATTTGAGGTCAATGGAAATACCAATAACTATAATTAATGTTTTTAAGGCCTTGTTTTTCGCTAATATCATCTTCTGTCCCTTCAGTGGCATTCGCTCCGTCACTGCTCATCCCGACACCCAGTCACAGCCACACCCCAGTTTGTCTCATTGCAGCTCCACCATCTGCAGTCCACAGGGAGAATCAATACCATGAGGCAGCCTACCAGAGGAGACTCTGCATTGCTGCTCAAGTTAGTTAGGTGGTGATGAAGGTACCTGTTCTTATCCAACATACAATTGGACACCAGCCACACCGCCACATTTTGACCACGAGAGTTGGTTAATTGTGTAGCTGGCTGGAGCGAGTGCCATCCTTCAAAGGGCATGACCACGTCTACCCAACAACAGCCACAATAACATGCCAATACCAGCAACGAACCTACCAAAGGCACAGACGAGGAGACGAAGCCGACACTGAGGTCACCAGGAGAGCAGGGTTTTGGGGGTCATAACATTTGAGACCTTTTCTGAATGTTGATCGATGAGGATGAGGATGACGAAGATGAGCCATGGAGTGTTATTCTCATCAGAGACTACATGACGCGACGGGGCTGAACTCTGGCTTACATCGTAATGTATCACGGCATCACCCAGGCACCAGAGATACAGACACCTGCAGTGTCGGTCAGGAAATTTGACTCATAAACTGTGACGTAACATTGCCATCCCCACCATCCACTTCTCTCTCTCTCTCTCCTTCTCTCTCTCTCTCATACACATATATATTCTTGGCGTTATCAATTTACGTCATTTAATGACGCTAAACGTCACTTCT
>CM031622.1:18524690-18567190 GCA_018398815.1 Conus ventricosus | reverse complement strand
TGAAACAGTGGGAACCCAAAACTCAGCCTGAACTGACTTTGTGAAATTGATTTGAATATTTCACCCTTGTGAAGGCAAGTAAAGTTGATGTGTGAAAGCACACTTAACTGCTGTCAGTTCTTTGTTAATCGATCAGTATTGAATGTTTGAATCTCTCTTTACTTCTGTCTTTCAAAGCTACAAGTGCAGCGAAAGGAAAATTATTCCCGAGCCACTCTTGAACAGTTTTAACAGTCCCGAAAAATACAAATTTCTTTCGATGACTAATACCGGAAAGTTGCTTTTTCCCATAACTAGTAAGTGAGAGAGTGGATGTGAAATTTTAACATCACCCTATTAAAGAAAATACTCCCAGTCCCTCCCCCTTAACATCACCCTATTAAAGAAAATACTCCCAGTCCCTCCCCCAAAGGACATCACCCTATTAAAGAAAATACTCCCAGTCCCTCCCCCAAAGGACATCACCCTATTAAAGAAAATACTCCCAGTCCCTCCCCCCAAAGGACATCACCCTATTAAAGAAAATACTCCCAGTCCCTCCCCCTTAACATCACCCTATTAAAGAAAATACTCCCAGTCCCTCCCCCTTAACATCACCCTATTAAAGAAAATACTCCCAGTCCCTCCCCCTTAACATCACCCTATTAAAGAAAATACTCCCAGTCCCTCCCCCTTAACATCACCCTATTAAAGAAAATACTCCCAGTCCCTCCCCCCAAAGGACATCACCCTATTAAAGAAAATACTCCCAGTCCCTCCCCCCAAAGGACATACCGACCCACTCCAACTCTCCTCACAGTTATCAACTGGAAAGGAAAAAGACGTGGACTAAATACTGACAGAGTGGATGAACGGCTGGATGGCATGTTTCTAAGGCCCCTTCATACGAAACACTTCGCTCATGTTAAGTCTCTTCACATTTTGTAGCCAGTGTGACTACGTCCGCAGTCTGTCTCAGCTCGTCCGTCCACGTGGCTTGTTAATCACTCGCTTGAGGCACTAGTTTATATTCATGCTTTTCACTCCCAGTGAGACCTGATGCTAATCTTATGCAATGAAATAGGGCACTGGTCTTCGAGCTACAGCTAACGAAACGAAACTACCGCTGGCAACTATGTAGCTCACGTACCGTGAGCTATCACATGACAACTGTAGTTTATTGATTATGATCTGCTCTATGCAGTTACGGCTAGAAAGATGAAAAGGACGAGGGATGGGAGCAGGGACTGGAAGGGAAGAGGGGAGGTAAGTGAAGGGGAGAGGAGAGGTGGAAATGTGAGTGGTGAAGGCAGGGGGGAGGGGGAGGCAGAGTGATGGAGGAGTGAAGGGATCGGATCAAACAAGTGCAAAGATGATATGCAAATGCCTTGACGGCCGGCCAGCTTAAGAACAAAGACATTTATGAAATAAAATCCGCTGTAGGATGGTGGTGTAGGTCTGGTTCATCAGCAAAAAGTGAGGTGAGTTCTGCTGTCTGAGATGATTGTGTGCACATGTCATTCTCACCAGCACGTCACTAAAACTCTCGCTGTCTACTCTCATGATTACTCCCTAATCAGCTAAAACCAGAAACGAGCTAGTTTTATTTGCATGTGAAAATGATAATGATGATATTAAAGTAACTGATGATGATGATGATGATGATGATGATGATGATGATCATCATCATCATCATCATCATCATAATCATCATCATCACAACAAAAACTACAAGAACAAAAGTAGTTATAATAAGAAGAATGATAATGATAATAGACGAATAACAGGAATTATAAAAATAGTGATAATAATAATAATATAGATAATAATAACAAATGATAAGAATAATGATGATGATGGTGATGATGATGCTAACATTAATAGTAAAGATAGTAGTAGTAGTAGTAGAAAGTAGTAGTAGTAGTAGTAGTAGTAGTAGATGATGATGATAACAATAATAATAATGATAGTAGTGGTAGTAGTAGTCGTCGTCGTCGTCGTCGTAGTAGTAGTAGTGATGATGATGATAATAATGACAGTAGTAGTAGTGGTAGTAGTAGTAGTAGTAGTCGTCATCGTCGTCGTCGTCGTTGTCGTATGAGTAGTAATAGTAGTAGTAGTAGTAGTAGTAGTGATGATTATGATGACGACGATGATAATAACCAAGGGATTGCACATGTCATGTTCAGAATAGTTGTCGGGCACATGGAAATTCAAACACTGACTTTGTAGGAAGCCGTTTTAGGAAAACAAAACTTGTTTTCACATTAACATATTTTGGACATTCAAAAACGAACGGAATTTACATCTAGCGCATACATAGCAAGACTTGCATATATTGTTTTTCCCTTGAAATCTCCCGTGTTTACGCTATCTAACTTATAATTTAATGAAACCTACATCAAAACCGATTGAAAGCGAATACGCAGATATCAGGTAGCTTACATATATATTGTATTCCATTTACTATCCTTCGCTGGCTGCTTTGGGGTGCTGTTGGATTCTTTTTTGAACCCTTGGTGGTGAGAACACCACAGCATTATGTACTGTGATGTGTCTCTATTTGACACCAGGAGTGCAGACATAATCAGCCGTATCTCCCTGATGAGTCTGATCCAGCAGACGAAAGGCCTAGGAGCAGGCAATACAAATAGATCTGCCTTTGAGAAGGATTACGATGGTTCCCTCAGGCAGCTAGTGAAGGGTTTCTCATATTTATAATATATTCCCCCCATTTTCTTCATATTTGTTTTCTTAAAGTTCAAATCTTTGCTAAGTCATTACTATAATGACTGAAGAATTGTTAGCCTGCACTTGTTTTCCCCCACTACATAATTGTTCAGCATCATATATATATATATATATATATATATATATATATAGAGAGAGAGAGAGAGAGAGAGAGAGAGAGAGAGAGAGAGAGAGAGAGAGAGTTTTCTTTTCCAAGTGGGTCTTGAAGTTTCTAAAAAGTAAATATTTTACGCTATTTCAAGGGCGTTACACCTTGCATTTTTGTTGGAGTGAGTCAATTAAACTTTAAAAATTAGAGACTCTGAAAAAATATGAGTATCCATACACAATGAAAGCCCTTTTCAGGCGAATCACCGACGAGGAGTTAATGCGTTTCATGGTTAATTATTCAAACAAGTTTACAGGTGAATGGATGTCTGACCTGTCTATTAATGCAGCGGTCTGGCCAGACACTGAATATCAAGTTAACTTACTCTGCTCGACTATTCTCTGTGTTGGTGTGTGTGTGTGTGTGTGTGTGTGTGTGTGTGTGTGTGTGTGTGTGGTGTGTGTTGTGTGTGCGTGGGTGCATGCGTACGTGCGCGTGCGCGCGCGCGTGTGTCTGTGTGTTTGGAGGCTGAAGGGGGGGTGTGTGCTGGAAGCAGGGACAGGATGCTTGTGCATGCATATGTACGCGAGTGTGTGCGCATGTGTGTATGCAAGCAAACATGTGTATGCCTGCTCACACCTGTGCATGTGTATGCACATGCAAGTATGCAATGCACGTGCCGGTGAACATTTTTACATGCATGTGTGAAGCAGTATTAATAGGGATGTATCAGTACATAACATAACGGCATTTCTAAGGATTCTGTTTACTAGAAGGTACATAAGAAGAGATGTACATAAGAATGAACACACACACGAACACACGCACACACACGCACGCACGCACGCACGCACGCACACACACACACACACAACACACACACACACACACACACACTATATATATATGTGTGTATGTATAATGCTGAACAATTAAGTAGTGTGTGTGTGTGGGGGGGGGGGGGACAAGTGCAGGCTAACAATTCTTCAGTAATTATAATATAATATATGTATACACACACACACACACACACACACACACACACACACACGCGCGCGCGCGCGCGCGCGCGCACACACACACAGAGTCCTCCTCAAGGTGTATACATGACCCTTTTCCCTTTGACACATGAATACCATACAGGCCCTAGGTCACAGATGCAACTGTTCGTACATATGTTCTCGGAAATACACAGTCTGTGATATTCATTATTACCTGGCATTGTTTTTTGTTGCTGTTTTTTTTTCGTTTATTTACAAGGCATGTGTATGGAAGGGTGGAGGTGCAAGGGGTGGTGGTGGTAGTGAGTGTGTCGGTGGGGGATATTCTTTGTAGCTTGTGATAAACATAACTAAGGGTACACTTAGTAAAGAATTCGTTTCATCCCCCACCCCTGCCCCTTTTATAGTTCCCCCTGTTTCCTTTAATGCTTCAATTTTGTACTGAACTGCTGAGGTCGTGTTATATGTACTGAAATGGTTGAACATGTGCTTTAGATTTGTACGCGACTGTTGAGATCATGCTGTATTTATTGAAGTAGTTGAAATCTGGTGACTTTTCTTCTTCTCAGTGCTTCAGTCTTTGATTATCATTATTATGTCTAAATTCATTTAGTAATCTGTTCAACAAGTTGCTTATTCATCTAATGTTATTATCATGTAGTTTCATATAACGAAATGTATTAATCTTAATTCACTCTAGGGGTAAAGAAATTCATTAACATTTTCTGGCATCAGCTAGGCTTTAGAGGTACAGACACGTGTAGGGTTGGGCAGGAAATTTGAGCAGCGCTCTGAGAGGCGCATCCATTCAGTGGACGAAACTCGACTGTGTGGTTCCAGTCTTCCCGTTTGGGCCATAGTGAAATGAACTCTGGGTAGAGCTGGTCAGGGCTAAAAAAGAAGAATCCCACAAAGTGATGGGAATCAAACCCGCCCTCCCAGTCCGAAATGAGCGACTCTAACCACTGTGCTACGACAGCGGATTGTTTAAGTTTCATCACTGACCATGGCTCCCACTTCTCATTCGTTTTTAGAGATGTTCTCATGCACAGTGAGCAGCGCATGCAGCAGGTGAGCAGCGCTATTGGCATGCAGCAGGTGAGCAGCGCTATTGGCATGCAGCAGGTGAGCAGCGCTATTGGCATGCAGCAGGTGAGCAGCGCTATTGGCATGCAGCAGTGCAGCGCTATGCATGCAGCAGTACAGCGCTATTGCCAGCAGGTGAGCAGCGCTATTGGCATGCAGCAGGTGAGCAGAGCTATTGGCATGCAGCAGGTGAGCAGCGCTATTGGCATGCAGCAGGTGAACAGCGCTATTGGCATGCAGCAGGTGAGCAGTGATATTGGCATGCAGCAGGTGAGCAGCGCTATTGGCATGCAGCAGGTGAGCAGCGCTATTGGCATGCAGCAGGTGAGCAGCGCTATTGGCGGATAGTAATTACCAGGCAGTCTGGATAATTGGGCAAATCGTCTAGCCCGACATATGTAGAAGACAAGAGACAGCAATTATCAACAACGTTCAAAAACTTCGTTTCCAGACACTTTTTATCATCGTCGACTTAACCTTGGATTCAAACCAGATAAATACAGTCTTTAAGGGAAAAAGATCTTTCAAGAAAATGATTTCTGATAATGTAAAGCCTTTATCCATGTATCATATATATTAAAGTTCATGGATTGTTATTGATAATGTCCATATTTGTTATTGGCTCCTCTGCGAGATACTTGTATACCGTTTTGCACCACTACCATTAATTCCTGCTGTTTTATGGACCTCTGCATATTTAGCAGTGACGATAGATTGAGCGCTGACGATGGAAGCGGGAGGTCCAAACGAAAATGTGCCACTGCTGGATGAAAAGGTTGACAGTGGATCGTCAAATTGGCCAGGTTGGCACCTGTCTCCACGTTGTTTACTTCTTCCATCCGTTCTTCTCTCTCCTCTCTCTCTCTCTCTCTCTCTCTCTCTCTCTCTCTCTCTCTCTCTTCTCTCTCTCTCTCTCTCTCTCTCTCTCCAAGTTGTTTACTTCTTCTTCCATCCGTTCTTCTTCTCTCTCTCTCTCTCTCCTCTCTCTCTCTCTCTCTCTCTCTCTCTCTCTCTCTCTCTCTCTCTCCAAGTTGTTTACTTCTTCCATCCGTTCATATCTCTCTCTCTCTCTCTCTCTCTCTCTCTCCTTGTACGTATAAGTGTGGGCGTGTACCCGGAGAGGGTAAGGGCATGTGAGCATCCCTCAAAGTTCAAATGCGTATACGCTGTAGATCGTTGCAGTGTGACAGATATCCTGAAAATCGTGAGCAGTCTTCACTTGCACGTTTAGTATAGTTAGTGCACTGCAAGCCTATTTCAAGGCTGTTTACCCCCCTGTCAAAAAATGATTTCGAGTAATGAAACATTCATATATATAATACAAAATATAGAACAGAAACTAATAGAACTTTCACCTGCCTTTTCAATTTTTTTTTTTTTATTACATGTATATGTTTACAACGACACTGAAAGAAAATAGTATGGGAAACACAAATGAGAAAGAGAGGAAGTAAGAAAAATGGGACAGAAGGTATGAAATACAAAGACGAAACCCTTCTGGTTCACTCTTTGAAGATCTACCACACAGAAATCAATACACGTCATCTAACTCAAGCATTCCTTCAAAAAGACGTTCCTACAGTTTAATTATACCCGTTGCAACATCAAAAGAGGTATAGTAAGGTAAGCCTTTGGAAGAGACGTAAGTACATGCATAGATGAACAGCCCCGTGGCGAAGTGGTTAGCGTCGCGGACTCCCGGCTGGGAGGTCGTGGGTTCGAATCCCATCAGGGTCATGTGGGTTTTTCTGCCCCGACCGGCTCCTACCCAGAGTTGAGTTTGATGCGGACTCCCTTAGTTATCCAGCTTATTTAGTAGCACGTAAGTTTGCTTGGATAGGGCGATCTGTGCCCATTTTCATGATACACAATCAGTATTTCACAGCACTCATATAGCAGTTCACTTGAAGGGGGCACCGTCCCAGTTCATTGTAGATCATGTGTGATGATGTGCGCACAGGCACATTCGAAAACTTTTGCAGGCATACAGATGGATATTTTCTACCTGACTACTGACCTGCAACGGTCAATAGATTTCTCAAGTGTATGAAAGTGTCGTCTGTACCACTGTGTCGAACAGTTTGAAAAACGTTTTTCTCGTCATACGATCGATTCGCCTCAGAGATCGGATATGTCGGTAGTTGCTCGTTTAGCTTTGATCACTGGCCGTTTTCCTGATTGAAAAGCGCTCATGGTTGTTGTGAAAGATCAACTGATGTTGAGGACAATGAAGCAACTCATTGTGACAGAAACAGTTGTTTCACAGTGCTCTCCTCATACACTGGAATCGTGAAAACCGTCTGATACAGACTTTCGATTTTAGAATTAATTTAGTGCTTGATACATTTTACTGTCATGTTATTTAGAAACTTTATTTCCCGCTTGGTCATTGCACCCAACATTTCACCGAAATCTAAACGAAAACAACTCGGACGTGAGATGATGATGACAATGAATGATGATGATGATGATGAAGATTGTTATTGTTGTTGTTATTATCATTATTATATTATTGCTATATTATCATCATTATCATTTTTGTTGTTGTTTTCTTGTTGTTATTATTATCATCATTAGTATTGTTGTTGTTATTACTATCAATATTATTATTGTTGTTTTTATTATTATCATTATTATTATTATCATTATCATCATTATTATTATTATTATTATCATCATCATCATCATCATCATCATCATAGGCAAAGACAAAAGAAACACAAACTGGGCTTTTTGGGACGAATCGAGCTGAGAGAGACCTGAAATGTAATATAATTATGTGCATTGGAATATTATTATCGTTTGCCGTTATTTCGATGTTACCCCCTGCCCTTCTCCCTTCCCTTCACCCCCCCTTCTTTCACCACCTCCATCTGCAACCAGCTGTGAAGGAAACAAAAGCATGGCATGGGGATATGGAATCGTGTTAGCGTTGTGACAGCCCTTATGGCGGGCCATAAACGACATCAACTGAATTGACTGAACGTTGGCTTGCGATCTCCAAGTTTTATTTTGAGCTACCAAACTGCCCGTTTCCCTCAGAGTGAGCTGATAAATCTGCCTTTTCCCACAGACAGACGTGTGGACGTACCAACACGCTACATATTCTCTGTTCTGGCCTTTCTGGCCATGGTCAATTCTTACTGTCAGCGATCCTGTCTGAGCGTGGCTTTGGTGGCCATGGTCAACTCCTCTGCATTGGCGAACGATGCTCTCAGCAACAATGACAGTGACGTCAGTGGGGAGTGTCCTGGTACTGAAGAGTCCAACCATTCAGCTTCAATGTATGAGGTAAGTGCGTTTGTTTTCCGTTCAGTTCTGGCACCTATGTAATGCAGTCTGTGACAATGGCTCTTATGTTGAGCACAATATATGTCGTAAGTATCTTCTTCTCTGAGTTGCATTTTGACAGCAGGATGTGTTCTGAGTGTCTTCTTACTTTTGCCATTATCCTGAGCACAGGACATGTGGCAAATATTTTCTCCTCTGTCCAGCATTCGATAACAGGATATGCTGTATCTATCTTGCTTCCTCCGCCGATAGTTTGAGCACACGGCATGTGATAAGTGTTTATTTCTTTATCTGGCGACAGAATCACATGCATGGGATGTGATAGTGTCTTCTTACACTGGTCATCATTCTGTGCACAGGGTATGTAATACAAATTTTCTTTTTTTACCAACTTGATCTCAGGATAGATGGTACGTGCCTCAGTATCTTCAGTATATGATATATGGTACACATTTTCTTCTCTATTTGATTAATCTCAAGATAGAATTACGAGCTTTAGTATCTTGAACACAGGATATTTGGTATCTATTTTCTTCTCTATAAACCTTATCTCAGAAGGGATGGTAGGATTCTTAGTATCTTGAGCACACGATATACAGTAAATATTTCTTCTCTGTTTGTCACCTTGAACCCAGAATGGGTGACGTATGTTGTCTTAGATCATTTTCTGCTCTTGGCCTGTCAACTGTGTCACAGGAACTGTGGTATACTGTACTTATCTTGGCCATTATCTTGAATACAGGATTTGTGACAAGTAATTCTCCTCACTGTCTTGCAGCTTGATGACTGAGTAGGTAGAAACTTACGAGACATATTCTCTCTACTTCAGCATGATGATCACACGGTATTTGGTGCGCGATGTCACCGCTATACATGACACTGACCACATGATGCATGTAAATGTTTTCTGACCTGACCAGCAGCTCAACCACAGTATGCTTAGGTAAGTCCATTCTCCTCTGCCTAGAAATATGCCTAGTTAATGTGGCACATGCATTACCTTCTGTCTAGCTATCTGATTACGCAGAATACTGTATGAAGCAATTTTTGCTCTGTGTTGCAAATTCACCAAAAAATGTGTGGTGAACATTTTCCAAATCAGGGAAAATTTTAGTGTTCACTGTCTTCAGTTAGTGGTCGTTATGTGTTGACTAGTCTACGCTAGTATTCACCCGCTAAACGATGCGTTTTAAGTGGAGAAAATGGGATATTAGGGTTTACAAATAGTGCAAGTCGTTGCCTTGGTAAATGTATCATTTACTGGTCAGATTACCATGCTTGCGTTTTGCTGAAGACGATTTATCAAAGTGTCCCCGGTGACATTCATTCACTTGTCGACATACATAGACAACAAAACCCGTGCAGTCCTAGAGAAAACTCTAGAGGTAAAATAAACGATTTGGAAGTTTTCTAACTCACCGAATTCGCGAACGCTTTTCCAGTTGGGGTTGCCAAGAGGGGAGATAGTAAAAACCGCATGTGTGTGGACTATGGAAAGCTGAACAGACTGACAATGTCTTATCCGGAACTCATACCCACTGTTGAGTTACTTGGAAAATAGTGGAGATAATTGCTTCTTCAACATTGATATCTGCTTAGAGTACCAGACTTTTTACTAACCCAGAAGATTATCCCAGGGAAGACTTTCCTAATATAGCAAGACGTTATCTGGGATGGTGAGCACTGGGGCAACAATGAATAAAGAAATAAGACAGATGCTGAAGGATACGGAGAACGTGGAGTATTATTGAGAGGGCATTTTGGAAACATGCATGCATCTGGGAAGAACATATTTAAAGTCTGCGCGAGTTACTCAGGCGTTTGTCTAAAACTGATCTGACAGTTCAAGTATATGACTGTGTTTTTGGCATAGACAGGGCAGACTCCGTGGCCCCCAAACCCATCAACTGGCTGATGCATGAGACCGTGCAGCAGTAGACTGGATGGGAGAGACTCAGTGCGTAAATGTTATCTATAAAAATCTCCAGTTTGTTTCAGAATGGTTAGATTTGTTTGGTATACATGTCGAAACAGCTGGCTAGGCATTACAGAATCTGTTAACGATATTTTACTCTTGACATGTGCTGTTGACAGCGAGTGTCTCGTGTTATCTTCTAGTAAAACGCTATCCTGTGTGATTAAAAAACTAGCTGCAACTACATTGGATGCCAGCATATGAAAAATTGATATGTTAATAGTGTATATCTAGGGTCTCTTAATGGTTAGGGCTGACAAGCATAAACAAAGTTTCAAGACGACCCTAGATGGAAAGGGTTGGTCAAGATTTTTTCAAGTTGCTGGTAATCAAAAGTGAGTTAAAATGAAAGCATTGTCTTCAACCATGGTGATGCTTCTCTCTCTTCCTTTTTTTTTTTTAGTCTGGTCGAATCATTGCACTTACTTTCATCTATTTCCTTTATCTTTCGTTAATAGGCTGTCGTAAACATCCAGATTGAGATCAACTTGCCAAAGGTTTTTTTTATGTTTTGGCCTTTGTTTTACCACATCTTCCAGCCATTTACGTTTTTTTTCTGTAAGAATACGTATTTAAAGTCTTTTTGAAAAACAAGTGTGATCGAGATGTGATTCCTCTTGGAGCCTTGGGGCGTATGTGAAAACTCAAACTGTCCAACGTGTGTTAACTAAATTCAACTTGAAACTGTCAGTTGACTTTGTGTTTCCATCTTGAAATCGTCTTCAGTTTAAAACCATTTTCACTTAGTTCATGACGACCACCAAACTCAGTGAACCTGACAACCGAACCGGTTAACGCTTTTTCAGATTTTGCCACCAGTATAGAAAACATTTAGATTGCTTTATTTGATATTTTTGCATTATTTCTGGCGTCAAGTAATTTAGATCATGTGATTATGTGTAAAAGTTCCTCAAGCTTCATCACCAAATCTGTACATGACATTCAAAAGCTCGAGCAGCGACGTTCTCTATGAAAGCAAAATGGGGGAAGCTTACAACAACGATACTGAGAAGTAAGCCAGTCTGCCAATAGCCTGAGGGAATCGGTCATCTCAACCACAGTCCTCGCAACTGGAGTTGGAAAAAAGGAGTTTGTAGGCTTATCAGCCTATAATCCTGTGAAACAGCTCTGGATGTTTGGTGGGAAAGAAGCCAGAGCCTTAAAGGCAATAGCAGAGGCAGCTTAAACAGTCCTTTTTTTATTTTCTCATGCAGGAAGGTGAGTTCATTTGGGACGAAAGAACCCAGGGCACCATCGTGGGTGCCTTCTACTATGGCTACATTGTCCTCCAGCTGTTTGCCGGATGGCTGGCTAACAAGATCTCGGTGAAAAGGATGCTGGGCTGCTCTTTTCTCACCTCTTCTCTCATGACCCTGGCCATCCCCTCTGCCGCCAGAGCTGGTGCCTCCTACCTCATACTCTCAGAGTTCTGCAGGGACTGGTGGAGGTGAGCCAAGGTTTTTACAGTGCCTATGGAACTCTAGAGGAAGGTGTGGGATCTGTAGGGAACGGAGAGAGTGGCGAGAGGGATAGAGAGGGGGCAGAAGAGAGTAGGAATGGAGAGAGAGAGAGAGAGAGAGAGAAGAGAGAGAGAGAGAGAGAGAGAGAGAGAGAGAGAGAGAGATAACGATAACGATAACGAAAATTTATTCAGAAAGGCCACAGCCCCATTTGAAGGGGGTGAGTAATAAAGAACATAGTTAAACAAGGTATTTCATCACAAAAATTTAAACATTCTCAACATATGCAAATTACCTATGTCAAATCACTCCTTCTTTTAAATGATTTGTACAGATATAAAGCAAGATTTCTTGCAACGTTGTAGTTTTTTTACGACAAAAGACAGACTAACTTGAACAGTGCTGGACGTCGATGATATTTTAACGGAATAAGTTTTTGTCGTAGGTCAGCCAGAACAGGACATAAGAATACAAAATGAAGTTCATCTTCCCTACCAGATTTACACAGTGGACACAACAAATCATTTTCTGTATGGATATTATATCGTTGACGATGTACAGCAATATCCGATACACCAAACCTGAATTTTGTTAATTCAGACCTGATAAATCTATTCAAGTTCAGAGATAAATAAGCTTCTGCTTCTACTAAATAATCCCTTTTTAGCAGTCTAAATAATGAAAATCGTTCGCTGTTTTGAATATGGCTATCCCAGTCTTGCCATCTACAATCTATTGTTCGTTGCTTGAAACAAGCCAAGAAACTGCTGACACAGCCAACCCCTTGTTCTAACCATACAAACGAAAAACCATAATTACATAAACATTTACGAATGCCCGATGCCCAGGTAGTTTTCCCTCTCATATCCAGGTCAAACAATGTTTTATAAGCTTTGGCTGGCAGTCTATGTTGCCCCATACGTAACAGTTTAAGCCAGTAGAGAGAGAGAGAGGGAGAGAGAGAGAGAGAGAGAGAAGAGAGAGAGAGAGAGAGAGAGAGAGAGAGAGAGAGAGAGAGAGAGAGAGAGAGAGAGCTATGGTAATTTGAACTTCCGTCTGCCAGAACGCATATGAGTATGCGTGTCGTAGTGTTTGCCTGTGAACAGAACTTCCAAACGAGAAAACAAGATGGATGTACCAACCAATTTGTATATCTTATGGTAAACCTGTAAGGAGGGCGTTCACGTAAGGAAACCTGGTGGATTTGCCAGCCTATGTGGCGTTTCAACGTCTGCAAAGACTTCAAACCAATCATGTGGCTTTTGTTTCTTAACAACCAAGGTATGTAGGATGATAATGATTTTCATTACCACAGAAGAAATACAGGTCATTCTTAAACACAGAAAACCCGAAAGGTGTGACATACATACTCTAAATAGATAATAAAAAGATAGGAAATGAGTCAGTTATGAGGGATGCGTGATGAATAAATGATTGAGCGCAAAGGTTGGGTGACAATGCTGGAGGGACTTAGGCATGACAACTTTGCATGACAAATATCTAATGATCTTGGCGATATCAGACAAAACGTTCAGTTAGAAATTAGAGACATAGTGTTATAAGAAAATCATAGTTTTTTTCAAACTTGTAATGCATGAAGTACTTGATGAAAACAAAATGATGCGCATCCAAATGTTGGCCCTTGTGGACCTTCAGTGATGGCTGCAACCCCCCCCCCCCCCCCCCCCCCCCACTCTTTCTCCTTAAAGCTGCATGCCTGTCCGTTTTCATGCCGATGACCAACTTGTGTAGCTGAAGAAAGACTTTTTCTACAGTGATCATGAAGAAGAAAGATGTTTGAGTCCAGTTTTGAGAATAGTACTGACATGCTCACATCTCCTGATAGATTTATCTGGTTATGATAGCGGTGTGCTGCCAGGTCAGCTCAGACCAGCTGTGCAGGTCGTCTGCCAGTCATCATACAGTGAAACAGCAGACTCGCATTTCAGAACAGTCTGATTAGAGCTTACTCCTGCAGTGCTGTTGTAGCCACCCCATCCGTCTCCGTCTGTCTGTCTGTCTGTCTGTCTGTCTGTCTCTCTTTGTCTCCCCTCTCCCTCCCTCTCTCTCTCTCTCTCTCTCTCTCTCTCTCTCCTCTCTCTCTCTCTCTCTCTCTCTCTCTCTCTCTCACACACACACTCCTTCTATCACTCACTCACTCACTCTCTCTCTCTCTCCCTCTCTCTCCTCTTCTCTCTCTCTCTCTCCTCTCTCTCTCTCTCTCTCTCTCTCTCTCTCTCTCTCTCTCTCTTTTTTTCTAATATGCAAAACTGATAGCGCTGTGTATATCGGCATGCAATCAGAATAAATGATAACTAGCCACACCAGAAAATAATAGGGACAAGATCAACAGAGACGAAGGAAATACGATTAGGGAAAAAGTAACTTCCGTTGCTCAGGTTTAATACAAATTCAAAACGCGTGTCATTACACGCTTGAGAACATTATTTTTACGACACGCGTGCAGCCCTTTTGTGCGTATTAATGGAAAAAAAAAGTATTTAAATCGACCCCCAAGTTTTATGGGGTGTGAATGTTTCAGGCAGAAAATATACTTATTTATTAATCGTGGCCTGTTCTGTCTCAAGATTTGAATAAATGTTACACTCAAATCTTTTTCTGTTTCGCCATGGCATTAGCCCTGCTTACGACTTTGGGTAAAGACACTAACGGTGTTTTAGTAAGCGTTTGGATCTTGACCACCTCTGTCCTTGTCACTATTAAGCAGCAGACAGCAGCAGCAGGGAAAGTTCATGTCTTCTTTTTTTTTCTTTTCTTTTTTTTTTTCGCAAAGGCTCATTCGTCGTTAATTTTTCTCTTGCTTCACCCTTCCTCCCCCCCCCCCCCTGCAACACACACACACACACAACACACACACACACACACACACACACACACACACACCAACACACACCACACACACATGCGCGCACACACACACACACACACACTGCGCACACACACACACACACACACACACACACACACACACACACACACACACACACACACACACACACACACACACACACACACTGTCCCCTGCATTCTCATAATGTTTCCCTACACATCCCCCCCCCCCCCCCCCCCCCCCCCCCCCCCCCCCCCCCCCCCCCCCCCCCCCCCCCCCCCCCCCCCCCCAGTCCCATCTTACACTCGCACTTCAAACGCATACCTTAATTTCCTTTCTGCTTCCTCTATACTCCCCTCTGGCCACATACGTGTGTGTGTGTGTGTGTGTGTGTGTGGTGTGTGTGTGTGTGTGTGTGTGTGTGTGTGTGTGTGTGTGCGTGCGTGTGCGTGTGTGTGTGTGTGTGTGTGTGTGTGTGTGTGTGTGTGTGAGAGAGAGAGAGAGAGAGGAGAGAGAGAGAGAGAGAGAGAGAGAGAGAGACGCTTCAGATACGATTTAATTGACAGTACAATGGCCTACATCAAGGGGGTGTACATCAATATTTGCAGTGCCGAAACAATATTGTGCAAAGAAACAAAAAGTTGTAACTAATTACGTAAATATTAATGCTATTGCTCGAAGCTATGTTGCAGGAAAAGAAAATTACAAACGTTTTCATCAATCAAAATGGCATTCAAAATGCCTATGCAACATAGCCATTCACACAAGTGCCGCACACAGGCACACATATTCACCGTAGTAAATCATTTCTGTTCGACCACTTGAAGCATGAACGTCCATTTCACTATTAGTCATAGTAGCGAAGAGAACGAAAGTTGTGAATAAGGTCATCAAGCTGCGTAAGGTACTTGAAAAAAAAAACCCTCAAACATTAGAAGTTGTTGTCAAACATTTCTTTCTCCTGAAATTAGATGCCTATACTTAGCCAAAAGATATATTATAATATGATCGTCAGAGGATAGCAAACTATAAAGATTATGATGTTTTGTAGCAATGATGTTGAAAGTTGAGATTTTTCTCTGATATCATTATAAGCTGTACAATGGAATATAAAGTGATCTTTATTTTCTCTCACACCATCTGTACACATTACACACAAGTCATCTGCAGTGCATTCAGGATTAAAAGCCATCTTTTGTTTGCATTCATTCCAAGTGTCCTACTTCTGAATCTGGCGAGTGTATTCATATTAGTAACTGCAATGAAAATTTTTTTTCTGGCTGTAAGATATCCTTAAAAGAGTAGAACCAGGAATATTTCATGTTGTCTTCCATCTTGGAATGGCAGTTTTGTTTATAATATGAGATGAGACGGTCTTTAAATTCCAACATGAATGTTCTTTCATCACCAACCCCTGACTGAGCCATACTACACCAAACCCGTTTACTGTCAAGACCCGTTTCACAGTAGCAACCCAGTTGTGCTTTCCTAACTCAAATAAGCTACACACAAAAACTTAAGGATCACTTTCACAAACATTCATAACTGTCAAAATAAGAAAGTCAATGCGTTGACGTTTGGCCAACATTTAATTCCATTCTTTAGTGATAACGATACACAATTGCCTTCAATCTCGAGCAATCGTTTGGTGTGTACATTTGATTAAAGTGGGTACGTATCCAAATTTGATTTCCCAAAGTCATTGAAATCACAAGACAGGGCATACTGATGCTCCCAAAAGCTCAGTAATGCATGTAACCACCATGGCTGTTCTGGCACTCGACGACGCAGCGAGTCCTCATCGAGTTGACCAGGTTGGTGAAAATCCTCTGTGGAAGCGCCTGCCACTCAGCCTGCAGCATCTGGTAGAGGTGCTGGGCATCCCTGGGAGGGGGGTGGCTCCTCACTTTGCGATCCAGCTCATCCCAGAGGTTCTCAATCGGGTTGAGATTGGGACTGCATGCTGGCCACTCCATTCTGTTGACTCCAGACTGCTGCAGGAAGTCTTTGACCACCCTTGCCCTGTGGGGGCGAGCGTTGTCATCCTGTTAGACAGCCCTCGGTCCCATCTGCTGCAGTGTAGGCACAGCCAGCGGTCAAAGGATCTCATCCTGGTATCGGATGCCAGTCAGGTTACCCTGTACATGATACAAGGGTGTTCTGTGGTGAAGGCTGAAGACCCCCCAGACCATTACAGAACCTCCACCAAAGGACACCTTTTCTTGGACAGTGGCGTCAATAAAGCGTTGCCCTGGGCGCCTCCAGACCCTCAGTCGGCCGTCGTTGTGGTGAAGGGTGAAGCGTGATTCATCACTGAACAGGACCTGGGACCATTGCTGACGTGTTCACCTCACGTGACGTGCGCAGAAGGCGCGGCGTGCTGCCCTATGGGCTGGAGTTAAGCGTGGCCGTACTGCTGGGCGACGAGAACGGAGATTAAACCCATGTAGGCGGTTCCGTATGGTCTGCTGGCTGATGTTGATGTTAGTAGCCACCCTGAACTGCCTTCGAATGATGCTGGAAGAGGCTGTTCTTCTCTGCAGGGCTTGTCGTTCAATGAGACGATCGTCGACCGTGGGGTTGTCTTCTTCGGTCGACCAGATCTGCGTCTTTCATGGACAATCCCAGTGGCTGTGAAGCGTTGAATCAGTCGGACAATGACCGAGATGGACACATGAAGTCGCCTGGCCACTTCTCGCTTGGGAACACCATCTTGCAACCATGCAACAGCTCATCCACTATCCAACTCGCTTAATTTTCGTCGTGGAGGCATTGTCAGATCAGGCGTACTACTGGTGGAATGTCTTCTTATAAAGCCAAGCGAGCGACAGCATCTCACACATAAACAGCAGTGCTTGCACGTGCATAATGGTTTTTCCATCTGGCAAATGCAATGTGTTCAGGCAGAACGGTCCAAAACAAGGTCATTTTTCGCAAGTTTCCGCTTTTCCGTTTGCGGCCCAGCTCAGTAGTAGAGAATCCCGTGCAATTTTCGCACTAACACAACATCGCCCACTTACAGCTGAACAAGAATTCATGACAATTTGGCTGGACTAAGAAATAAATAACAGTAGCGAACTGAGTTTATTACGCACCTGTTTTCACATACTGATCCTTAACTTTTTGTGCGTAGTAGATGCAATAACACATCATATGCTTGTTTACATAACGTGCTTGTAGGTAGCTGGGTAAGTTTTAGCCAATATTTAACGCATTTCTCGAAAGATCGAATGTACAGAGGATATCTTCCAGTATCACCATATTCCATTGTATTTGATGAGTGCAGTGGAATGTTTAGCAACCGTTTGATAGCAAACATATGGCCTTTCTCCATTAGCAGATGTTCTTCAAGCCTCAATATTTGAGCTGCATATGTTAACATAGGTTCTAGTTGCGTATCAAATAACTTCCAAAATAAAGGGAGATCAATTGCACTTATTTTTTTCATAGCTGTTAGGATCTCTATTACTCCTTTTTTTTCCTTTCAGACCATCCGGAATTCAAACTTAATCTCGTTGTAAAAAGCATTCCTAGATATTTGTATGCATTGGTTACGGTTACCTCAGCATTAGAATAATACCATTTTTCTCTTTTAGACAAGTAACCGCCCATGCAAAAAATAATGATCTTTGTCTTATCTAAATCAACAGTTAATTGCAATCTCTCTGCCCACACTTCAATGCATCAAGCTGATTCTGTAAACCAACAGCAGTGCTAGAAATTAAATGACATCGTCAGCAAACAACATGAATAATTCAACAGCTCCAGGGATCATCTGTACACCATGCCTACATTTTCCTTACAATTGTAAGGCTAATTCATTTATTTATTTTTAAATGCAGGAGAGAGAGAGAGAGAGAGAGAGAGAGAGAGAGAGAGAGAGAGAGAGAGAGAGAGAGACAGAGAGAGAGAGAGAGAGAGAGAGAGAGAGAGAGAATAAATCTGTGAATTATTGTATTTGTGCGCACGCATGCGCTTGCTTGCTTCCATGCTTGCTTGCCTCTCTCTCTCTCTCTCTTCTCTCTCTCTCTCTCTCTCTCTCTCCTCTCTCTCTCTCTCTCTCTCTCTCTCTCTCTCTCTCTCTCTCTTTGTGTGTGTGTGCACACGCGCGTGTGTACATGCATGTGTATGCGTGCGTTCTTATGTGCGTGCATGTATGTGTGTGTGTGTGTTTGTGTGTGTGTGTGTTTGTGTGTGTGTGTGTGTGTGTGCGCGCGCATGTGTGTGTGTGTGATGTGATAACAAATCTATGTGAATTTATGTGTGTGTGTATGTGTGTGTGTGCGCGCTCGCGCGCGCGGCGCGCGCGCATGCGCGCGTGTGTGTGTGTGTGTGTGTGTGTGTGTGTGTCCGTGTGTGTGTGTGTGTGTATGTGTGTCCACAGGGTATTTCCATCCCATTCATTCACGCTTTATGTTCCAAGTGGGTGCCTGCGCCTGAACGCAGCAAACTGGTGGCCTTCGTCTATTCCGGTAAGATACCCGTGGACAATATTTTTTTAAAAGCAGTAAACTGTTATTGATCCTGATAGACTGAGTGTACCTAAGTCCATGATTGTCGCACCATGCCGAACTCCACCGTGGTACTTTTGTCTCATGTCCTGAGTGGCCTGCGCTTTGTAAGACTGCTTTGATGAGCATCGGCGAGTGACACTAACAGAGACTGCCGGTGAGAAAAACATGCATTTCTCTGCCTACTGTTCCCCGACAACAGGCCGTGGGGATTTTGTGGCACACGTTCAGTCAGCTATCTCCATACCCCACTGCCCTCACCTCGAAGTAGAGGTTTGTAACCAGTCCTGGCATTAGGTAATCTACTCAGAACCTCTTTGATCCGCCCCTGAGACACCCAGCTGTTACTGCAGCCTCGATTGGTCCCGGAAATGGTGTCGTTACGAAGAGTAGATGCCCATACTGGAGCAGGCTTACTGCTTTTCATGATTGCGAGGACTTAGTTTTGTCTGCCAGTATGTATGTTGACCTGAGGCCTGAAAGTAATCATTTCCTTGAATGGAATGCAAAGAATTTGACACATTCATTTTTGAGCATGTGTTTTCTTCTCCTGGTTGAAGATCTGCTGCCAGAGCTCATTTCTCACACCCACAGAGAAGGATGTGTGATTTGCAGCGTTTTATCTTCGTTGTTAGTCTTGCTGTCAAGGCTAACATCATGAAAGGATTATTCGGAACACAAGTTGGTTCTGATTCCTTAAAGGATATTAAGTTTCTATCGAAGGGTGGGTCAACACTGGACTCTTTCTGTTTCTCTTTTTTCCTACAGCAACCATTTACTGTCCCTTTCACCTGTTTGTTTTTCCATACAGCAACCATTTACTGTGCCTTTCACCTGTTTGTTTTTCCATACAGCAACCATTTACTGTGCCTTTCACCTGTTTGTTTTTCCATACAGCAACCATTTACTGTGCCTTTCACCTGTTTGTTTTGCAGCAGCATTCTGAAACAAAATAGCAGATGGAGTATCATTCATGATTGTTGTACCTATTCTTCAGTTTGTCTATGTCCAAGTACACGAGAGTTTGCGAAGATGAAATTTATCACTACGGTTTACCATGCCGCCAATAAGATGTTGTAGGAAACAATAGCGCAGTTTAATACAGTACACAATTTTTTCTCCCTTCTTTCTGTGACTATTTTTCGATGTACCCGCATTTCTTGCCCATTCTTATATCTTTCTCATTATGTCTTAGTAAGCAAGCACTTCTTAGCAACTGTTTAACTTTGAAGCTGTGAGCTTTGTTAGCAGTCTACATTTCGTGCTTAGAACTGCCCCAGTTAATCCGACGTAACTTGTTCACTGGTGTTTTTATGTGGCCATCTTGTATCTTCCCTTAAAAAACAACAACACGCCCGTGGTGATTTCATATCAAACTTGTCGGTTATAAACCAGTTTATGGGGGACAGTCATTGAACGGATGTGGCGTTTCGTTCTGCAAGGTAATAGTCATACATGGGCTCCGTGACAAATCAAATGTCTTATAGATAGCCTAGTAGGTGGTGCCCTGTGTATGTCGGATTTAAACAGGCACCACTGATCTCACCAATGGGATTTTGCAGCATGTAACTATCGTTAATCTTGGTTTGTTTGTCACTATGAGAAGGACCCGCTGATTGGTGTCATCTAGTGCACTGATAGTGGAGGACAACAAAACGAAGATTCCGCACATGAGTAAATATTGATTAGTTATACACATAGAGGCTACAGACTTAAGGGGGCGAGAAGGGGAGGAATAGGAGTTAGTAGAGAACTGTAATATGCCGCTTTTGGCTCACCCGCTCTCAACCGGCCTTGGCCGGTATCGATCGGGCGAATCCAAAAGCGGCATATTACAGTTCTCTACTAAGCATGACTTCAATAACCAAAAAATAAGCTAGTGTACACACACGCACACATGCACACACACGAGTGCGCTGAAGTGAAACCATACCTCCCGCTTGCCGCGCAGGCAATTCAATGACTTTCAAAAAGCCTATTGAAATTGAAATGCTGGCCCCCTCTCAATAGAGGGTGCAGTTATGAATAGCGATCGATTTCTATTGCCTGCAGTTCTGAATAGCGAGATTTCTATAAGTGGCTGAAAGGATTTTGCTCAGTCATTCCCGCCTGAGGTAAAACAGATATAGACATGTTTCTTACATTCACCTATCATAAGTCAAGATTTAATCATGTGATAGTAAAAAGACGTCACATCCGCCCAGCACTTAGTGTTGTTGACAACGGGCCTTGAGTTATCTCGTCATTTGGCCAGGTTAACCCGACCTTATTTCCTCTAACTCCACTGGGCATGCGTAGTAACGAGTACAACCTGCAATCATGTGGCCCGCGTGCCAGCCGCCTGCCGCGCGAGCTGCATAAACTAGCCCGTGTTTTCACAGCTTGTGACAGTCTTATTGAGTACGCCTGAGCTGAATGTTTTTTGTGATCTATGGCTAAGTGTGCTGTCAGCTTGCATGTCTGTGTCTGTGTGTGTGTGTGTCTCAATGTACGCGTGCGTGCGTGGGGTTGCGTGCGATCGTGCTTGTATATATGTTGTTATTGTTATTGTTGTTGTTTCGCTGTTTTATGATAATAAATATATATATTCTAGAACATTCGTTTCTTATAAATAATCAAAGGCGCACGCACACCTCCCACCCACCTCCCACCTGCGCATGCACACACTCAAGTCACCCCAAGTCACTTCTAAGTTCTTACTCAAGTTGCCCTCAAGTCATCCTCAAGTCATCCTTAAGTTCTTACTTAAGTCATCCTTAAGTCATCCTCAAGTCATCCTCAAGTTCTTACTAAAAGTCATCCTCAAGTTCTTACTCAAGTCATCCTCAAGTCATCCTCAAGTTGTCCTCAAGTCATCCTCAAGTCATCCTTAAGTTCTTACTTAAGTCATCCTTAAGTCATCCTCAAGTCATCCTCAAGTTCTTACTCAAGTCATCCTCAAGTTCTTACTCAAGTCATCCTCAAGTCATCCTCAAGTTGTCCTCAAGTCATCCTCAAGTCATCCTTAAGTTCTTACTTAAGTCATCCTTAAGTCATCCTCAAGTCATCCTCAAGTTCTTACTCAAGTCATCCTCAAGTTCTTACTCAAGTCATCCTTAAGTCATCCTCAAGTTGTCCTCAAGTCATCCTTAAGTCATCTCAAGTTCTTACTCAAGTCATCCTCAAGTCATCCTCAAGTTGTCCTCAAGTCATCCTCAAGTTCTTACCAAGTCAACCTAAGATTCATAACTAGTCATCCTCTAAGTACAACTAAGTTCTTATTCAAGTTATCTTATCAAAAAAAATACAATCTATGTTTTTATCTTAAATAGTAGGTGTCTAATATAGTACACACACGCCTCAAAAAACTCGTCATCGTTGAGGATGTCTTGCTCAGCGTCCTCTGCGCGAATCGGTCAGCATAGATCTTAATGAAGTTCTTACATCCTAAGCAACCACATTGATTACAATTCTGGTCTATGGTAATGTCTTTTATAGACTCCATGTCTTTATTTATTGACTCTATCATTTTATAATCCGTCATGCTCTATTTTTATGAAAAAAATTTTAAAATTAAGTTTTTAAAATATTATTGCATTTGAAATGGATCAAAACTATTTTTGTTATTGGCGGTGCTGGCGTGCTGTTGTGTTCGGCTTCTGTATTTAGCGGTGGAGATTGTTTGGGCTCTTGTTTTTGCCAGCGTTGTTTATATATTTTATAACCGTAATAACCGCCCCAGCAGCAGCAAGAGCACCAAAAATGACCAACAGTTTTAAGTTCAATATTCCATGAAGACTTTGGTGCCCTTGAATCACATGGAGTTTTTATAGCTGGCATTGAATCAACTTGTTCTGGCGTTGGTGGTGTTATGTTTTCATTATGAGTTATATTCTGTGATTGTAACATTAATTTTTTTTGTCTGTTCCACTCTGCTAATTTTTTTCCTGCTTTAACACGCCAGGATGAGGATGCTTTTCACTGGTCTCCACCTGATTCAGTGTTTTCTGATTCTGCTGATTTTCTGGCTTGGTTACTTTCTCCACCTGATTCAATGTTTCCTGATTCTGCTGATTTTCTGGCTCGGTCATTTGAAGGGAAATAAAATCTATATGATTAAAAGTAATTAATCCCATGATTAGTGGCGATAATAATGTTCCAAATCTGTAATATAGATCACATCCTAGAGACTCTAATGACTTTGTTAAAACTGGATCCTGCGTTAAATCATACATAAAATCTTGTTCAGAATCAATGGGAGCAAATCTACTGACTAGTTTAGTGTACAAACTAAGAACCATTTGCCCAACGCTTTTTACCATTCTCGACCCCAGCTGCGCTTCATACCTGTTATGATACTTTATAATGTCTTGTGGCGACATCTGTTGAATCTGTTCAATGCTGAATTCATTTCGAGGAACTGTTTTGTTTTTCCACATGCTGCCAAAGAATACAACCTTTCCTTTTTGGGCATAATAGCTTGGTCATCAACCTGGTCATTTGTAAACACAAGTTCACAAGGAATGTTTAGCAGATCGTCGCTGTTCATGTTTTTTACTAAATATAATTATTTTATTTTTTAAAATGAGCACCGAAAAACTGTCGCAACCTTGTATACCATTCTGCTGTTATTGGAGGCCTAAGTGTAGGATACTCAATGCTTGGTAAAAGCTTGTTAAGAATTAAACCAGCAGATCTTGGCAAACTAGACTTTGAGGATTCAGCAAAGCTAATTGCTATCATTGCAGCTTCGTTTGCCACGAAAGATTTTCTAGTCAAGCAAGGAATAATTCCAGACAGTATAAATATGTAAAATAAAAAATCCGTTTTATAAAAATGGCTTCACTCGTAATGATGATAGGCGGCGCTGTGGTTAATGCGCTTGCTTTTAGCGGAAGTAATTACGCGTTTAGTAAACTGCGGGATGACAGCGAGAGAAAAAGACATAACAAAGCTATGGAGCAACTAGCAGCTGCACAAGATCACTATGAAAAGCAGAGAATTGAGCAGTTAGATTTTATTAATAACACACTGAAAAACAGGGACATGCAGCTTACACATTTAAAGACGTTGATCAAGCAATAAAAGAATATTATCTTGTAACAGGCAAACCAATCCAGACATTGCCCCCACCCAAAATTCAGTGACTTTTATCAACCATCAGAAAAACAAAAGATGCAAGAAATCGTGTTTATTGTCGTTGGTATGACTGTCGTGTATTTTGTTGGCATAATATTGGCTGAATAAAAATGAACAAAATCTATTATTCGCCAAAAGGATATTGGAAGGGAATCACGGCAATTAAAAGCTAAGCCAAGCAGCTGGAGTCAGTGAACAAACAGCGAAGGAATGGTTATCTAAACAAGCGATTTGGCAAATTTATTTACCTGCCCTAGACGAATACAGAGACCACACTTTGTGAATACAATGCCGAACGACACCCATCAAATGGACCTTCTATATTTACCCCATGATACGATTAGACGAAAAAGATTTAAGTACGCACTCACAGTCATTGACATAGCTTCAAGATACAAGATGCTGAACCATTAACACAAAAGAGTGCTTCTGTGTTGCTGTTGCCATACAACTGATATACCAACGAGGTCCTTTAACTTATCCTCGCATGATTCAAGTCGATGATGGGAAAGAATTTAAAGGCCAAGTGAATCAATTATTGTTGAAACATAGAGTTACCCTTAAAGAGGCATTCCAGGAGTTCACAGATCACAGGCTTTAGTTGAAAACTTTAACAAACAGTTAGCTGAAAGACTTTTCTCCTACCAGTATCACAGAGAGCTTATTGACAATTCTCGCAACACAGAATGGGTTAGAAGACTGCCCTCAGTTTTGCGCGCAATTGAATAATGAAGATTTAAAGGGCTAAAACCAGTACAAGCAATCAAAAAACAAACAATAAATGTTGTTGAAGACGCTAGCACAACCAGCAAACTATTACCATTTGGTTTGAAAGTAAGGTACCTTTATTTACCGGGGGAAGCAGAAGGGGACACTCGCATCAGGGCAACAGATCCAGTTTGGAGCGTTGATCCATATGAAATAAAAAGAATTGTAAAGATGAATCCGCCCGTGTATTATTTACGGAGAAACTGACACAACAAAACAACCAGCTCCTCAAAGATCTTTTGTGAAGGAAGAACTGCAGATAATCCCACCAGACACAGTTCCGCTTAATTAATTTACGTAAATATATTTGAGTTTAAAATGGAAGCTCAGGACGAAGCACAGAACGAAACAAGAATGATAAAGGAAGAGGGCTTGAAAATGATACGGGAATCATTTGATGCGTGTAATGCTATTTTGGGGAACATTTTCGAGGATTAATCAATGCATGCTAAATCATCAGATACCTACAACTCAAACCCCCAAATTGGGAAAAAGAATATCTTGAAATAATAAAAAAAAATTCGAACGCATCAAGCAAACATGAGAAAAGATTTAAATGAATTGGATGAAGCTATGATTGATCTTATAATAAAAGTTGATGAAAAATATAACCCGAAGAATGTATACAATTATGCAGTCCTCCAGTGCCCTATTGCATATGAAAACTCTGGATTAACAAACACACGTTTTGTGTTTGTTCTATCTAATGACTTCTTTGTTACAACCATTGTGTTGATCTCATGTAGATTAGATCGCAGTTTTACGTTGTCATGATGAAAGTCTTATTGTCAAACAATGCTTCTTTATAGTTGTCATGTGTTATGTTTGACTGCACAACACTGCGAGATATTCCTTTTGCTTTCTTAATGGTTTTCTCCCGGCTAGAAATACTGTAATTTTCGACCTTAACCAACATACTCCTTGATCACCTTTCCAGATAATTATCCTTCATCTTTCCTAAAACCTTCTTGTTAGTAATTGAATGCAAAGGCGAATCTTTAGGGTAATCGGACGTGTCATTTCCATCCTGCATGTCCTTTAGCCACTTCGATTTCCATGTCTTTATAGATGTCTTCAGTAGGGATATCTATAACAAAACTATCTGTATCTGTGTAAAGTACTCTGGACTCTGGATATAAGGGTTTAAAGTAGTCATAAAGAAATTCTAACATCAAAAGCTTTGATAATTCTAAAACAGTTTAAACCATTAAAACAGGTTTGTCCAATTTGACTTTCTTTTTTTTCATCATTATACCAAAAAGCTGATCATGAAATCTTCTGAAGTCCTGATAAATTTGGTTTTGAAGTCAGCTTAATTGCTTCATTTTCTCTGGTGACCAATCTGACATCTTTACGCTTGTGCGGATTCTCCATAGTCTTTTCCCAAAAAAGCTGTTGTTCATCAGCTTGAAAAGTCTTTTTCTGAAGCATCTGTGGATTTGGTTTGAGATCAGTGTTCTTCATGATGTATGGTTTCATGAACTGTTCTTGATCGAAAGCAGTTATACGATGAACAGCTGTCAGCTTCAAACCGTGTCTTAAATAAAATTGTAGAAGTCTGTAATGACAGACATAATTTTTTTTGCCTCGAAGATTAGGCACAAGTTTAGGCGGCTCTCTTGGATTCGTCTTTAGACTTTCTGCGGCTAATGGGTAGTCATTATGTAGGTCATGGAGTTCATGAGGATATTCTAAGTCAACTTCTAGAATAAGACCTCTTTACGATCAGCTGTAAGAGTATGCAGATGTTCTACAAATTCTTGAATGTTTTTAATACCACCAGTGTACATTTTAAATTTACGTAATGGAAGTGATTGCGCCATTGCCCAACCATACAGTTTGTTTGCGTCAAAAATACATGAGATAGTTAGACCTTTACTTGGATCATAGTTGTCTAAGTATTTGTTGTTTGTTTTACAGTAATGATGCGACGCCACACTAATTCCTCCTCGCAATCCTTTTTCAATCATCTGAATCATTGGTAGGTCAGTTTAAAAAAATCAATCTGTATCCAGAAAACTTTAGGAAAGCGTCCCAACTCATCCCGGGCGCAGAAATATAATGCGCAGGATCCAAGCGAAATGTTTCATACAGGTCTTCCTATAATTTTCAAAGACGTCCCCCAACAAACATACATCTCCCATCAAGTATGAGTATGATAGTCTCCCATCGTTTTACACTCTAACTTCTGCCACGCATCTTGAGCATGCTGGTAATCTGAACCCTTGATGTCCTTTCCTCTAAGACTAGAAAAGACGCGCCTTTGGGCGGAAGTGTGTCTTCATCAAACCTTTCCAATGTTCATGTAATCATAAGGATAAAGCCCTTTCTAACGAGAGTTGGGTCCAAATATTCTTCCGTTATTGGGCAGGACTTTAAGGACATAGCTAGTGACTTAATGATCCCATCATGTGCTGCATAGAGTCATAAAACGACATGTTATTCAGATTAAAGCACATGTACTTTTCTGATGACTGTGCAATGCATACCCCCTAAAGGGGTTTGGTTTTATGCTTTCATTATAAGATGAGAGTCATAACCTCGCAAGTGTGAAAAAAGATGGGCAGCTTCCATGTCTTTGGTTCAAACTTTAGTTGAAGATTGCATTTACTGTGTGCTGCTCCTCTGAACTTTCCACTAATGTGATCATGGTCTCTTACTGTCGGATTTGTTGCTTCTTCACTAGTTCTAAACCACAAATCCAACAATGTGTGGCTGAGTCATATGTTCTTGGTCTTCGGGCGTCATTATGATTTCAGATAAATTCAGATTATTAGAACAGTCATTGCGCACTTGCTGCATGTGTTCTAAGTGTTATAGGGTGCATACAGATGTAAAATTAACATCGTCCTTTGCTTTATAGCCACATACAGATGTAAAATTACATCGTCCGTAGTATGCCACAAACCGGAAGTCGTGGTCCGTGAAAGAACAAAAGCATTGACGAACGGAAACCCGGGCAATTTGAAGCCTGGCGTAGACCCGACGACACGAAGAGGCTGCACGCAGTCCCTTAAACGGTTAGTAAATTGTATGAAATTGTGACTTTGAAAAGTTTTCTTGATCGATCTTCAAATTTTTTTACCCTGTTGTTTGTACAAGTTGCAGTTTTGTGGGTGCGAACCTTTCAAGCTTTTTCAGTTCGGAAATGGCCAGGGTGCTACCCTTGCTACCCAAAACTCCCTTTGTTTAAAGCCTTCAGTTTTGAACTGCCACGTGCTAGCTTTGCTACACAAACTCTCTTTGTTTTTCAGATCATTACCATCTCTTTTATTGGAAAGAAAATGTAAATATGTGAAATGTTCAAAATTTAAACCCAGCCATCTAAAGAATTGTGTGGATTACTGTACTTCCCAGATTTTTGTTGAAAGACTTTATGAGTAACATTTGACAATGTATCCTTTTGCGACGGGCATGTCAGCAGATTTCGCAACATTGTTGTACATAGCTGATGTTGAAATTTCCGGGCCCCAGAGAAATTTGTTAAAGGGGGGTTCTTAACTAGAGCCTTAATTGATTTTCTGTCTATGTTCCAGTCAACCTGGAACTTTGAATTTTCTTTTTTTATCCTTTCATTCTTGTGTATTTTGTATGTTGGAATAATGATTAGGGTGACACCCCTGCATGATTACTAAGTCACACTGTGGCTAGTTAAGCAAAGAATTCTTACCCAAAAGAACTTTTGAAGGTGGCTTTTGCCCAAAATTTAATATTCTAAATGGTTAGTCACAAAGGTTTTCAGCTCAGTTTAACCGATACATGGCCTCATTTATGGTAATAACTGTGGTAAAATTAAATTCTCTTTTTGTTAGAGTGTTTATAATTTCTGTTTGGGGGAAAATTGGTCTAATCCTTGTTCAGAGAGACCTAATTTTGTAAATTTCCTTTTGGGAAATTTTGATTTGGGGTTTCCCCTTTTGTTGCAACTATGCAAGGCTTTTCCATTTTTTAAATGATCAGGGAGAATCGAGCTCATTTTACCAAAACCACCACATTGAGATCAGGTTGGAAAGTCATGGGGAAAAAGGGTCAGAGCATTGAAATTGGCTTCAACTGTCTTAGATAAAATGGTGACTGAACCCATGACAATTGTGGCAAAGTTGTAATTTTATTGTATGTTTGTTTGCTTCTCTTCTTTCTCTTTGTGTTGATGTATAAGTTTAAAGTTTTGTGGTATGTGTGTTGAGTTGTGTACTGACAACTACTCCCCATTTAGGTTTGATAATTTTTCATTTTGTCTTTTTTGCCCTCGGAGGGACAAATGACTATGTAAATTATAAACCCATAAAAAAAGAAAATGAATTGGGTAGGGTGGAAATGCAAGCCTAGTATCCAATTGTAAAGTTGTAGATTTTGAAACAACTATTTTTCTCCTAATTTACTGTTTGTTAAGAAGCTGTTTCTTTGCATTGTGTCTATACAGGCTTGCCCTCCCTGCTGTGTGTGTTGTAGTGAAGATGAAAAAAACACTATCACCTTCTAGTGCTGAATGTTTCCATTGATGAATGAGCACAGTTCAACGAACCAAACCACTCGACCACTTGACTAACGTGGCGTCACCGACAGGATTGGAAAAACAAGAGTTGACCTACAACAACACACAGCAGGATGGAAGGAACAGCCTAACTCCGATGGGTGGGCACCCGAAGCTGCCTCGTTACTCTGGAGACCTGGACGGACGGCGGAAGGAGTCATTGAGGAAGACAACGGTCCTCAAGCCTATATATGCCACAACATGGGGTAGATTATCATCGACTCCATGGGAAAGAACGTGCGAAATCCTGAGTGTGCCAGAGTAGAAAAAGACAAGTCCGAACAAGGTGCTGAACATCATCAAGAGAGTTTTTGGGGACAGTAGGCCCTTTGGGACAAGCCTGATGTCTACATTCCATGGAAAGCAGCAACACCCGGCAGACTGTTTTTGAATTCTCCCAAGGACTTCGTACACTAGCGGCGCAATAAATTCCAGAAGAGCAGAAAAGTGTGCCCGACGAGTGTTGAGGGACAGATTTATCGAGGGACTTGCATCAGTTTCCTCTGAAACGGGAATATGAGGCGACAAGTGAGAGGGGACGCTACCACCACTTTCTCAAACCACTAGAGAAGAGGCGCTGAGGTGGGGGCAGAGAAGATGAAGACCCCTCAGAAAACCCCATCCAGTACCAGCACTTCATCCCTCCTAAACCCCATCAGAACTGGAAGAGCTGAGGAAAAGAAATAGCTGCCCCGAAGATACTGTCAAGACAATGCAGGTCACCATCACAGGGATGACAATGCCAAGACCCCGGGGACAGCAGGCCCTCCAAACCCAGTCCCAAGTGCTTCTACTGCGGCAAGCGGGGTCACTTGCGGTTCTGCCCCAAGAAGAAAACAAAATGAACAGCCCCAAAATCAAAGGGGGGGGGGAAATAGCTGCCTCTACTGCGTCCAGCCAAGCAGTGGGGCAGACAACAAAGGGTGCATATCCTGACCTGACTGGCCGATGCCCAAAAGCACAAGTCACCATTCAAGATCAGTACATCCTGTTGCCTGTGGTGACTAGCGCTGTAGTGGACGGACCACTGCCCAAGAGAAAGACAGGCGAGAAAAGCTTTGTCAGAGCGTGGATGTGGGAAAGACTTTCACCAAACTGTCGAAGCTGAAGATTCAACAATGCAACACACGGGAGAGAACCCTTTTTAAATGTTCCAGAGATGGCTGTACCTCGGCTTTCACCACAGCCCGCAAGCTGAAAACGACACAGCGCCCCAAAAACCTGAACCTACGCAAGTACAATGTGACCAGTGTGACAAGAGCTTCACGGCCCGAAGCAGCCTGTACGTCCACCTCAACAAGCACAGGGAGGCGGACAAGATGGTTTTACTGCCCCTTGACGGCTGCAGCCGCAAGTACACCACCAAGCCGTTTCTGCGTGCCCACATCGTGCGGCACTACATGGAGGTGCCGGAGGAGGGGGGTGGTTCCCGACAGGAGATCGCCCAGCTGCTCAGGGCTTGCAACTCCGATGACGCAGAGGGCAAAGACAGGTCGCAGGCGGGAGGTCAAGAGGAGGACGGCGGGCAGTTCAGGGAAGGAGGGGTGGAGATCACCAGGGACCAGCTGACCCAAAGCCACCCTCTCCAGTGCTGTCCATGCCGTCCCCCATCAGCGTGGAGTCTTCCAGCCTGCCTCAGAAACGGTCCCACCACCGCGGCATCATTCAGCCCACCATCAGTCTAGAATCCCGTCTGCTCGTCCCGGGTTGAAGAGCAGAAGTGGATGTGCTCACACTGACTTCCAGAGCAACCACCGTGTCAGTGGTCAGGTCATCAGCGCTTGCAGCAACAGCAGCAGAAGCAGGAGGGGAAGATATTCACCACGCCTGACTCTTCACTGGCCGCTTGTCCTTCCGTGATCCACAGACTGGCCTGACCTTTGTCCCCACCCAGCTCTTGCCCGGACGACCCGCCCCAGATGGTGTATCAATGGGGACACGCTGGGGTGATGGTGGACACAGGCGACCTCCCCCAGAGTGTTCTGGGGGCATGGTGCCTTCCCCCTTCCTTTTCTATCAGAAAAACATGGCAGCGTCCATTGTTGTCGCGTGTTTTACCGGGGGCTAGGGGCACGCACTTGTCAAGAGAGTTAAAGGGGGCAAGTAATGGTTAGTTTATCAAGAATAGGCGTACATGGACTTGTTGGAAAGGGAATAGTTTTGCTATCAAATTAATACAAAAAGACATCGAGTACTGTTCACCCATAACAAATCCCGTCAATGTTCTCCATACTATACTGACTGTACTTTGGGAGCTGAGGCTAACTATTAGTCTACTCCCAATGTAAATTTTCTATCATTTGTTGCTAATGTTAACCTGTTTGGGTTGGGTCGGAAATAATTTTGACATTAGCAAAAGGAATCTTTGGGAGCAATGGGGACATTGCGTTTCAAAAGCAAGGGGTGTGTTTATAGGGTGCATACAGATGTAAAATTAACATCGTCCCTGCGTTTTAGCCACATACAGATGTAAAATTAACATCGTCCGTACGTATAGCCAAAACCGGAAGTCGTGGTCCGTGAAAGAACAAAAAGCATTTACGAACGGAAACCCGGGGAAATTTTAAGCCTGGGGTAGACCGACGACATCGAAGAGGCTGCACGCAGTGCCCTTTAAAAGGTTAGTAAATTGTATGAAATTGGTAGACTTTGAAAAGTTTTCTTTGATCGATCTTCAAATATTTTACCCTGTAGTTTGTACAAGTTGCAGTTTGTGGGTGCGAACCTTTCAAGCTTTTCAGTTTCGGGAAAAGGCCATGTGCTAGCCTTGCTACCCAAACTCCCCCTTTTTTTCAAGCCCCTTTAGTTTTGAACTGCCACGTGCTAGCTTTGCTACACAAACTCTCTTTGTTTTCAGATCATTACCATCTCTGTATTTTGGGAAAAAAAATGTAAAATAGTGAAATGTTCAGAATTACCCGCCATCTAAAGAATTGTGTGGACTACTGTACTTGCAGATTTATTGTTGAAAGACTTTATGAGTAAAAATTTGACAAAAGTATTCACTTTGCGACCGGGATGTCAGCAGATTTCGCAAAATTGTTTTACTAGCTGATGTGGAAATTTTCTGGCCCAGAGAAATTTGTCTAAAGGCGGTTTTAACTAGAGCCTTAATTGATTTTCTGTTTTATGTTCCCGTCAACCCGGAACATTGAATTTTCTTTTTTTCATCCTTTCCTTCTTGTGTATTTTGTATGTTGGGGAAAAATGATTAGGGTGACACTCCTGCATGATTACTAAGTCACACTGTGGCTAGTTAAGCAAGAATTCTTATCCACAAGAACTTTTTAAGGTGGCTTTTGCCCTAAATTTATATTCTAAATGGTTAGTCACAAAGGTATACAGCCCCAGATTTAACCGATACATGGCTCAGTATGGTTAATAACTGTGGTAAATAATTAAATTTCTTTTTGTTAGTAGTGTTTATAATTTCTGCTTGGGGAATTGGTCTAATCCTTGTTCAGAAGAGACCTAATTTTGTAAATTTCCTTTTGGGAAATTTTGATTTTGGGTTTCACCCCTTTGTTGCCAAATAAAGCAAGGCATTCCATCATTAAATGATCATGGGAGAATCGAGTCTTTTTACCAACCACCACATTGAGATCAGGTTGGAAAGTCATGGGGAAAAAAGGGTCAGAGATTGAAATTGGCTTCAACTGTTTAGATAAAATGGGACTGAAGCCATGACATTGTGGCAAAGTTGTTATTTTATTGTATGTTTGTTTGCTCTCTCTCTCTTTCTCTTGTTTGAGTTAAGTTAAATTTTGTGGTATTTGTTGATTGGTATGACAATAGCCATTAGGTTGATAATTTTTTTGTCTTTTTTTGCCCTCGGTATGACAAATGACTATGTAAATTATAAATCCATAAATAAAGAAAATGAATTGGGTAGGTGTATGCAAGCTAGTATCATGTAAGTGTAGATTTTGAAACTATGTCTCCTACATTTATGTTTGTTAAGAAGCTGTTTCTTTGCATGTGTCTATACAGGCTTGCTCCCTGCTGTGTGTGTTGTAGTGAAGATGAATAAACACCTATCACCTTCTAGTCGCTGAACTGTTCCATTGAGTGAATGAGCCACACGTTCCAACGAACCAACACCACTCGACCACTTGACTACATAAGAAGTATTCTGCAGCATTAGCCCTCTATACAATTCTGGCTTTGAATGAACGCCATCGACTGACAATAACGAAGGCAAATGAACAAATCTGGTGATTACTCATTAAGACTGTTTTTCGAAGTTTTTGTGGCGCTGGCCCTTCATAAGGAACAATGAGTGATTCGAAGTCTGCGTAAACTACGTATGGAGAATTTTGCAGTCGTTTCCAGTTCTTAAAACTAACTTTACTGCCTTCTGGGGGCGTAATTAGTTCTGTATTACAGTCAACCGGGCTACTACAATGTTTCTTATGTTCGCTTGCGGCTTGAGCAGATGGAATTCTTGTTAAACATTTTCTGCAGAATTCTTGTTTATGGTAATGCTTTGAAGTATGCCGTAATAATCTACTCATTGTTCGTATCAATGTGTAATGCGGTACCCCGCTGGTGAAAACATCAGTAGTAAGTCAACATGATTTTTGTCTGGTTCGCCTATTGTTGGGCTGTTCTTGGACACTTTAATGGGTAGTAGATTTGTTTCTTCATCCCATGTGTTACATTAACAGTTATTGGTTTGTTTTGTTCTTCAAACTGATCAATGGAATCCACGCTAACAGGAAAGGTATTCCACTAAAGTTAAGATCATTGATGTAAGGTTCATAGTTAGATACTCTCTCTGCGTTTTTAGCAACGTGATGCAACCTTGCGAGAACACACCACATAAAACATTTGTTGTCTGAATAATTCTTTATGTTTAGAACTGCTCGTTTTGCTACTAATGCTGGAGGTAGTGGAATGTAAGACTTGCCAACAATCGGCGCATACTTAGACTGTTTTAATCTGATCTCTAAGACTTCGCCCTCTGACCAACCAGAGCCTCTCATTTTGGCTTCTTCAGCGGCCACATCAAACTGTGTAAGCAACTGGTCTGCCCAACCAGGTGTTAAGTCATTACGAGAAAGAATAACCTGTTGTTTAGTTGAGACCCAGACTTCTAGATTTTCTTCATTTATTGTTATATAGTCGATTAAAACAGCTAACATTACTTTAACTGGCGGGTCTATTGTCAGTTTACCTGGAACTTGAGAAATAGCATGTACAACGCTTGCCTGTACGTTTGCTGGATTAATGACTTCTAAATCAATATCATTCAGTGCTCTTGATAAATCTTCTTGCATTGCTTCAAAAAATTCGTCTGGACCTTCATATAGCTTATCCATGCTGAGTTTCTTTTCTAACTCAAAATATTATTTAAATCAAAAAAAAATAATTAATCAGAATCAATATCGATGGTCTTTTTGTGCTTGGACTCATAAACTAAAGTATAACACCCTTTGGGGTTGTTAATGTGAGCTGTTTAGAACAGAGTTTAATGTTTCGTTTACTTTTTTTAAGCATTCCTTTTTTATCTGCTCGGGGTCTGGCTGTTGAGAAAAACTTGTCCTCGCCTTTCTTTGAAGATCAACTTTTGTCTTTTGTAGTCATCAAAATCGGCCTGTAAACGATTAAATTCTTCATCCGTGATGTTTGAGTCAGCTAGTGCTTTATTTATAATCAGCTTGAAGGAACTAAGTTTAGCTGTTATTAGTTGAACCATAGCTGTGTGCTTTTGGAGTTTAGTTTTTATTTTTTTGCTAGCAGCACCTACACCTAATGAACATAGGCCAAGAGCTAAAGACAAACCGCCTAGAGGTAAAGCTGCCGGTGCACCTACACCTGTTGCTAAGAGACCAACACTCGTTCCTGCTGATGCGGCGCTTATAGTCGATGCTCCAGTATTAACATAGGTAACAGCATTAAAGACAGCAGAATACCTTCGTTTGGTTTTGCTGTATTTTGAAAGGTCTTGCTCTAGTACTTGCTGCATTTGTGTAATGTTTGTTAATCTGAAAGTTTTTATGCTAGGGTTTTCTACTATCCTTCGTTTGGCGACTCTGTAGGTACTCTCGGATAATGCTGAACAGACATGCTTTTTTAAAATAAAAAATAATTTAGTAATGTATATTTTCTAATCTGTTATCTTGAATATTTAGCTGCGCATCATATATTAAAAACAAATACACATTAAGTGGTTTATCGACCTCTTTTTCTTTATCAATTTGAATGTTTATTATGTCTCTGACAGTTCTCCCGCTTCCATGTAACTGATTATCCTCCGTTGACCTTAGGTCAATCCATAAACCGTATTTCGTTGTTAAATAATGATCAAGTCTAACGCTGTGAAGATGTAGATCTTTAGACACAAGGTCAACTGTTGGATTTCTACCCCTCCCGCCTCCAAACAATTTTCTTATTTCGTCAAAATGCTGATAAGGTTTAAGTCCGCTAGCGTAGATTTGGTTAGGACTACCCTCAATCGTACATTGCACTTTCGTTATTTTAGGATTAACAAAATTTTCAGTTTGTCTTTCGAATGGTCCTTCATCTTCACACAGCAATAAAATACCTTTAAGCGATCTTGCTGTGGCACTAAAACTGAAATTCCATATAGTGTCTGCCCAGCTTTTAGGATATTTAGAATGATGAATCACTCTTTCGTAATATATTGCTAATTTTGACTGATATTGTTGCTGGGTCAACCTCGCTAAGTCAGGGTTGCTAACAACGTCAAACTCTAACGAGATGTCAGAAATGCTGTACTTTGCTTCGGTGTCTGTAGATATAATAACATTTGTAGTCATTAAAGTTAGTTCATATGCAATCTGTCTTTTAATGCTCCTTGAAAGTATGGGGCATGCGCTTTTAACAACTCAAAATCTAGGGGTATGAAAAAGCGATTTCCATACGCATAACTTACAGCTACAAACCTTTTGCCGTCTTTAGCGTTTGCGGCGCTATTCTATGTTTTAGTGCTTCTTCATTTTCGATTCCTTGAAACGCAAGATCAGCCCTTTCATTCGAGGTTAGCCATAGATCAGAATAGGTTAAAAATATGTCTGCATTGTGTAAAGAAAATATTTCTTGCCCCTCAAGTTTTATAGAAATTTTCTTAACGATTGCCCGTCCCAAATTCTGGACAACTGTCCTGTTTGGGTCTGTTGCTGATTCGAGTTCTATTTTAAAAGTAAGACGCGCAGAGCCTGGCACAATCACTTCATCCGCTCCTAGGTCTGGAAATTTGACAGTAAGAATTTGATCTGAATCAATAGTAGATGGATTATTTGGAACAGTAATATTCCGCTTATTTCCTTCACGCCAAAGGGTTCTTTCAGTCTTCTATGCGGGTCAAGAATCGAGCCATATGTTTGTGACATTTTTTATAAAACAAAATAAAAGTTTATTATTAAAGAAACATGGCAGGCATTGAAGGTGAAGAAGATTATGATGTTTTAGATCCTGGAGACGACATGAGTGAAATGGCTCCTTTGGTACAACCATCGCGCTCATTGCTGTATGAATTAGCAGAAAGTCAGCATAAATTAACATTAAGTAAGGTTGAATCATTTTACAAAAGTTTAGGTCAAGAACCTCCCGAATTTCCTATTGTTTTGAAGTAGATAAAAAAGGCCATTTGTTTGTAAAAAGTGGCCCCCAACCGAGAACAACGTGTTCAGCTTACGATAAACGAGACTCATCAAAGTTTGTAGGCATGAATTACAATTAGACAAAGACTTAGGGTGGAAGATCGAAATCGCCTTGGCATTGTTAAACCAAAATTAAATAGGGAGGCAGTTGCTAAACTTAAAAAACACACTGCAAGAAACTCCCAACAGATAACCAAATACAAAACATGGAACTTCAAGATTTAAGTCAAACAGCGGGCGAAATAATAGAAGCAGAAAACCAGTTTTTCGAAGAAACAGCATTAAAGACTATACGCGACCCCCAATACCCACGCGAGAATTAGAGGCCCTTGATCGTGCTTTAAGAACCATCAGAGGCGAATTAACAAACAATTTAGCAAAACTAGGTGAACTAGATGAGCATATAAAAAGAGAAAAAGAAAAACTCGTTGAGGCTGATGACGCCAACTTAGGGTCTGGTGTTAAAGAAAGAATAACCCAAAGACTAAAAGATCTTGAACAAGAGAGATCAGCAAGACTAGAAGTGTTGTCTACTAACCGAGAACAATTACGAACTCAAGTGAGTAGAATAAGAGAAACTATCCAAAGAATTTTATATGAAGACACAACGCTAGCAGAACGAATACGAACACTGTTTAGAGAGCAGGGAGTCACATTAGCAAGTGTTATAAAAAGCCTTAGGATTTGCAATAAGTACACTGGTGTTGGCTATTACAGGCGGCGGTGGTCAAAGTCCAGTGCCTCCACCGCCATCGCCACCATCGCCTCCTGATAAATCATGGGTAAAAAAAACAGCTTGATCATCTTGCGGGTTTATTAAAAAAATTAGCCAGTAAAGCTATAGACTCTTTACCGGGTATATTAGGAGGTGTCGTTAGCTGGCTTTTGTCTACTGCAAGCAAAGTAGTTGGCTTTATGGCCGAGCACCTATGGACATTAGTTCTCTTAATAGTTGGGTTACTCTTTAGTAAAATAAAGAAGGAGTAATCCTAGGCCAGTTAATCCAAAAACAAGCGCTGTCTTTTCATATTCATGGTCATTATTTTTTTTGACTTCTTCAACGACCTTCGGGCTTTGGGCCACTGGGATTGGATGACTTATTCTTGGGTGTTTGTTTACTGCTTGCAATATTACTGGCTCAGAATTTATTTCGTTTTTTCCGACCTTCTGTTCATTGCCTGCCACAAGGATTTCATTGTTGTAGTTTATTATTGTTCCTACCTGGAGTCTGAGGTCAGAAGGTAGCATGTATAAACCAGTGCCAACAGCAAAGTCTACTTTCGATCTTGCGTATTGTAAAACATTTTGGTATCTTTTTATACTTCAAGGTAAATCAACTGTAGAATTAATGGCGTCCTCTAAATTTGCTAAGTATTGTTTTTGTGCATCAAACCAGTAGAAGGATCAGTTATGCTCGATCTCGTTTGTGCTTGCGAACCTAGCAAAACACCAACGTAAGTACGAATGGAGTCGTTTATTCGTTCTATTCCCGCTTTAGTTAGCCCTTAGAAGTGTCTAAGATAAATGTTGTCCATGCTGTTTTATGCTCTTGCTCTATGGACCCGAGGTGAACAGCTGTGCCTGAAGAGAAAGATGTGTAAGGAGGATTCCAGTCATACTTATACTTTCTGTGCACGCCCCAAAATAAGGGGTGCCTAAGCCATGATTAAGATCCAACTTTTGTCTAAAGTCTTCCTTAACATTAATATTGAATTCGTTACAGATCCTTTCAAAAGCCTTCATGTCTATTCTGTTGCTAAATGGATTAAACGGTTTGTCATTTGGTAATGGCGCTTGCAGTTCAGTCAAAATACGTCTGAAGGTGTAATAAAAATGAAATCTGTACACTGACCTAACCAAAGGATCAGGATGATTTAAGTGATCAGCATACGACACTCCACACCCAGTTGATGCACAAAACACAGCAAAGTTTAACTGGTTCTGATAAAACTGCATTGGATGACTGAACCACACTTTTGCGATGTAGTCTTTTTTAATAGGGGGGTTAAGATATTTGTCCAATGGAGTACTTACCTTTTTATGAAAAGTGTCAGTCTGGGTCACAGAAATGTCAAGAGTATCGGTTGTTATATTTTTAAGATTGTAGTGCGGCCCAACAGAATATTTTGCACCAGTATATTTGAATGCACTCATTTTTAATTTGTTTTAAAAAATGTTTGTAACAATAACAACTCAAGACCATCCTTCGTTTTTAGAACATGCTATTGATAACAATTGCGGAACCAGAATGGTTGCGCTTCATGAAATTTTTTACAAAGTTGTATGGTTTAATATAAGTGAATCAAAGAAGAATAATAAGATTAAAAAATATGGCGGGGGAAGAAACTTAATTAGCCAGTTAACAATACCTGATGGTTATTACGGGTTTTGCTCACTAAAAGAAGCATTGAGTAACTTTGACATTACTCTCAAACTTAACAATGCAAATCTAAAAACAATATTAACATTCAAACCTGAAGAAGCAAATTACTTTTTTGATAAAGAGCTAGCTAAAATGTTAGGCTTTGGAGCTAACACTCAGGACACTCAAAGATTTATTGTTACACCAGACAAAACTACTTATGAGGGAGAAAATCCGCTCGATCTTGCATTACATTCATTACTCTATGTTCATTTAGATGAGCTAAGCACTGATGAAAACTTATATGATGGAAGGCCCTCAACTGTTTTAAGAGCTCTTCCGTCAGGGAAAGCTGCATATTGCGATTATGAAATTATACAATTCCCTAATTTACAGTTTAAAAGATTAGTTTGTGGAAGGGTCGGATCATTTAATATAAAAATTGCAGACAAAACAGGTAAAATCGTGAAATGTGATAACCTGCACATTGTTTTGGAAATAAAATAATAAGCTGTACTAAAATGTCGCGTGGGCCAGAAGAACCAGGAGTTACATTAGCGCCTGTAAGGTGTATAACTTTAGAATTAAAAGACCTTGCAGACGTTGTGGACTTTGAACAGAATGGTGAAATAGGCACTTTGTATGGTTTTGAGTACACTAAAGATGGTGATTATAAACGTAAAGAGGTTGGCGACAGCAAAAAGTTTCCTAAACTAGAACAGCTGCGCAATCTAGAAGCAAATAATGTTGGCCAGTATGAATATAAAATAGTTCGAAAACCTGACCTCAAATGGCACTTAGAACCATATTTAGAATGGGACATAAAATTTGAATTCATAAGCCCATTTACATTTTTTAGCCGTCAAAAAAGTTTCAGAAAAGCATTCAACTCTGGCCCTTTACATGTAAGTCTTATGCCGGACGACAATAGCCGGAAAGAAATTGAAATAACACCGTATGGGAAAAAACAGTACATCCTCCACAGAAGAGAAACGGTTTTAAAGAAAGCTTCTACAAAATTACAGTTCTTTCCAAGCAGAAAATTAGGAGATGCGTTCACAATGATATTTGAAATTTCTGTCTTTAAAGATGTAGAGAGGGACGGGGTTGTGGGCGTTAGTGACGACCTTATAAAAGGAATTAATATTAGCTGGCAAAACTTAGACGTTAAACGTCTTAACGTTACCATCGTCGTTCTTCACAATGGTGAGGATATTAAGGTTATAACAACAAGCAACAAAATCAATGTTGACTTAAATAGAAACAACCTTACAGAACTGAATTGGATTAATCTTACACATTTAGGCCTTGTAGGGTTTTATTATACTGAACAAGTTTTGACAGAGAGCATGATAAAAATAATAACTGGATTAGATTAAATTCTGTTATAAAACTATGGAGCAGTTAAACTTTATGACAAAAACCCCTCATTGTTCATTAATTTGTGGACAAACTGGTTGTGGAAAAACAATATTTGTCCTAGACCTATTACAAACAGTTTATCGTTATAATTTTGATCATATTGTGATTTTCTGCCCAACACTTAAATGGAACAAAGCATATCATGATAGAAGGTTTATATGGACTGATGATAACATATTTTTAGTTAATCCTAGCAATAAACTGAGTGAGTGTCTAGAACGCTTTTTTATATTGTTTGAAGGAACGCAAACACTATTTATTATAGATGACTGTTCAGCAGAAAGAGACATAGTTAAAAAGAGAAACACTTTGTCAAAACTAGCTTTCAGTGGAAGACATGCTGGGATAAGTGTGTGGATTTTATGTCAGAAATATAACTCGGTTTTAAAAGACTTTAGAGAACAGTTAAAGACTGTAGTTTTATTTCACATGAAAGACAGAGATGCATTTGATGACTGTATGCGTGAAAATGATGTTATTGAAAATGATCAGGAAAAACATAGAATTAAGCAAAAACTAAAATCTGAAAGGTTTAGTAAATTAGTATTGAAAACGGATAACCCTACACAGTATGTTTGTTTGTAGGGTCGTTATTTTTTTTGGTTATTAAAGTCTTGCTTAGCAGAGAACGGTATTATGCCGCTTCTGGAGTCGCCCGCACGAGACCGGCCAAGGCTGGTTGAGAGCGGGTGAGCCAGAAGCGGCATAATACCGTTCTCTTACGTTAATACCTGAGAGGAGTGATGTTCGTCGTGCTATTCACTGGCAAGTTCTGTGCTATTGTGTGGGAACCATTCGTGTCACACGTGCTGCAAAACAAGTGGCCGAGTCGTTGCTCACTCTGTTTGCCTTCTGGGCTTAGTTTAGCCATTTTTGTTCCTGTGCTCTGAGTCTGTGGTGTCCATCAACTTAGACGTCATCTGATTCGTCAGAGCCAATCGCCGTTTCAATACAGTGTCTGTGGGATGAGACTGGGGCTTAATTGTTGTCTGTAGTTGATCTCATTGTGTTTGAGTGAATGATCCATCATTAAGTTGCGTCTTTGGAAAGCTTCGAACGGTTGTGGTCAAGAGGCTGCTCCTAAGTGAATGGCTGTGTGGGTAGGTTCGTCCAACGATGAGGACTGTCTACATGGTCTGGTACCCTTGGCATCTCCTGTAGTAAATAACAAGCTATGTAGTGTAATTCTTGCTGCCACAATGAAATAATTACAGGCACATAACTCCAAACGAATGCTGCTGCCGACGTGAAACCGCCTAGTAGAAATGTCAACACAGAGCAGATGTTACAAAAAAGAAGATATCCACTTTCCCACGTCCTTGCTGGAGGCTTTGTGGATGACACTTTGTTTCATGTGCTCTGTGTTGTCATTTCTGCTAGGCGATTTGGTGTCAGAAGTGCATTCGTTTCGAGTTACGGGCCTGTGATTCTTTCATCGTGGGAGCAAGAGTTACCCTACTTGTTTGTTATTTACTGTCTGCTGTTCCCTGCCTCATTTAAGATGTCCTTTCATCTCCTGTAATAGTTCTTGTTTTCATTGCTTTGATGCTTACCAACTTGGGATTGATTACAGGGTCAGTGCGGTGTAAAGGTGTAGAGGCGTGAAGGTGCAAAGGGATTGAACCACAGTAAGAGCACCGCACGTCCTTGCTGGAGGCCTTGCCTGTATCCATACTGG
>CM031622.1:18492190-18522190 GCA_018398815.1 Conus ventricosus | reverse complement strand
TGTCATTTTCTTTCCTTCTTTCTATTTTATTTATTCATTTATCTATTATTTATTTGTTTCCTTTTTATCTATCTATCTATCTATCTATCTATCTATCTATCTATCTATCTATCTATCTATCTATCTATCTATCTATCTATCTATCTATCTACTAGATTCAGATGAGTTTAAACAGTGCTGTGACGAAGCTACAGAGTATCTGGATGTGAATATCAACACTGTTTTAGAATATTTGTGAAAGCTCTGTATAGTGCAGCTGCGTGTATGGTAAGGGCCAAGGGGAAAAACAAGAAATACGTGAGCGACTGACTTGATTTTGAGTGCGACAATGAGAAAAAGTCGTGAAAAGGTGCTTGAAACGATATCAAAGAACCAAATCAGTAACACTGAAAAAAAGAACACAAAACAACCTACGCTAGGGACAGGAAAGACTATAATTCACTGAAAAAAGACAGAAAAGAAAAGATTAGATGAAAACGAATCAATGAAGTGAAAGCATCTGTTCAATTATTCTGGTCTACCATTCGATCGATCAGCAGAAAACCAGTAATTTACAATAAAAAATCAACTCGCAACAATGGTATGAACATTTCTACAATGTGTTTAATGGATTTGATAACGATTGTGAAGATTTGAGCGTAGATATTGATAGTGATGAACAGATTGCTGATGAACCACTGTTTAATGATCAAATAACAAGAATGAAGTCTTAAGCAGTATAAAACAGGAAATGTGGAAAAAGTGCTGGGCCAGACAAAGTAGTGGGAGAAATGTTCAAATGTGCTAATTCTGTTGTGATTGATTTCTTGGTTATTCTTTTTAAGTCAGTGTTTGATGAGGGAATCTTTCCAGAGTCTTGGTCTAAATCCATAATAGTTCCTCTTCACAAGAACGGCGATAGTAACAATACTGACAATTATCGAGGTGTTGCACTGACGACTATTATTAGTAAAATGTATACACATATACTCAACAAACGATTAAAAGCATGTGCAGAGAGAGAAGAGAAAATCGTGGAAGAGCAGTTACGATCTAAATATAGTACAATAGATCATATATTTACTCGTATGCTTTAGTTCAAAAATACTTATTAACAAAATCCAAATTGTACCTTGCATTTGTTGATTTCCAGAAAGCTTTCGATCTCTCAACAGAAATGTTCTATGGTGTATTTTGAGGAATAAAAGCGTACATGGGAATCTGTATGCAGCTGTTCATGGAATGTATGAGTCTGTTATTGCATGTGTTCGAGAGAAAGGTACTTATACCGATTATTTCAGCTGCCCGCGGGGAGTAAAACAAGGGTGTCTGCTTAGCCCACTTTTGTTCACATTCTTCATAAACGAATCGGCGATAGAGATATTGGGGAAGGGAAACATGGGATACAATGTTACCTGGTCCTTCTGACTTATTTCTAATGCTCTTGGCTGATGATGTTATCCTACTAGCAGATACCCCTATTGGTTTGCAAAATCAGTTAGACACATTGAAAAGGGAATCAGATAGGTTGAAATGAACGGTGAACCTAAACAAAACTAACCTAATTTTTTTTTTAGAAATGGTGGTTACTTATCAAAATATGAAAGATGGTTTTATGGTGGAGTAGAAGTTAGAGTGACAAGTAGCTATAAATACCTTGGGATGTTATTCACGACAAAATTGAACTTGAGTATGGGTTGGCTTGAGATGTGCAGAAAGGGAAAGAGAGGTGCCATGGATATTCTAAGGACTATGAAAAAATTGATCTCCAACGATGTGAATCTATTTAGGAAATTATTCGATTTACAGATAGAGCCTATTTTGACATATGCATCAGAAGTCTGGGGTATGTTGGGTAAGAGCCAAATGGAAAAAGTTCATACTTATGCAATAAAACGTATTATCCACGTATCGTTGCACGCATCAAATAAAATGGTTTATGGCGGAAGTGGACGATACCCTCTATTTCTTATAACAACTTATGTTAAATGTATTAGATATTGCCTGAAATTAGTAAACCTACCAATAACCAGATTCTGTGCTCAGGCGTATGAAATGTTCATACTGCAACATGAAAATGGAAAACTTAACTGGGCCTCCTGTATTAAGAAAATACTGACAGAGAATGGTTTGGGCATTAGTTTGGTTGTCACAAGGAGTCGGTAATAAAGCACAGTTTATTTCTGAATTCAAGGACCGTTTAATTTGTACTTATAAACAAAACGGGCATGTTGGCATGGATGGAAATGATGAATACGACTGTTTTTTCTCATTTAAAAGTAATGTCGAAGCAGAGAAGTATCTTATAACTATAACGCATAAATGGCATAATAGTTTAGCAAACTTTTGAACCAGAACGCTCGGTCTTAATGCAAACCAAAGCTGGTTCGAGAAATCGAATACTAGATCTTGTCAGATGTGTCAGATGTGTAGAGAAAGAGACAACAGATCTTGTCAGATGTGTCAGATGTGTAGAGAAAGAGACAACAGATCTTGTCAGATGTGTAGAGAAAGAGACAACAGATCTTGTCAGATGTGTCAGATGTGTAGCGAAAGAGACAGTGTTGAGAATGAAGTACATTTTGTGTTCGATTGTCTCGCAATATGCCAACATCCGCAGAGGTTGTAACATCTTCATGAATCAGTTGCTCAAAGAAGATATCTAATAGCGATTTTATCAAGTGGAAACGAGAACACTTTAATAGAATTTGAGAAGTATATCGCAGAAGCTAGAACTGTTCGTAACAAGAATATAACGAATGAAAAAGATAATCACTTGTTTAAAAGTGCCTTGGATCAGTAGTCATTACTTTCTATAACCTGATAGTCTATGTCAATTATATATTGTGTGTGCGTGCGTGCACGTGCGTGTGTGTGTGGGGGGGGGGGATGGAGGGAAGGGTCGCATGGATGGATGTGTGCTTGATTCGTTGATCCTTTTTTGTAAGTTTGGTGTATGGAGAGTTTGTAACATCACAAGTGAAGTCTTTTGCATTTGTTTCCTTTTCAGTCGCTGTTGTGCACAGTTGTTGCTAGATATGACTCATGATACGTCTTGCAAACGGGGCATTTTGCTAATGGCAATAAAAATGTGTCAGTATCAGTGTCAGTGTCTATCTATCTATCTGTTGATTTATTTGTTTTATATTTATTTGCTTTTGCAGTTAGTGCACTTAGTGTTCAAGACCATTTCTATGTGATGAGTGCCCTATTTTGTCCCATCCTTACTACACTGCAAACTATTCATTCGGTGCCTTTCTGCGTCATTGATGTTTCCACATTGTTACATTTCTGCAGGGAGCGAGATAGGCACTCTGTGTGGCATGCTGATAACAGGACTTCTGTGTCGATATGGATTTGCCGGGGGATGGCCTTCAGCATTCTATGTCTTCGGTAGGTAGAGTGTGTTCATGCTTTGAGTTTTTGTTTCCATGTGTTTAAATCTCTAGCAAGGCACGAAAAGTAACGGATAACACGACAAGCTGGTCGCCTTGGCTCTGGACAACACGTCGTGTTTGGATCCGTGTTGCAAGTCTCGTTTCGGAGGATTTTTCTCACACCTCGTGTGCTTGGTTTGTGTAGGCGGTTCAAGGTGTGTCTGAGGTCTATAATGTTGATGACACTGTGTTCCACAGGTATGATGGTGTCAGAGGTTTATGATGCTGATGATGGCGTGTTCTACTGGGTTTGTTACGTGTGTGTGTGTGTGTCTGTGTGTGTGTGTGTGTGTGTGTGTGTGTGTGTGTGTGTGTGTGTGTGTGTGTGTGTGTGTGTGTGTGTGTGGTGTGTGTTGTGTTCAGAATATGCATGACGGACGCTTTACAGGTATGTTGGAGAGTGGGGTGATGTGTTCAAAATATGGATAGTGCTTCGTTGTTCAGGAACGTTAGGGTGTGTATAGTTCATAATATGGATGGTGCTGTGTTCTACAGATATATTTTGGTGTATGTGTGGTTCATGATGTGGAGGGTGTGTCATACAGGTATAATGTGGTGTATGTGTGGTTCATGATGTGGACGGTGTGTCATACAGGTATGTTGTAGTACATGTATGGTTTATGGTGTGGACGGTGTGTGATACAGGTATGTTGAAGTATATCTATGGTTTATAATGTGAACGGTGTGTCATAAGGTATATTGTGGTGTATGTATGGTTTATGATGTGGACGATGTGTCATACGGGTATGTTGTGGTGTATATATGGTTCATGATGTGGACGGTGTGCCATACGGTATGTTGTGGTGTATGTATAGTTTATGATGTGGACGGTATGTCATATAGGTATGTTTTGGTGTACGTATGGTTCATGATGTGAATGGTGTGTCATACAGGTATGGTGTGGTATATGCATGGTTTATGATGTGATGTAGACAGTGTGCCATACAGGTATGTTCTGATATACGTATTGTTGATGATGTGATGTGAACGGTGTGTCATACAGGAATGTTGTGGTGTATGTATGGCCCATGATGTGAACGGTGTATCATACAGGTATGCTGTAGTAGCTGTATGGTTTGTGGTGTGGATGGTGTGTCAAACGGGTATGATGTGGTGTATATATGGTTTATGGTGCGTACGATGTGTCAAACGGGTATGATGTGGTGTATGTATAGTTTATGAATATGGACGGTGTGTCAAACAGTTATCTTGTGTTATACGTATGGTTTATAATGTGAACGTTGTGCCATACAGGTATGTTGTGGTGTATGTGTGGTTCATGATGTGATATAGACGGTGTGTCATACAGATATGTTGTGGCGTATGTATGGTTCACGATGTAATGTAGACGGTGAATCATAAAGGTATGTTGTAGTATTCATATGGTTCATGATGTGATGTAGACGTTATACAGGTATGGTGTGGCGTATGTATGGTTCATGATGTGGAGGGTGTGTCATGGAAGTATGTTTTGTTATATGTATGGTTCATGATGTGGAGGGTGTGTCATAGAGGTATGTACGGTTCATGATGTGAACGGTGTGTCATACAAGTATGTTGTGGTGTATGTTTAGTTCACGATGTATTATGGAAGGTGTGTAAAACTGGCAGTTTGGAGTGAATGTGTGGTTTATTATGTGATGTCGACGGTCTTACATACAGGTATGTTGTGGTGTATGTATGGTTCATGATGTGAACGGTGTGTCATACAGGTATGTTGTTGTGTCTGTATGGTTCATGATGTAATGTGGACGGTGTGTTATATAGGTATGTAGGGACTATGTATTGTCCATGATGTGATATCGGTGGTGTGTCACGCAGGTATGCTGTGGTATATGTATGGTTCATTATGTGATGTGGACGGTGTGTCATAGAGGTATGTTGTAGTGTATGTATCGTTCGTGATGTAATGTAGACGATGTGTCATACAGCTATGTTGTGGTATATGTATGGTTCATGATGTGATGTGGACGCTATGTCATACACGTATGTTGTAGTGTATGTAAGGTTCATGATGTGATGTGGACGGTGTGTCATAAAGGTATGTTGTAGTGTATGTATCGTTCATGATGTAATGCAGACGATGTGTCATACAGGTATGTTGTGGTATATGTATGGTTCATGATGTGATGTGGACGGTGTGTCATACACGTATGTTGTGGTGTATGTAAGGTTCATGATGTGATGTGGACGGTGTGTCATACAAGTGTGTTGTGGTATATGTATGGTTCATGGTGTGATGTGGACGGTGTGTCATGCAAGTGTGTTGTGGTATATGTATGGTTCATGATGTGATGTGGACGGTATGTCATACACGTATGTTGTGGTGTATGTAAGGTTCATGATGTGATGTGGACGGTGTGTCATGCAAGTGTGTTGTGGTATATGTATGGTTCATGGTGTGATGTGGACGGTGTGTCATGCAAGTGTGTTGTGGTATATGTATGGTTCATGATGTGACATGGGCAATGTGTCATACAGGTATGTTGGAGAGTACACTTCACGGCGTGTCCTTCAGATAGGCACGGATGTTTGTGGCTCATGATGTAGACAGTGCAGTTTTCTAGATTTATTTGTGGTGCTTGTGCAGTTCATTATGTAGATGGTTCTGCTTGCCACAGGTACGTTGGGGTGTGTTGCTTAAGATGGGGATGACGTCACGTACGTTTGGCAGTTAGTTTCTTAGTGCTTGTGGTGCTGTCTTCCGGAAGCATGTTTGAGGATGTGTGGTTTCTGATGTGAATGCTTCCGGATTTTACAGGTACGTTGTGGGTGGGTGTTGTTTATGGTGTGGATGGTGCTGTGTTGTACAGTATGTGGAGGGCGGCTGGGTGGGCGGGGGTTCATGATGATGATGTGGATGATGTCACATTCTTTAGGATGCTGAAGTGTGTTTGAATGTGGTTCTTAATGTAGATGGTGCCGAGTTCTGCAGGTGTGTGTGGTTTAGGATGGAGATATTGCTGTGTTCTGCAGGTGTGTTGTGGGCGTGTTTGGTTCATGCTAGATATAGTGCTGCGTTCTTTGTATGTCGGGGCAAGTGTGGTTCATATTGTAGATGGTGCTACGTCCTACAGAACTACTGGAGTGTCTGGATAATGAAGTGGACTGTGCTGTGTTCTACGGGTACATTGGAGTTCGTGCGGTTCATGATGTGTATGGATATGTGTCCTAAGTCATGTTGGGGGTGTGCGGTTCATGATATAGATGGTTCTCCTGTGCCCTACAGTCGTGTTGGCGTGTGTGTGGCTCATGATGTAGATGGTTCTGAGTCCTACAGTCATATCGGGTGGGAAGGGGGGGGGGGGTGTCATGATGTAAATGGTTCTGTGTCCTATAGGTTTGTTGGTGGGTGTGTAGTTCACTATGTAGATGGAGCACAGGTATGTTCGGGTGTGTGAAGTTCATGATATAGATGGCTCCGAGTCCCATAGGTATGTTTGAATATGTGTAGTTGATCAGGTGGATGGTACTGGTTTACAGCGATGTTAGGTTGAGTAGGGTTCATGGTCTGGTTAGTTCTATGTACTTCAGGTATGTAGGGATGTGTTGCTCACAATGTGGGGGATGCTGTATCCTACAGCTAAGGTTGGATGAATATGCTTAATGACATATGTTTTCGATGGGATGAGGCGGGGGGGGTGGGGTGGGGAGCGAAGGGGGGGGGGGGGGGGGACGGCTCACGATGTGAATGATTTCTGGTTCTGCAAGAAGGCTATACTGTGTTTTGTTCATGATGCTGTTCACCTAGGGTGTCAGTGTGTGTGTGTGTGTGTGTGGTTCATGATCTATATGTTGCTGTGTCTACAGATATGTCGGGATGCACGTCGTTCATTATGTAGATGATGCTATGTTTGACAGGTATATTAAGGGTGGAGGGTGGGGGTTCATGATGTAGATGAGGCTGCATACTGCAGCTTCGCTGGGATGTGTGTGGTTCATGACGTAGATGGTTCCGCGTCCTACAGGTATGCTGATGTATGGGTGGGTTATGACCTGAATGATGCTACGTTCTACAGGTTAGTTGGGCTGTGCATGGTTCATGGTGTGGGTGTTACTGTGTTTTACGGTCGTGTTGGGATGAGCATGGTTCATAATGTGATTAGTTTTGTGTTGTTCAGCTGTCAGAGTGTGTATATTGTACAGCTATGTTGAGGGAGGCAGAGTGGCTCCAGGTGTGGAGGACGCTGTGTTGTATTGGTATGCTGGGCATGTGTGCCTCACGACGTGAATGTGATGTGTTCTGCAGGTGTGTTAAGGAATCTGTTTGACATGATGTGCTTAGTACTGGGTCCTACGTGTATACTGGGATGTGTATGGTTTATAATGTTGATGATGCTGAGAATCCTAGGTGTGTTCAGGTGTGTGGTTCATGAAGTGCAAATTGAGGTATTCTACAGGTATGGTGGGGTGTATAGTGTTCATGATGTGGTTGGCCCTGTGTCCTACAGCTATCTTGGGAAACGTGTAGCTCAAGACGCGGATGGTGCCATGTCTTGCAGGAATGTTTATGTCTGTGGTTCCTGACGTGAACAGAGCTGTGTCGAAAACAGGAGAATGGTCCATGATGTGGATGGTGCTTGTATGTTACACTCGTATTAGGGGCTGTTGTTCATTACGTAGATGGTGAGGTGGCCTACAGGTATGGTGTGTGTGTGTGTGTGTGTGTGTGTGTGTGTGTGTGTGTGTGTGTGTGTGTGTGTGTGTGTGTGTGTGTGTTTGATTAATGATGTAGATGGTAAGATGTTCTCTAGGTATTGAGTGTGTGGTTCATGATGTAGATGGTAAGAAGTTCTCTATATATTGTTATATGTGTGGTTCATGATGTAGATGGTAAGATGTTCTCTAGGTATTGGTATTTTGTGGTTCATGATGTAGATGGTAAGATGTTGTCTAGGTATTGTTATAAGTGTGGTTCATGATTTAGAAGGTAAAATGTTCTATAGGTATTGTTATGTGTGTGGTTCATTATACAGATGGTAAGATGTTCTATAGGTATTGTTATATGTGTGGTTCATGATATAGATGGTAATGTGTTCTATAGGTATTGTTTTGTTGTTGTTGTTGTTTTTTCCATCAACCACCCCCGCCTTTACTTACTTTTTCTTTGTCTTCTTTTTGTGTTTTTTTTCTCTTCATTTTTTTCTTTTTTTTTTACTTTCTTTCTTTTTTTGTTTTGCTTTGAAAGGCGGTCTTTTATTTTTTTTATCTCTCTCTCTCTCTCTCTCTCTCTCTCTCTCTCTCTCTCTCTCTCTCTCTCTCTCTCCTCTCTCTCTTCATATCTGTTTAAATTTCTACAATGGACATTTGTGGCCGACGTTTAGTGTTATTTTATGGTATAAAAGAGTCTGGATTCTTTTTGACTTCATGTGTGGTGTACTGACTCATTCATTCCGTTTGATTCGTATACACTGTCTCCGTGCCTCGTTCGCTGGCTCTCGTATAATGATGTATGTATTCTTTGTAGACATATACAACAGGAATATACTTTACATTTTAGGGGTTGATACAAAAAGCCAGGGTTTCTGTGTGACCTACTGTATGGTACACCGATTCACTCATACCATGTAAGCAGTAGGTATGTGACTGCATGCATGATCGTGTACACAAAGTATGAGTGTGGATAGACAATGCATGTGAAACACAAAAAAATGCTAAACTTATGTAACAATAACTAACTAATAACTAACTAACTAACTAACTAACTAACTAACTAACTAACTTCATGTTTATTAAGATCTAACCATGCTTCGGAGTGATTTTCCAAAAATATGAATGTATGTTGTCTTAACGTTTAAAAGGTGCGCCTCTAATATTTGCATAAAAACACGTGACATTCTCACTGAACGGTAGAAATATTTTTCTCGGAATTAAAGCCCATCTTTCATTGTTTGTGGCCTCACAAATTCTGACAACCCATAACAGGAGAAAAGCAGATTGCATTTGTCTTAGATCTATCATTTTATACTCCTTTTTTCATATTCATTGCACATTACGCTTCTTTTAACTTTTTCAAATGCCTTTCGATTACAATGTGTTTTTTTTTTACGCCAGAGAAATCTAAAAAGCATGCGATTTATGTCTGATAAGATCTTGTCAGGAATAACAAATGTTTGCATAACATAGACCATTTGTCAAATAAGAAATATTTTAATAATATGTATTTTATCCATTACACGGAGATCTCTTTTTTCCCCAGGAATGAATAATTCTCTGAATAGTTTCTATTCTTTGCAACCAATTATCCTCAACTAAAGATGCAGGTTTACCATTCTTATAATTAATACCCAGTATCTAATACCAAGTATCTTCACTTTATTTTTCCATGTAAAGCTATAAAAACTCTGTATTATGTTTGTTTTTACTACCTAGCCACATAGTTGCTGATTTATTTTTATATATAACCCAACCAGAAAACAAAGAAAAATCATTGAATATATTTAGTGCTTGCATCATGTCATGCTGATCTGTCAAAAATAAGGTAACAGCATCCGCATAAAGCACAATTTTGATTACATTGTCAAACGTATCTCTGAACCCCCTAATTCAATTCCTCTAATGATTTTACAGGGTTTTTAAAAATCTGTTTTGCTAACAATTCTATAGCCAACCAAATACTAAGGAGAAAAAGGACATCCCTGTTGGATTCCTGTTTCAACTGCAAAATACTCTGATGTCCAGCCACCATACAAAACACAACTACAAGTATCAGCGATTAATCCTTGAAACCACCTAATGAATTCGTCCCCAAACGCAAACTCTTTGAGAGCTGTTAACATAAAATGTTTAGATATACTATCAAAAGCCTGTGTATAATCAATACTTAAAAGCAAACCAGGAATGTTTCCTACATTAAGATGATCAATAACATCATCAATTAGTCTCAATAGTGTAGCTGCTTGACGTCCCAACCTGATCTTCACTTATTAAATCTCTAATTACTTAACATAAATGATTTGCTAAAAAAACATTTAGACAAAAGCTTATAATCGCTATTCGTTAACGAAATTGGTCTCCAGTTTTTTAAGAACATTTCTAGGTAAATCTTTGCCTTTGTGAATTAATGTGATGACTGCTGTTCTCTGAGAAGTGCCCCTTTATCAAATTCAAATTTAAGTGATGACGTCAACAAACTTTTTATATGATACCAAAATACTTTTTAAAATTCTGTCATAAGCCTATCACTTCCGGTGAAGAACCATTTTTGAGGGCTTTAAGAGCTGTTATCAGTTCTCGTCTGTCAAGCTGCCTTGATAACTATCCTGAGAGTCAGAAAGCTGTGGCATTGTATCAGACATAAAGTTATCTACCATTTGCTTCATGTTTCCTGCTCTTACCTTTTTCCTGTACAACTTCGAATAATTGTCTCGCTGCATTTTCATTATTTCTTATTGTTGTGTAACTAAATGAAAAATGAAAAAAAAGGCAGGGAACAGTAAACAATAAACAAGTAGGGTAACTCTTGCTCCCATAAGAAAACCTAACACAGACTAACTTTTATTCAAGACTGGCACAGCCTTTTAAACTTGAATAAAGTCAGACAAATGCAAAGACGGACAATCTAATAGTGGGGAAAAACAAACTCATGCCAACAACCCCTCCATCGTCACAGTAATGACTTGGCAAAGATTGGACTTACGGCCGGGGGGAGGGGTGGGGTGGGGGGGAGGGGGTTGAAGTTGAAGAAAATGGGAACATAAAGTAAAGAAAATATATTATGAATATGAAAACTCTTCACTAGCTGCATAAGGGAACCATCGTAATCCCTCTCGAAGGCAGATCTATTTGTACTGCCTGCTCCTAGGCCTTTCGTTCAATAGATCGGACTCATCAGGGAAACACGGCTAGTTGTGTCTGTGCTCTTGGTGTCAAACAGAGACACACCACAGTCTATAACACTGTATTATACTCTATTTGACGCCAAGAGCACAGACATAGCTAGCCGTGTCTCCCTGATGAGTCCGATCTAGCAGACGAAAGGCCTAGGAGCAGGCAATACAAATAGGTCTGCCTTCGAGAGGGATTACGATGGTTCCCTTATGCAGCTAGTGAAGAGTTTTCATATTTATAATATACTTTCTTTACTTCATGTTCCTATTTTATTCATCTTCAACCCCACCCCCACCCCCCTCCCCCAGGTCCAAATCTTTGCCAAGTCATTACTGTGACGACAGAGGGGTTGTTGGCATGCGCCTGTTTTTCCCCCACTATTAGATTGTTCGTCTTTGTATTTGTCTGACTTTATTCAAGTTTAAAAGGCTGTGCCAGTCTAGGTTTTCTTATTGGAGCAAGAGTTACCCTACTTGTTTTTGTTGTGTAAGTAATCTACCATTTTCATTTAAAAAAACTCTTCTATTAACTTTAAATCTGCTCTTGATTTTTCCAAGTTTAGAAAATATTTTGTGTTTTATCCCATCTTCAATCCATTTCATTCTAGATCTTGCCTGTACTGTATGTGATTTATAAGTTTCCAATTATTCTAATTTTTGCATTTAGTGCTGTCGCTGTGTTTTTGTGTTTTTTGTTTTTTGTTTTTGCAATATTAATATCTATGTCATTTAACTTGCCTTGTAATTCTGCCTACTTATTTCTTCTGTCGATGCTCTTACCTTTAGCATAAATTGTTGAAAAACTGTTAATCTTCTGTCGATGCTCTTACCTTTAGCATAAATTGTTGAAAAACTGTTAATCTTCTGTCGATGCTCTTACCTTTAGCATAAATTGTTGAAAAACTGTTAATCTCTTACCTTTAGCATAAATTGTTGAAAAACTGTTAATCTTCAGTTTTAGGATTTCGCATTCCATTTGAAAATCGGTGTTTTCGTCCATATGTAATACATGATCACTAATCAAACTATTCGTCTGTGTAACATAGTTTAAGTCATTCAACAATGAGTTATTGAACTTCCAAAGCCCAGGTCTCCTCTCAAAGCTGGAAAATTTCAGTTTGATGGAGCAACCTCTGTGATCTGTAAAAGGGATAAAATGAATATTGCAGTCTATTGCTTTGTCCAAAAAATAATCATTTGATATAAAATAATCAAATTGACGTGCAATAAAAGATGTTTTATGCCAGGTAAATTCCTTTTCATCCGGATGGAACAGTCTCCAGGTATCACACAGGTCGTGGCTTTTTATTAACTCATTAAATTTCTGTACTGTGCTCTCTGCATGTTTTTTTTCTCCAGAGATGATACCTGAATCGTTATCTAATACGCAGTTGAACCCCCCCCCCCCCCCCCCCAATTAACAAATACTCTGACTGAACATTAGAGATAACATCTCCCAGTTCATCAAAGAAAGTGTTTCATTGTCATTATTTGGAGCATATACATTCACAATGACAAATTTGTTATGCTGAATTTCTGTTTCAATGGCCAATATTCATCTTGAATTGTACGCTGTGATGTATAACTATTATATGATATTTCACCCTTGCCCCATTCTTTTTTCCATTGCCCATAAACATAATCAGTGATCTTGCAAACAAATTACGTCGTACTTTTTTCTCTTTCGAGTGTTTAAATAGTGATTTTCTTTTCCAATACGAGCGCAGACCTCATGAATTTACTGAAAAAAACGGTCAATCCGGAATCACAAACCATGAGGAAAGTCCGTAATCCCAGCCGTTATCAATACCAAACACAAACCCGTAAACAAAGTCCATGTAACGCCCGTAAATCGTATCCGTCAGGTCAAACCGGCACACTCGGGAAGATTCACCCACCATCTCCCCCACCTTTACTCTGCCCACTCGATACGGAGCGGTCAGGTGAGGGCCGCGAAAAGGTGACCTTTGGCCCGTCACGCCGCTGGCTAGGTGAATCTCCGTCACCTGACCTCTGTCGCTTGCCACCGGTGCTGAACGAACGCTGGTCCTTCCCACGTGCATTGTATTACCGGATATTTTTTCGCGGCGAAGGTGTGCCCGTGTCAGTTTTATCAATTTGAGTTTCGGGAACCACATCTGTTACATAGTCTTCAAAGATATCTTCCCCATCCTCAGACAAGTTTGCCCCCATCTCAACGTCTACCTGTTCAGCTCCTGACTGTTGGTTCTCATCCGTGAGCCTTACTTCTTCTGTACTCCCAACCTGAGCACGTGTCTCTGTTATAGGTTCACTCACCTGGGGGTCAGGGAAAGTGCCCCAGACAGGATCACCACGCTTGTGGCCACTCTGCAAGCAGTCCCTGCAAGTCACCAGATTGTGACACTGCAAGTCACCAGATTCTGACACTGGTGTCGGTGGTGTCCTGACTGCAGGCAGTTAGAGCACACAGGGCTCCGTGACACCTTGGGCTGCTCCTTGTGGTAGAGGCGAGCAGTGAAACTACCCACCTTTACAAACCTGTCCCGTGGAACTTAAAGGGGGGTTAATGGACACAAAGCGTCGACCTGTAACAGAACGGGTTGGCTTACCGTCCCTGTCCCTCATCTTCTCCATTAGGAGAGAAGATCTGAGAACACATTCCAGTCTGACAAGGGCACTCTCTATATTATCAATGGAAACTGAGAATGGAAGATCTGAGATAAATAGTTTTGTAACGGGAACTTCAACACCATTACTCCCTCTCAAAATAAAGGGATATTTGTCAAAAAGACACACAGTATATCCATTTCCAACCATCCCCTCAATCAGCAGTTGAATCCTAGCAGCTCGAGTCAAGGGCTGGATCCTCCAGAGACCTTTGATGCACTGAGCACCATATACTGTTTCTTTGCTGCACGCTCTTTTGGCAGCCAGACAAACGTCTAGATCAGAAAAAAAACTGTCTTCATTGGGGTTCATAGTTTTATCAACAAAAGGTAAGTCTCTATGCTTGAAAAAAAAGGCTCCACTCGCTGTGAGACAGCCATTGTAAAAATAAAAAAGTGGGGTGAGGGCTGGAAGGCGGGGTGGGGGTGGGGTGGGGACAAATAAGTACACCGTAGAAAATGGTTGAATTCGTTGAGTTGGAGTTACATTTTACAGCATAAACTGCACGTGCAAAAGGAAAAGCAAAGCACAAATCTGTTCAAGGCGTACACAATCGAGAAAAAACTTCCGAATAAACAAAACACCAAAATACAAAAATAATGCACAAAAACTAGAAAGTCCCACCACAAACCACCATCAAACTTTACATTCTGCGAGACTGTGGCATCAACGAGGCAGCACGCTCTATAAAAGCGCACTAAACGCAATACTGCCGAAAAAAAAAAACAGAAGAGAAACACAAAGCTCGCAAAAAGACGTCCTCTCGACAGCGAGTGAACATCCCACTCCCACTATAGGTATTGTTATATGTATGGTCCATGATGTAGATGATAAGATGTTCTATAGGTATTGTTATATGTGTGGTTCATGGTGTAGATGGTAAGATGTTCTATAGGTATTATTATATGTGTGGTCCATGATGTAAATGGTAAGATGTTTTACCGGTATTGTTATGTGTTTGGTACATTATACGAAGTGCTATGCCCTTCAGGTTCGTTAGGGGTAGATGTGGTTCAAGGGGTAGGTGTGGTTCAAGATGTGGATGGTGTTGTTTTTACAGGTGGGGCAGGGAAGGAAGGGAAAGAGGAGTGGGTAGGGGGAGGGAGCTTATGATGTTGATAGTACTGTTTGCTACAGGTGTGTGGGAATGGCATGATGTGGATGATGGCGTGTTCTACAGATGTGGGGGAGGGAGCGCGATGTGCTTTATGGTGTAGATGCTGCTGCTTTTAAAGGGGTTGATGATGCGATGGTACTCTGTCCTACAGGCATGTTGTGTGTGCGTGTGTGTGTGTGGGGTGTGTGTGTGTGTGGTGTGTGTGTGTGTGTGTGTGTGTGTGTGTGTGTGTGTGTGTGTGTGTGCGTGTGTGGTTCATGAGGTAGATGGTTTTGTGTTTTACAGGTATGTTGATGCATGTGTTGTCATGAGCATCGTGCTGTGTTCTACAGGTTTGCAGGGCTGTGTGTGGTTCACCATGTGGATGGTACTGGTCTATGAATCACCTGCTCATCATCCACGGATCTCGGACAGAGAAAGACGCTACATTGAGAGTTCTCTATCAGACAGAGGCAGTGCGGTAAGACATATTTCTTCCCGAAGTTGTACACGTGAGTTCTTAACGGCCTTATCTGCTGCTGATGAATACAGATACCTTTGTGAGTCCTTGCCAATTGCCAAAACAAAGAAACATACTTGACCAACAGATTCTTAGAGACAATCTCATATGAAGTCACATCAGGCAGGTTAAAAAATGTTTATGCTTTAGCTGTTTCAGACTTTTATGTTTGCACAGTGCCTGTGACCTTGTCGTATATATATACATGCTGCTTGTTTGGAGGTTTTTTCTGTTGTTTTTTTTTTTTTTTTTTTTTAATAAATGCATGCTTTTTTTAATAAATACGTGACAATTTCTTTTCACCTTCGACCTTCCTTTCGTTTCCCTTTTCTTTAACAGCCAGTACCAAAGTATTCAATTGAAGCGTGTAGACGAACAGAACCCCCCCCCCCCCCCCCCCCCCCCCCCCCTGAACAAATGGAAAATTGATTGGAATGGGACAGATAATTCGTAGCTAGTATGAGGAGGACACTCTCGATCGTGCATACAATGAAGATGTAAAACTATGAACTCTTTGTGGAAAGTCCCGAGCAGACGTGTTAAGGTGAAGGTGACAACACAATTTTCTTTAAATGGAAAGGATACACTATTTGGACATGACATCTTTTTCAGATGTAATGAAATATTTCACTTCACTCTCCACTTTGGAAAACAATTCTCTATTCAGCAACGTAAAAGAGAAGGACTTCCGCAGCTAAACATTTCCTGGAAAGGATATATATACTACATGGAAATGATTTTCTTTTTCAGATTTGACAAAATAGTTGACTTCAGTCTCCAGTTTTGAAAAAAAAATCTGGATTCAGGAATGTCATAGAGAAGGATCTGTGCAGCCAAGCATTTGCAGGCCAGATACAAACAATACGTTGCTGCTGGAAATTCAGATTTCACTCCATTCCTTGAATGTTGGTGTTTTAAGAGAGTTTCATTGAAACCGAGGAAATAATAGGAAAACATGATTTCATACCTATTTATTCTAAAAAGGATCCATGCCAGAAACCAAGAAGAAAGAGCATGCACATAACCTGATCTGTGCGTGTCCGTTTTGCAGGCACTGTTTGTTATTTGCTTGGTTTGTTTCGTTCTTACACATCTGGCGGTTTGTCGGAGTTTTGCCTGTTAGTTTATATTTTGTCTTAGAGTGGGTAGTCACGTTACTAAATGTTGAACGCAATCTATCTGTTTGTCTGTCTTTATGAATGTCAATATGTCTGTCTGTCTGTCTGTTTGTCTGTCTATCTATCTGTCTATCTATCTATCTATCTATCTATCTATCTATCTATCTACATCTATCCATCCATCCATCCATCCATCCATCCATCTATCTATCTATATATCTATCTATCTATCTATCTATCTAATATGTGTGCGTGTGTGCACGCGCGCGTGCGCGCACGCACGCGTGTGTGTGTGTGCGTGTGTGTGTGCGTGTGTGTGGTGTGTGTGTGTGTGTGTGTGTGTGTGTGTGTGTGTGTGTGGGTGTGTGTGTGTTGTGTGTGTGTGTGTGTGTGTGTGTGTGTGTGTGTGTGTGTATGTGTGTGTGTGCGTGCGGCGCGCGTGGTGTGTGTGTGTTTGCACGCGCGAGCGCTTGTGCTAAATGGTTTTCGAATATTTTGATTTTTCAAGTGTTTTAATTTTGGGATTTCCGTTAAAAATATCTACATGAATGTTTCCACCCAGAGTGTTCAGTCCCATGGCGAAAATCTGACCTCTGCACCAGTTTGGGCCGTGTGTATCGCTCACTTCAGCGTTAACTGGGGCCACATAGCTTCATCAAACTGTTTGCCCTCTACTTGAAGCAGATACTTCACTTCGAAATAGTGTCGGTCAGTGTGTTTTTGTTCTTTGTATCCGACCTTTTCTTTTGTTTGTAGTCCGTTTATCGTTGTCTATCTTACCAGTTGCTGAAATGAGTTCTATTTGCCCAGCAGGTATCCTTTTGTAACTGAACAGTGTGTAGCATTACCAAAGAACAAAGGTTAGATCTAGTTGCAAAGTGACACGACTGCAGGCGGAAACCCAAGCAAATCTTAGATAAATGTTAGCGAACCGCCCAAAAAGCGTGAACAAACGAACCGTAAGACAAAACACGACGCGTTTCGACCTCTTAGGTCTTGTTCTGTAAAGGGTGTGGTTATTCCCAACTTTTGAGAACAGAGAGTTTGCAGTGGTTAATCCCGCAAACGTGGGATAGGATACAGTGAGGGGTGACCCAGCTGGTAGTTTGGAATGCCAGTTAAGAGGCTGGTCACTCAACGGACAATTTGCCTATGGCTGGTGTGGGCAAACTGTTCGGAAGAGACAGCCATTGGACTTCAGCCACATCGTAACTGGTGTCGCCTTTGCTGAGGAGCTCTTGAGCCTTTCTTTGACCATGGCTGGTCTGGATGGCTTGGTCTGGGAGACTAAGTAAAAGGCCGGGGGGACAGCCCGGGAGACCGTGGAGCCGTGGTTGGTGTTGTCTTGGCTGAGGCGGACTTGAGTTTTTAGAGAGGTAAACATCCACAGGTGGGAGTCGTTGCTGAATTTTGCCCTAGGTACGGAGTCTGAGGGTCTGTTTCCTCATGACAGTCGGCCCCGTTGGTTGTCGGGCCCTGGGGGATTAGAATATATGTTCAAGAGCAGACAGCGAAGCCAATCTTAAACACATCAGACGCTTCTAGTGGTTCCCTTGTGACTCAGGCCACAAAAGAGTTTCTCAAAAGATCTCGTTGAAAGGGGCCTGGAAGGTCCATATACTCGCAGCGCTCTGGCTCTGAGACCAATTTTTCACTGACCAGAGTATGTGAAGGCTGTGATGTTGATTCTGTTATTCAGGTGGTTGTAAATGTAAAGGTGTGTTGATGTAAATGTAAAGGTGTGTTGATGTAAATGTAAAGGTGTGTTGATGTAAATGTAAAGGTGTGTTGATGTAAATGTAAAGGTGTGTTGATGTAAATGTAAAAGGTGTGTTGATGTAAATGTAATAGGTGTGTTGATGGTTTTTTATCTTTGGTTGGTTATGTTTTACCTAGAGTGAGGGCAGATAGAGTACTATCTTCATGAACAAACATTGTAAATGGAAGTTAAACGTTCTATGTTCTTATGGTTATGTTTTAACCCAGAGTGAGGGCAGATAGAGTACTATCTTCATGAAACAACTAGTAAATGGAAGTTAAAACGTTCTATGTTCTTATGGTTATGTTTTACCTAGAGTGAGGGCAGATAGAGTATTACTTCATGAAACAACACTAGTAAATGGAAGTTAAACGTTCTATGTTCTTATGGTTATTGTTTTACCTAGAGTGGAGGGCAGATAGAGTACTATCTTCATGAAACAACACTAGTAAATGGAAGTTTAAACGTTCTATGTTCTTTATGGTTATGTTTACCTAGAGTGAGGGCAGATAGAGTACTATCTTCATGAAACAACACTAGTAAATGGAAGTTAAACGTTCTATGTTCTTATGGTTATGTTTTACCTAGAGTGAGGGCAGATAGAGTACTATCTTCATGAAACAACACTAGTAAATGGAAGTTAAACGTTCTATGTTCTTATGGTTATGTTTTACCTAGAGTGAGGGCAGATAGAGTACTATCTTCATGAAACAACACTAGTAAATGGAAGTTAAACGTTCTATGTTCTTATGGTTATGTTTTACCTAGAGTGAGGGCAGATAGAGTATATCTTCATGAAACAACACTAGTAAATGGAAGTTAAACGTTCTATGTTCTTATGGTTTATGTTTTACCTAGAGTGAGGGCAGATAGAGTACTATCTTCTTTGAACAACACTAGTAAATGGAATTTTAAACGTTCTATGTTCTTATGGTTATGTTTTACCTAGAGTGGGGCAGATAGAGTACTATCTTCATGAAACAACACTAGTAAATGGAAGTTAAACGTTCTATGTTCTTATGGTTATGTTTTACTTAGAGTGAGGGCAGTTTAGAGTACTATCTTCATGAAACAACACTAGTAAATGGAAGTTAAACGTTCTATGTTCTTATGGTTATGTTTTACCTAGAGTGAGGGCAGATAGAGTACTATCTTCATGAAACACACTAGTAAATGGAAGTTAAACGTTCTATGTTCTTATGGTTATGTTTTACCTAGAGTGAGGGCAGATAGAGTACTATCTTCATGAAACAACACTAGTAATGGAAGTTAACGTTCTATGTTCTTATGGTTATGTTTTACCTAGAGTGAGGGCAGATAGAGTACTATCTTCATGAAACAACATTTTATAAATGGAAGTTAAACGTTCTATGTTCTTATGGTTATGTTTGACCTAGAGTGAGGGCAGATAGAGTACTATCTTCATGAAACAACACTAGTAAATGGAAGTTAACGTTCAAATGTTTTATGTGATTTACCAAATTTCCACACCCAATTATTAAAGTAACTCTGTAACTAAGCAGGGGCTGGCGCTTAATAAGAATGAAATCAAAAAACAGTTATTCAGTGTTATCACAGATTTTATTGTTAGTAATCAACAAATCGATGCCAGAAAAAATAGATTACAGACGTTGCTGTCTTTTACTGTGGTTTGTTGATAAAGTTTAACGCACGCCCTGCAGGTTCCTTGTGTTCGAACACTAGACAAACTGGCTTATAAAAAGTCGCCCATGTTGGGTAGCAAGATGGATAGTGTTAAGTCACAGTGTGACCAAGCCACGTGGTGGCTTGTGCAAATGATTAAGATACTGTCAGTGAAGGTACTTTGATTATTCCTCTGTGTGTCTGGGTTGCTGCCTATCCACAAAAGAATGTTTTACCTGTTTGTTCGATTGTTTCATTATTTGAGGGACTGAAGGGCTGGGTGGTTACTTGGCTGAGTATTAGGGAGTTAATTACGTGAATGCTTTTCGTGGCTATTTTTGTGCGCGAGTAGCCACTGGTCGGCCTGTTTGTTTATTGGGTTGTCGCATCGGTTAGTCTGTGAGATGAAAAACAATTATTACAACGAAAATGAACGAGCAATCACATATCTTCAATCTCTTCAGCGAAAATAGGCGTTGAATGAAAACGAGGCTGTCAGAAGCTAACATTAAACAAGTAGGGTAGCTCTTGCTTCCACAAGGAAACATAACTCCAAAGCAATGCTGCTAACGACGCCGAATCCTTAGCAGACATGACAGCACAGAGCACACAGATCAAACAAGAAAACATCCCCAAGAACAAAAGATTTCAGAGAACTAACCAAATGACAGTAAACAAGTGGGGTAATGTTTGCTCCCACAAGAAAATCTAAAACAGAGCAACTTTTATTCAAGACAGGCACTGCCTTTTAAACTTGAACAAAGTCAGACAAATACATAGACGAACAATCTAACAGTGGGGGAAAAAACAAGCGCAGGCCAACAACTGAACTGTCTTCACAGTAATGACCCGGCAAAGACCTGGACCTAAGGAGGAGGGGGGGGGAGCCCGAAGATGGAGAAACTGGGAACATGAAACCAAGAAAACACACTACAGACATGAAAACTCTCCACCAGCCGCACAAGGGAACCATTGCAATCCCCCCCGAAAGCAGACATGCCTGCACCGCCCGGACAGAAAAAAGATTGACTTAAAAGAGGATTAAAGAAAGAGGGACTTAAAAGAGGGATTACACTGCTTTTCCTTCTCAGCTTTACAAAAATATAGATAAATCACGGGTTATTTTGACTGGTGCTAAGAAAAGGCATATGCCAGAATTAGGATTTGAACAGAATCTTAATACTTTGGAACTTCTTATATTATCTTTTCATCTTGTATATAACACATTCTTAACATTAACTTCTCGTATTATCTTTGCATCTAGTATATAACACATTCTTAACATTAACGACAAAAACTAGAACAAAGTCAGCATTTATTCAGACCATGGTCAAGACGGAGTTTTATACGATTGGTAAAGTTACAGCGATCAAATCATGAACTGTGTCAACACTTTTGTACGTGTTTACAACATCGTATCTGATCCATCTCCTATGTTCATGACAGATCTGAATAAATATGTAGGGTTGTTTTTTTGGATGAGAAGAGAAGCAAATCAAGCTAACGTCATATGTGATAGTCTTAAAGTAAGGGTGTCCTCAAAATGCTGGTTGCATGTTCGATTCTGTTGTCTACGAGAATTAGCCGGTTAGGCAGGATTTGGGCTTCAGTGTCATTGTTTCAAAAGATCTTGTTTCACACTTATCCAGATGTACAAAACCTAAATGTGTTTGGAGGAAATTACCGAAATACATTAGAAAATGTATGTACCAGAAATCTCTGGTACTCTGTGTTTAATCATGCTAGAAAGATTCGTGACAACATCTTACGAGACAAGAAAGACAGGACATTTGAAAGAAAAGGGTTAACAGCGGTATATTTCTCTTTGAACAATTTGTGAAGACAAACGGAAATAATTCGAGTTTTAAGATTTTCAGATAAAAATTTCAAACTATCATTTCAACGCTCATCTTGCGCTAAAGTGAATGAAGATAAGTGATTGCTCGTTCATTTTCGCTGTCCTGAGTGTTTTCTAGCTTGCATGAAGAAGACCTAAGAGGTCGAAACGCGTCGTGTTTTGTCTTGTGATTCGTTTGTCTACATTGTCTTGGCGGTTCGCTATTAATTACATTTAAAATGTTATCATTTATATTCTAAAATATTCTGGAATCATTAAGCAAGCAGAAGGTATTACGAGACAATCTGTTTACAAGTTTTTTCAACCTGATAATATCAGGGGAAAATGTTGTAAAGTGTGGACATTCTTGAACTGTGCAGGGACAAAAGTGATTTATTCAGCTGTCACTGGAAAAAAACAACAACCAGTGAACATTATTGTGTACGCACGTCAGAACAGGCATACCCCGAACTACCTGCAAACTGAAATAACAATCGGTCAGACTCATCGATGATCGTGAACTTAAATGGTCCCAGCTCAGAGTCTTGCTTCCAGTCATTCCCACAGAGAAAACCGTTATGTCGGAGTAAATCTTCACTCATATATGCATCATCCAAAAACAACAAAGTGAATAGTACCAGGTGTCTCTTGTAATCGGCTTTGTTGATTTTAACAAGACTTTCGACAGTATCCACCGACCCTTCTTGTGTCCCATGGCATTTCCGAGAAAGTTGCCAAGGCCACAGAACTTTTGAAACTTGGTTCTCGCTGCTGTATGGTGTGACGGCTTTAGTGTCTTCTTCCAAGTGCTCACAGGTGTGCGTACGACTGCATTCTTTCACAGATCAGTTTTGCATTGGCAATTGACTGGGTGCTAAAAAATAGCTTCCGGCCAAGGTATCCATTTATATGAAAGACACAAGCTATCGGACCTCGACTTGTGTGTGTGTGTGTGTGTGTGTGTGTGTGTGTGTGTGTGGTGTGTGTGTGTGTGTGTGTGTGTGTGTGTGTGTGTTTGCGTGTGTGTGTGTTTGTGTGTGTGTGTGTGTGTGTGTGTGTGTGTGTGTGTGTGTGTGTGTGTGTGTGTGTGTGTGTGTGTGTGTCACGTTTTCCGTAAAAAAACAAAAACAAACCGATAAACAAACAAACAAAAGCAAAGTCCAAAACTGTATGTAGAAGAAGGTTCAGTGGCGAAAACTCAAGTTCTTAAAGGTTGAGGACAAAGAGACTGCAGACGATGTGTCTTTGTTGTGTGACTGGATACAGTTCTGCTGTTGATCATGTGCAGAAGGGGTTTCTGTCGGCCTTACCCCAAGTGTTGATGTGGCTGACACAGATATTGACAGGGATTGTGTCAGACCTTTTGAGACAATACCTCTCTACGACATCCACCAGGAAACTGATCATGATCATTGGTTAGTCTGTCTGTCTGTCTGTCCGTCCGTCTACGTATCTTCCTGCCTGTCAGTCTGTTTGCTTGACTGTCTGTCTGTCTCTTTCTATGTCTTTGTCTCTCGCTGTCTCTGTCAGTCTGTCTCCTTATCTGTCTATCTGTATACGTGACTGTTTGTCTGTTTGTCTGTCTGTCTGTCTCTCTCTCTCTCTCTCTCTCTCTCTCTCTCTCTCTTTTTTTTTTTTTTTTGTTTTCTTTCACACACACACACACACACACACACACACACACACACACACACACACACACACACACACACACATCTTCTCTCTGTCTCTCCATTTCTGTTTTCTCTTTAATATTCTTTATCCTGATGCTCCGTGCTGGAGCCTGGAATGTCCAAATTGAGAAGGACATGGACAACATTAAAGGACCAGAACAACGAACAGCCCATGTTGTTAAGAAGTTAGCTCGATACCAGATCGACATTGCCGGTCCGAGCGAGATTAGAGTTGCTGGTGAAGGAATGCTGGACGAAGCTGGAGGTGGCTACACTTTCTTTTGGCGAGGAAAAGCTGAAGATGAGGACAGAAGACAGTCAGTGGGGCTTGTCATCAGGACCAGCCTGATGAAAATCATCCCCAGCCTGCCTGAAGGAATCAGTGAACGCCTCATGAAACGGCTCTTCTCACCGAACAAGTCACTCCACGTAACAATTATATATGGCTTGCATTTCTATACTGTCCAGTACAGATGAAGCAGAGGAGAACTTCTATGCCGACCTTGGCCAGATCATAAGATCCACTCCAGCCAATGACAAACTGTCATTACTGGGTGACTTCGACGCCAGAGTCGGAAGCGATGCGGAAAACTGGAAAGGAGTATTGGGGCCCCATGGAAAAAGAAATATGAATAGCAAGGACCTGCTCCTCCTCAACAGATGCGCCAAATAGTCATTGTGTATCAGCAACACTACGTTCTGCCAGGCAGACAAGTTCAAGACCACATGGATGCACCCAAGGTCAAAACAATGGCATCTGACTGACTAGATCATAGAAGTATGCATTGCAAGGTTTGTGGGTGGTGCCGACAGCTGGGCTGACCATAGATTAATCCGAGCAGTCTTAAAACTGAAGATAACATGGGTGTGAAAATATGGGTGTGAAACCGCTGCCTTTATGCCAACACCGTGTTACAAACAGTTCATCTTCACTTATTATCATGCTCATTGATCGATTAATGTATATACGTCCTGGGTTTGATGTGACGCTTTGTTATTAAATGATGTATGTACGTATTGCGTAATGATCTTGACCCATAAACTGAGACAGAAGTAATTCTATTTGACGCGGATAGACATGGATTATCTTCTTGAAATTTTTTTTCTGGGAAAAGGTCTATCATTCCTCGATCTGCTTTTGTATGCGAGTCGCTTTTTATGATAGCAGCATCATGTGCAATATTCAGTGGTAGTTGGGTGTTCCACATTGTGGTGATGTGATTAATATTAGCAATACAGAATGTAGAATATCCATAACCCAGGTGGTGTAACCAGTGCATAGCTGTCTTTTTCGTGCGATTAATCAAGGTGATTTATGGCACTCTACACACAACAAAGATGTTTATCACTCTGTCACAAATCACATGGCTATCAATTACATAGAGGTAGGAAACGTGTAAGACCTTTTCCCTAACGAAGACGACTTAAAAAGTTTGTGCTGATGATTAACGTTTGAAACCTTTACATAAATGTTAAAAGAAAGCTCAGCGGATGTGAAGATTACATGCCAAGAGTGGATTGCACAAACACCCACATAACCACTGGCCAGTATCATCACATCTGATACAAAAACAATATTTCCGGGGCCTCCGCCACACGCATCTGACACTGGCACAAGCGCCCGTAGCTACCTGCTGGTGTTAAGTGTGCATGTGATAGTCACGTGACTCTGGACAGAGTGATTACGCCCAGTGACAATTGTTTCAAATGATGTGGAGAGTTTTCCGAACAACGAAGTGTTTGAATTTGTGTTTCAGTTTCAGGATGCTGCACAGGTTTGAATCTCGATCTTTGTGTTTCAGTTCGTACTTACTTTTGTATTTCAGTTCGTACTTACTTTTGTATTTCAGTTCGTACTTACTTGTGTATTTCAGTTGCTAGTGTCACTAGTGTGCCCACGTAGTATGTTTTGTTTTACGAAAAAGCTTGACTCGGATTGAGTTCACCTCTTTTTTCAAACAAGAGGTACACATTATTTGCCTAAAAATGTACGTGGAATACAAAACAAGGAAAGCTGGAGAATTGCAGGAAAGATAAGGGGTGAGTGTATTCTTTCAGCTTCACATATTTTCGTACGTTCTGGATTCGCTATCTTGTTTTATACTGGCTTTGTTTGTTTTGAATTGTTGTTTGTTTATTTGGGGTCGTTGTTTGTGCTTTGTTTCTGAAATGCGCACACGCTTGTTATGTGCTTTACATTACTCTGGCTCACCTCTTTTTGTGGTGCAGCTATTTTTGTGTTTTCTGTATTCTGTTACATTCCTGTTACGGAATCATTACTATCAGAAATGAATGAACCGTTAAAACCAAAATATCAGTGCTCTTTGTTCTCATCTGGCTTTATCAATTTCCTGAAGTATTCTTTTCTTTTTATTCTATCCCTTCAGGCTCTGTAATTCCAGCCAGCTTCCTGTCGGCACAGGTTACATACACTGTGACCACAACCTGGCTGTGGTGCTACTGACCATAGGGATCTCTACAAATGGGATTGCTGTTTCTACAGTCATGGTCAGCCATCTGGACCTGGCCCCGAAGTTTGCAGGTCACTACGTGTTGTGTGTGTGTGTGTGTGTGTGTGTGTGTGTGTGTGTGTGGTGTGTGTGTGTGTGGTGTGTGTGTTGGGGGGAGTGGATAAGTGCGGAAGAGATAAATGACTGTCTGACGCTCTTTTGTTTTCATTGTCTTGAATGCTGTTTGCTTTGCGTAAAAAAGACCATAAATGTCGAAATGCGTAGTGGTGTTTGTTTTGTAATTTGTTGATCCTTTCGGGTGGCAGCCCAATAATTCTGTTTTAGTCAGGTATTCCTTTCAACTGGCATTTGATTCTTGTGAAGTTTACACATTTTTTGTGGCATGTGTCGTTTCTGACTAAACCGGAGTATGCCACTCACAGGCTGATTCAGATAAAGTGATTTTTAGATTTGGGACTACATTGCTTGCCTTAATTAAGTACACGTCTTAATTTTTGCACACACTGCTTCAACGTCATCCTTTTGTTTGGGGTGGGTAGTCATTTAGACAGGACACTGTCAGTTGATATGTTTTACTGCGTGAAAAAATGTGTAGGAGCAGTTTTATTTCATAATGAGGACTATCTGGCAAATAGCAATTCCCAGCCAAAGTATGTTTAATCGTAGATCACCTCACACTGGCATACACCTCTCTGAAGGAAAGGAAGGAAAGATATGTGGCTGCACAGCAGAAGCAATTCTGACCTTCCTATGACAGTGGGAGAAATGGCAGCGTACTTCTTTGAAGCATTCTCAGCATCCTATGTTTCTTGGTGCCTCTGACAGTGCTTCTAAAGTAATGAGAGTTCTAGATCATTGATTATGCTTCCCATGGACAAAACTGCTGAAGAGGACTGATCGTGTTGGGCAAAATGCTGTGATGACCAAACAGCAGACAGCTGGAGGAACAAGCTGATTACATGTGAGTGTCGGTGCCGGCGAACTGAAGAAGTCCACTTTCCCAAAACAAGTCATTCGTTTTTAGTCTTTTATATTCTTAATAACAAACCTCCTTCTTCCCCTCTTGGGATCCCGCTCAAGAGGACTTAAATATATGAATAGTCCAGTCATTGCATGACACAAGATCAGAAAGCGTTCACGCAACACTCAGAGTGGTCAAAGCCACTTTGGGGATCCATTCTCTCACGGTTACCGACACAGTGCTCTTGTCCCTTTGTCTCTCTGTCATGGGGCTGGAAGCTCTGTTGAAACGAACTAGAGATCCCCAGTTTGTCAAGTGAGAGGGAAAATGGTAACATGATAAAAACAACGTTTTTCTTATGAGAACTGGTAAGATCTTGTTTTTAAATGGTAGTGGTGAGGTCTCGTTGTTTCATATATCCAACTGAAATGTGTTCCTTTTCCATAATCAGCTTACCTTTTCCATACATTTCAGAAATTCTGCATAATGTGAACAAATGCTTTTAAATCACTGTACTTTGTGGCAGTGAATATTCAGTATGTTTCGGAACAGGCTGTGCACCATTGTGTCGGCTGTTTCAGGAACGTTGATGGCACTGTCCAATTTTATCGCCACAAGCCCTGGGTTCTTGGGGTCGTCGGTAATTGGGTTTTCTGACCTATCAGAATGTAAATCTCTCTGTCTCTGTCTCTGTCTCTCTCTCTCTCTCTCTCTCTCTCTCTCTCTCTCTCTCTCTCTCTCTCTCTCTCTCTCTCTCTCTCACACACACACACACACACACACACACACACACACACACACACACACACACACACACACACACCACACGCACGCTCACACACACACACACACACACACACACACACACACACACACACACACACACACACACACACACACACAGGCGTACGTTTCTCATGCAAGACATCAGGTTTCCGTTTTGGAGTATTGGCAGTGGATTTGAAGTCTCTACATTTTTTTCTGGATTTTAGAATGAACTGTTAAACCAATATTCATCAGTTTCATATGGAAGAGGGCTGTTGTGAAGGAGGCAAAATGGATGGCCATATCAACACCACGATCTCGAACAGCCGGTGCTCTACTTGGATTGACCCTGGTTCTGTTGTTGTGTGGGGGACACTTTTTTTCTGCATCGAGGCGAAGGTAAATTACTTTTGCGCTATAAAAGATACAGAATCAAACCCTGGCCTCAACCCCGAGCAAAGCAACTCTTCGTCGGCTGGCAGTATGCGGTAGACCCGGCTCGCCAGCTCTCATCCCTCACACTCTACAGAGGAAGCTTCTCTGGTTGACGTGATTTCAAGACTGGACAACATGAACACCACCCTCAACAGCAAACTACACGACGTGAAACAAGACGTGAGTCATCTCCGCAGGAACGTGGTGTTCTTCGAGAACTTGTGAGTGACCTTAAGAGTGAAGTTAATGACCTGCGACACAAAAGAGTTAAATGAAAAAGTGGTTAATTTACAAAAGAACTGTGACCATTTGGAAAATAGGTTAAAACGGAGCAATCCCATATTTTGTGATATTCCAAGAAGGGAGAATGAAACAAGTAAGGTTTGTGAAGGGCTAATTCAGGATATTATTAGTATTCAATTAGATATTACAGATACCATAGAATTTGACCGTGCTCATCGACTTGGCTCTAAACATCATTCCCCTGTCATTGCTTGGTGCTCCTTCCACAAACAGAAAGTGAAAATCCTCAAACCAAAACGAAAACTGAAGGGCACTGGGATATTTCTTGGGAGGATTTCTCATTAGGTGTCCGAGAAATTAGACGCAAGTCGAGCTCATTTCTGAGAGAGGCCAGAAACGAGGGTAAACAAACACGAAAGATTTATGACTATTTGCTTATTAATAGCAAGACGTTTGCCTCGATGCTCACGACTCTTTGAGAGAAGTGAGATAGGTGATTGACCGGCCCTTAAACATAATGATGTCGGGATGGGAATGGTTTTTGGAGGGGCACACAGGTTTGGCTGCCATCTAAGCATCCCCTTTCTTGCTCACGCACTCACTCTGTGGCGCCGAGCGGGCACGTGGAAATCAGGTGCTCGTCCTCTCGGTCGAGAATTCACATGTTAAGAATTCAGATTCTTCTCCGCATGTTTTGGTTTCCCGTGCGTCGTTTGGTGTCACGGAGGGGGTGGACGGAGACCTTTTCTAAAATGAAGATGTGCGGAGCAGTGTATCCTCTGAAAACCATACTCCAGAGCCTATTCCATACCCTAAACTATGTTCTGTTCTGTACATACCCTGAGACCTTTATCACTTCTGTCCTGAAACGTCAATGGTTTATGTTCAAAGTTAGTATTTAATGACTTTTTGTTTTATGTTTCTTCTTCTGATTTTTTTGTCTAGAAAAGACTTTTGAGAACGACTGGGATTCCAGTTCATTTGTTGTTGAAATTGAAATGCATTGTAAGCCTTCTGTAAAATTTACTGGTCAAGGGATAAACTCGGTGGGAATGATTTGCTTAATAGAAAAGGAGTTTTGTCCATTTGTACGTTAACCGGATTTTAAATATGAAAATGTGTGTGCCTTTGGTCATGATAACCAGTTATTTAGGCGTTCTTGTGACGCTCTATGCTTATGCGTGTGCATGCCACTAGAAAGTTCTCCGTTCTAAAGTTATTTTGGTTACGATCAGGGATTACAATACTTGAAGATTTATACCACTTATTTACTACTAACACTGGATGATGTTTATATTATGGCCTGTGGTGGTCTGAACAGTCGTATTTCAACTCTTTCTCCATCTCGGACGGTAAACGATGATATGCCTCATCAAGACAGCACTACACATTCTAACCGCCGCCTTCATGATCAACAGTTAAACACTTATGGAAAATTGCTGATGAATATGTGTTCTGCTCTTGTTCTCAATGTTTTTGAAATGGTGACCAGGAATGTTGCTAATGGTGACCAGGAATGTTGCTAATGGTGACCAGGAATGTTGCTAATGGTGACCAGGAATGTTGCTAATGGTGACCAGGAAT
>CM031622.1:18467190-18487190 GCA_018398815.1 Conus ventricosus | reverse complement strand
ATATATTAACTTTCCCACAACAGACTTTTATTCAATAAGGCAATATGTATGCATAATGTTATATACGGCAATGCTCCTAAAAAGATAAGCGACACGTTCAAAACTAACATCCATAGACACAATCATTTTTTATATTTTCCTAGACCAAGAAATAATCTTTATAAATCTAGTTTTTTAAACTCTGGTGGAAACGTATGGAACAAGTTACCAACACGCTTTAAAAGTATAAACAATAAAATCCAGTTTAAAAATAATTTGAAAAGGTATCTCATGAATGATTCATAACTTAAATTTTCCCAAACCCTTTGAAATAAGGTTTTATGATTTTTCACAGTGTATGCATGTGTATATGTATACCTATGTACATGCTCGCGCATGCGTGTGTGTGCCTCAAAGGAATGGGTATGTCAGTGTCGAAATATTCTTTAAATATACATACCGTGCACAATTTGTGAAGACAATGTACATATTGTACATAACCAATCTCTCTCCTCTCTCCCTCTCTCTCTGGATTTTCCCCTTCTCATTTGTACACTCCCTACCCCCCCCCCCCCCCCCCCCCCCCCCCCCCCCCCCCCCCCCCCCAATCCATTTCTTCTCTGGTTCTCTATTTTTCATTGTCTTTGATTTTCATAAATTTCTGTGATTTTTCGTCGTTTAATCTATATATATATATATTTTTTTTTTTTTTAATGGATGGCTTGATGTAAAAAAGCAAATTTATTGCTTATTCAATGTTCCATCTGAAAATAAAATTTTGACTTTTACTTTGACACACACACACACACACAATGCAGTTGCATGCACTCGCACTCATCTATCTGTCTGTCTGTCTTTGTCAATATATATATATATATATATATATATAGCTAAAACAAGTTAAGAGATGAATCTAAAACTATCTACAAATTTGTTTCAAGCGTGTTGCGCTGTCATCAGGATCCTGATGACAGCGCAACACGCTTGAAACAAATTTGTTGATAGTTTAAGATTCCTCTTTTAACTTGTTTTAGCTAATGTTGCTCCCCAAGGGGTTGAGCACTTAAAAAGTTGTTTTAGGCATTTTAAATATACTGATCTATGTGTATATATATAAATATATATATATATACTGCTGAACAATTAAACAGTGGGAGAAAACAAGTGCAAGTTAACAATTCCTCAGTCATTACAGCAATGACTTGACAAAGATTTGAATTCACAAAAAAGGGGGGAATATATAATAAATATGAGAAACCCTTCACTAGCTGCCTGAGGGAACCATCGTACTCTCCTTTAAAAACAGATCTATTTGTATTGCCTGCTCCTAGGCCTTTCGTCCGCTGGATCGGATTCATCAGGGAGACACGGCTGATTGTGTCTGTGCTCTTGGTGTCAAATAGAGACACACCAAAGTCCATAATTCTGTGGTGTTCTCATCACCAAGGGTTCAAAAAAGAATCCAACAGCACCCCCAAAGCAGCCAGCGAAGGGTAGTAAATGGAACAAAAGGAAAGCGTGGAGAGGAAAAAAGTTGCTGAAAAACTAAAAGCATTATGCAAACAGTATAAAAATGTAGGGGACAATCTTTGAGCCAATGCTTGAGGATCCATTCAAGGATGCAAGGGAGATCAAAAGATATGGAACAGTGTGAGTGGTCAGCTCTGCTGTTCAATAACCTATGCATTGTGAGTGGCTAAGAATTGTACAGAACAACCTTTACTTGGATCTCCTAAGAGATGCAATCTCCCACCAATTGACCAAACATTATACTGCTGAACAATTAAACAGTGGGAGAAAACAATATATATAATATATATATATATATATATATATATATATATATATATATATATATATATTATATATTGCAAGCGCGCGCACACACACACACACACACACACACACACACACACACACACACACATATATATATATATATATATATATATATAATATGTGTGTGTGTGTGTGTGTGTGTGTGTGTGTGTGTGCGTGTGTGCGTCCGTGTGTGTGTGTGTGTGTGTGTGTGCGTCCGTATGTGTGTGTGTGTGTGTGTGTGTGTGTGTGTGTGTGTGTGTGTGTGTGTGTGTGCGTGTGTGTGTGTGTACTACGTAAGCCCACACAAATAGTTTAAACCTTTTGAAATGATTATAAAATGGACATTTCCAGCAAACGGTTACACAGTGGCGCAAGTTCTTCTTCATCACAGCTGCGATCTACATCGGCAACTCCTTGACCTTCCTGTGGCTGGGCAGGGGAGAGGTGCAGGCCTGGGCTGCCCCAGCCCCCCAAAGCACTTCCCTCCCCGCACCCTTGGTCCGTCAGGAGACAAGCGGAGACCAGGACAAACTACAGCCATGACATGGAAAAAGCTGCTGATATAATAGTTCAATAGCATTAAACTATCTGGGGGGGGGGGGGGGGGGGGGGGGGGGGGGGGGGGTTCTTAACAATACCTAAGTATTATTTGTTGTCGTTTTCGTATGTTGCTGAGCTTGGCGATAATCAGTGGTATTGTTTTTATAGCCAAAGATCTTTTGGGGGCAAGAAAATCAGATAGAAGGAGCAGAGTGAAAGGAATACAACACTGATTTGTTATGGCTAAACAATTTGTTCTGCCTAGTTTATGTGGGTCTTTTTTAGAATCTTGTATAATGCTCAGTTGTGTGTGTTTGTTTGTTTGTTTTCGTTCCGTTTTCAGACACCGTGTTGGTATGGCACCCTGTCAAGAGAAAATATAATCTTTTTCATATTGATTTTTTTCTAGTCACACACACACACACACACACACACACACACACACACACACACACACACACACACACACACACACACATACTGCCCCCATCCCCTCCTCTTCCTCCCGATTCCCTCCCTCCCCCCGTCTAATATCACTATGTTAAATTGAAGACAACAACAACAACACACACACACTCACACACACACACACTTACGGGAAAAAATGACACATTATCAATACTTCTGGTGCCACCACCAATGTTTTCACAAGAACTAAAATCTTGATGGTCGTGAAAGTTGTTACGTAACCTGTCAAGACCTTGTAAATGTCTGGTGTACACGGCTGAGGTTCTGTTTCATGTGTCAATGACTATGTGATCATGTTGCTGTGACATTAAGGATCTGACCTCGCATGGAAAACACAAAACGTTTCCGTGCTACTGTCATCAAGGATCATAATTACTGCAGCATAGTCCGCTGAGAGACTGTAAAGACACTGTTGTAATCAGGAAGTCTAAAATGAGGCAGGGAACAGTAAACAGCAAATAACGAACAAGTAGGATAACTCTTGCCTCTATGATGAAAGACACACAGGCCCATACCTCCAAAAGAATGTTGCTTACGACACCAAATCGCCAAGCAGAAATGACGGCACAGAGCACACAGAACAAACAAGGACACATCCTGTACTTAGTCAGGCCTGCATTTCATTCTGTCTCTAAGGAGGCCGGAAGTAAGGGTCGTTATCATTCAGGAGTGCACCGCATTCCGCTGTGATACTGCAAGAAACATAAGAGCCAAAGTGGAATCACCGGGACACCACACGGACGGAACAAACAAATCGCAAAACAGACACAACTCGTTTCGACCTCTTGGTCTTCTTCAGGCGGGACAAATCTCATTAAAACATTGAAAACAAAGAACTAAGAAACAGTTGGTTTTGTCTGTTCAGTGTCAGAGCTACACGTGGTCTCGGATGAAAGGCCAAAGATGCGGAATAGACCTATGGACACCAGGGAGGAGACTGAAGGGAAGGCGTAAGGATTACAACAGCAAACAACACAACAACAACATCATCATCAACAACAACAACAACAACAACAGCAACAACAACAACAAGAAGAATAGTAACAATGATAATGATAATAGCAATGATGATGATGATGATGATGATGATGATAACAACAACAGCAACACTACTACTACTACTACTACTACTACTACTACTACTACTACTACTACTACTACTACTACCACTTCTTCTTCTTCTTCTTCTTCTTCTTCTTCTTCTTATTATTATTATTATTATTATTATTATTATGAAAAGAACAACAATATTACTACGACTACTACTACTGCTACTGTTACTACTGCTACTAGTAACAATAGTGATAAATGGTACTACTACCACCACCACTACTACTACTACTACTACTACTACTACTACTACACTACTACTACTACTACTACTACTACTACTACAACTACCAATGACAATGTACGAAATGTGAAAGGTTGTACGACACAATATAAAAAAGTGTATAAATGCAAAGAACATTATAAAGTAGGAATAGCGAAGATGGCGATGTAAGAACGGGCCGTTTGTACACAGGAATGTATGGCGATCTGTGGTTGCAGAAAAGGATCATTATTATTGAAGACTGCATAGCATCCTCTTTAAGCCTTTAAAAAGGGTTAATGTTACAAAGGCTGCATTGCAGTCCACTGTCAGACGGTAGGAACTTGCATTTATGATTAAGGACTGCATTGTGTTCCGCAGCGAGACTGGAGAACAGCTCGCCATTATCTAAGACTGTATTGCATCGCACTGTGAAACCGTTAGAAAGAATCGGTTTATCAAACATTAAACTGTAGTCGGCTTTGAGACTGCAAGGAAGATGGCTATTAGCAAGCACTGTACGAATGTTTTGCTGTAAGACTGTAAGTGCGGACCATTACTGTCCGAGACTATTGCAATCCGTTGTGAGACTGTAAGAAAGAGGCATGATTATTAAGGACTGTAAAGCAAGGTGTTGTGAGTAAGAAGGGTCTTTCGTGTTGAAAACTGCATTGCATTCCGCTGTGAAACTGTACGGTCTGTTGTTCATAGAGACTCTATTGCAATCCGTTGTGAGACTGTAAGAAAAAGGCATGATTATTAAGGACTGTGAAACCAAGTGCTGTGAATATGAAAGGGTCTTTCGTTTTTGAACAGTGCATTGTATTCCGCTGTGAAACTGTAAGGGTCGTTGTTCTTAGGGACTGCACTGCATTCCATTTTGAGGCTGTCAGAAAGGACCGCACTTCATTCCACATAATATTCAGGGAAAGGGTCGGTATCATGAGAAATGCCTTGCATCCCCCCCCCCCCCCCCCCCCCCCCCCCCCCCCCCCCCCCCCCCCCCCCCGTGACATTGTAACAAAAGGTAACTCTTGTTGAAGACTGCACTCCATTCCGATTGAGACTACAAGAAAGGGTTAAGAACAACATAGCATACCGATGCGAGATGTAAAAAGAGTCGGCATTATACGGTTTACATTGCTCTCCACGAGAGTCTGTAAGACTGTAAGGGCCGTCAAGGACCGCAAAATGATTCTCTGTGAGAATTTAAATAGTAATTATCATTCAGGCCTACAGGTGAATCTGTTGATCAATCTGTGAGTGAGCTGTACCCGTCAGGGACTTTGTGGTAATGTGTGTTCTGCGGTCTGTGGTAAAGGTTCTGTGACCACACACTGTGCACAAATATGCCATGCAGTTTGTTGAGGATTGTTTGATCTGCTGTGCTCTCACAGGGTAAGTGTCGCATGTGATTGACTGTGTCGTAACTGGTGCTGCATCCTTTGCAGCAAGGATTGTATAATATGTTAGAATTGTATGAAGAAATACATGATAACCCGCTGCGTATGATCTATGTTGAAAATTGTATCAGAATGTGCGGTATATGTTCTGTATCAAAGATTGTGTAAAATCTGCTGTGGCTTATGGACTGATTTTCCTTGTATGATCAGAATTCCAGATTATATGAGAATTCCATGTGAACAATCTCTTATGGTTTGTGATACATTTTGTTGTATGAGGTGCAATCAGTTTTGTGTTGAGTGTTCATGGAAGACTGCAGTTCAAACAAGGGCCTGTGTTGAATGCAAAGGGAGTTACTATCCACAGGCGAGGAACAGGTCAGTATCATGTGTTACAGGGTATATGATAATCTGGGGTATGGGAATAGTCGTCAAAATTTTCATTATCACGGATCTTCTTCTTCTTCTTCTTCTTCTTCTTCTCCTCGTCTACTCTTTTTGATGGTAATTCTCCTGCGATCTGAGGTTGAATGGGAAAAAGAAGAAACGAGAAAAAAAGGATCCTGTGTTAATTTTGAAAGTCAGACAATTCAGGCAGGAGAGAGTGTCTGTTGCAGACCAGTTTCAAGAGCTCCCCCTATCCCCCACCCCACCCCCAACAGGCCCTGTGTGTGGGCCCCGATGTACACGTCAGCAGACGTCAGCCCAGTTCGAGAGAGCTCCTCTTTTGTAATGACGACAAACCAGTGCACACGTCAGCAGACGTCAGCCCAGTTGGAGAGAGCTCCACTTTTGTAATGACGACAAACCAGTGCACACGTCAGCAGACGTCAGCCCATTTGGAGAGAGCTCCACTTTTGTAACGATGATAAACGGGAACCTGACAGGCACACTTGAGACGTTTGGGGGACCAAGTGGTGATCATGTCCAACATCCCTCCCTCCTTTCCTCCTGAATTCAACTGACTTTTATAGGAGAAATTGGCTGTGTACGATTCTTTGACGTCTGTGTTGTGGAGACCCCATTAATACAGGACTGTGCTTAGTCTGAGGAGGCAACAGAAAAGATTCCACGTTAACGAAAGATTACTGTCTGTGCAAGAAACGAGTCGTCGACCCTACTTATTCCAAGTGTTCTATGCTTAAAATATGGGTATGTATAAAACCTTAGTTATACAGTTACTGTTTCAGCACTTACCTCATTCTGAACTTATTTGTTGTCCTTGACTTAAGGTATCAGAAAAAAAACTGGCAAAAAACTATTTTTGCGTATGCAGAGCAGCAGATGACAAGAATAGTTTTGAAGCAATTTTGAAGTAAACTCACTTTACACTTTTGTCATTCTTAGGTTATAGAAAGGACGCACTTGCTCTGAACAAACTTGGCATGAGAGTGAGAGCAATGTACATTGGTAGATAAGTAGATCGATAGATAGATAGAAGATAGATAGATAGATAGATAGATAGATAGATAGATAGATAGATAGATAGATAGATAGATAGATAGATAGATAGATAGATAGGGATCCAATGTCCTGGCAAAGAAATAACTACTAACATATAAAAGCACATATATCATCATCCAATGTCCTAGCATAGACAGTGAAAAGCGGGCTGTATGGCAACAGAGACAAGACAAAATTCTTTATTTTCGAGGATAATAGATAAGCACTAACGTGCTTTTTTAATCCAGTCCTCGCCCTAGTAGGGACTACAACTGCAGTGAAATCAATTAATGTAAGAAATCAAAGAAGCAAGCTAAAACGGTCATGTAATCATAGAGGAACATCAAATGAAAATAGAAGATAAATGAAAACAAAACAAAACAATAAGAAACAATAAACAAAACAACAACTAAAAATGATAATAACAAAAAAATAAAATGAAATAAAAAAGAGAATAATAATAATGAGAGGAAGGTGGAGAGCGGGGGTAGGGAGTGAGGTGGGTGGGGAACATATGTAAGTGTACTACAACGTACACAATGGGATGTATGAAAACAGGACAGTGAAGTGAATTGACAAGGTGCGTACATATTTTGAACACACAAATACACGCACGTTTGCACGCATAGAGAGGAGAGAGAGATGACGAGAGAGAGAGAGAGAAGAGAGAGGAGAGAGAGAGAGAGAGAGGAGAGAGAGAGAGAGAGAGAAGGGAGAGAGAAGGGAGAGAGAGAGAGGAGAGAGAGAGAGGAGAGAGAGAGAGAGGAGAGAGAGAGTGAGAGAGAGAGAGAGAGAGAGGCTAGGCACCACATGCATTCATTTTTTCGCAAGGCATGAAAATACGTCGAACGTATTAAGCAAAGTGAGATGACATTGGGGGGGGGGGAGGAGAAAAAAAAAAAAAAAGAGAGAGAGAGAGAGAGGGATGGAAGGGAGAGGGGGAACAGCATGAGATGTAATGATTTGAAATGGAAACTGTACTAAAACGCACAATAATTAGCCTGTATAAAATCAGACAGTAAAATAAACATGACAAAAATATATACGAAATTCGGAGCATACACACGCACACATGCACAGACAGAGAGAGAGAGAGAGGAGAGAGGAGAGGGAGAGAGAGAGGAGAGAGAGGAGAGAGAGAGAGAGAGAGGAGATGAGAGAGGCAGAGAGAGAGAGAGAGAGGAGAGAGAGAGAGAGACGGCAGAGGAGCGAGAGAGGAGAGAGAGAGAGAGAGAGAGAGAGAGAGAGAGATGAGAGGAGAGAGAGAGTGAGAGAGAGAGGAGTGAAAAAGGGGACAACATATAATCATTTTTCATAGGATTATATCCCTATGGCACACTATACACACACACACACACACACACACACACCACACACACACACACACACACACACACACACACACACACACACACACACACACACACCACACACACACACACCACACACACACACACACACACACACATAATATATATATATCAAGATACTTGATACATGAAAAAAGAGAAGAAGAAAAAAAAAGTTAAGAAAAGACAAATTGGTTAGTACATGAAAAAGGGATGATTTATGCTTTTGAGCTTACTTGGTATTACTTATGGTTTTTATTTTATTTTTATTTATGGTTTTTTAAAATTATTTTTTACCGCAGAAGATGGGTAAGGTAAGTGTTTTTGAAAGTTGTGGTACAATGGATTTGTTTGATGTATTCTGGAAGGGAGTTCCACAAAGAGGTTCCCGAGTACGTTAGACTTGATTTAAATAGGTCAATTCTGGGGATTGGGATATGGAGTTTGTGGGGAGTTTCTCGACGAGACTTTTGAGAATCGTCTCATTAAAGTTGTTGGAGCATTCCCGGTCAGAATCTTGTGCATCATTAGCCCTTTGTTGTATTTGAGTCTCTGGCTGAATGGAAAGAGATGTGAAGATGTTTATAATCAGAGCTTTCGAGGCTAGTTTTCTTCAGAAGGATTAGTTTGAGCGCTCGTTTATGTAGGCTGAACAATGGTTTTAGTGTGTTTGCACTTGCAGAATACCTATATAGTCGATGCATAATCAACATGAGACTGAATATGAGCATGGAAAAAAAGTTTTCGTGAGTGAAGGTCAAGAAGTGTTTGATTTTGGTGAGCTGATAGACTTTCTGGGAGAGCTTTTTGCATAGTAACGTTATGTGGGGATTCCAGCTGAGACTATTGTCAATTATTAGTCCTAATACTTTATGATGAGTGACTTGTTCCACAAGTACATTATTGAGGTGTATAGGAGGGAAATCATTGGTGAGCTTTTGTCTTTTTTGCCTAGTTGTAATGTACATGAGTTTTGTTTTTTGAGGGTGAAGTGACATATGATTTAGTTCGGTCCATTTTACAAGGTCGTTGGTACTCTCTTGCAAATGTTTTGAAAGACTGGAAGGATCATTATGGCTGTGTGAATTGTTGTGTCATCTGCAAAGAGGTCGCATGTAGATCTCACATGTAGGGTAGGTCATTAATGTGATTGAGAAGAGTAACGGGCCTAAAATGGAGCCTTGTGGAACGCCATACTTAAGAGTTGTTATAGAAGAGACAGCCGTCCCCGATAAGACGCATTGTTGTCGTTTTGTGATGTATGATTTTAGAAGGATAAGGGCGGATTTTGAAAGACCGTATATCTCCAGTTTTCGAATAAGGAGATTGTGGTCAATGACATCGAATGCTTTTTTAAAATCAACGAATAAGACACCACAATATCTGTTGTTATTAATATTATTAAGCCACACATCTACAAGATTGATTAATGCAGAATGGCAGGAATGTTTCTGTCTGAAACCAGGACTGTCCGGGATGGAGCAAATCGTACTTGTTGAAGTGATGAAGGATGTGTTTATTTAAATGCTTTTCTAGAGGTTTGGAAAGGATAGATAAGATTGATATTGGTCTGTAGTTTTGAAGATCAGTACTATCACCAGATTTATGAATGGGTTATAACTTTTGCTTTTTTGAACGCATTAGGAAAATAACTTTTATCTATGCACAGATTTAAGATATACGTTAACGTGTCAGTTATAACTGGAGCCGAGAGTTTCAGAATTTTGCCATCTATGCCATCTAGTCCACGTGTTCCTGACTGTTTGAGATGAAGTAGGTACTGATACACCTCGTGCACAGTTATGGGTGGAATGTTTAGTTCAGACGTGATTTGTTTGTCGTGACAAAATTGATGGAGTTCTTTAAGTTCATTAGCGCTTGAATGATCAGTAGTAACAACTGTATCTGGAATGGTAGAGAAGTGAGTGTTAAGTTGTTCAGCAGAAATACCTTTGATAACAGTTGATTTTGAAGAGGAACTGTTGTTGTTAAGCTGGTTATTGCTTGCCAAACCAGTTTTGGATTTGTTTGGAAGTTAATAACTCGCGATAGTATTTAGTTTTTTCTGCGCTTCTGAGAGTTTATTGCGTTTCTTAGTGATCTTGATTTTCTTCATAGCCCATGTTCTTTCAAAAGGTCTCTAAGGTAGCACGCCTCCTGTAATTCTTTCGTGTACCTACGGTGGTTTGGGAATATGCTTTACTCTGATTGTTTTTAAACGGAGCATGTCTGTTATAGACTTCTGTAAAAATTTCGATCCAAAAGTCAATCGCCGAATCCGGATCAGCAATATTGTATACTGTATTAAGTTCTGAGTTCATTAAATCAAGCAGAAAGTTTTGTTCGTTAAATTTTGAGAAGCAACGATAGGTTATGGTTTTGTGGCCTGGTTTTGGGATTTTCACTCCATGTTTAGACCATGAAACACACACTGGGTAATGATCACTAGAAGAGAAGACTGGTACACAAGCTTCTAGTATGTTATTTTCATTTTGAGATATAGATATGGTCAATGATTGTCTTTGAAGTTGGTGTTACTCTGGTGGGTGTTTTGATAATCTGATGTTAAATTCAACACACTTATCGTTTGGCTCCATTGGCTGTTTGATTTCAAAAGATCTACATTGAAGTCACCGAGTAAAACAATCTCTTTACAGTTCTAAGGAAACTGCGTCCATCATAGTAACAAATTTATCAGTTCAGCTGACTCTTTCTGCTGGGTTCCGATAGCAAAACCCGATTAAAATGGATCGTGATTTGTTCAGTGTGATTTGTATCCACACTGCTTCTACGTCATGCTGTTCTAGGTGGGAAAGTCTCTTGAAGTTGAGAGATTCACTGACATACACTAGAAGACCTGTTTCTTTGTCTTTAGTGGGGTCTTTTCGAACGATATTATAACTGGGACTGCTACATCTTTATCACTAATGTAGGTATTTAGTCTTGATTTGGAGAGCCCCAGAACATGGAATGGCTTTTGGTGGTTCGATATCAGGGTCGAGATATCAGAGATCTTACTGACTGCATATTGATATTTAAATGGCAAATTCTCATTCATCTCTCGATGGCCATGAGTTCTGGTTTGTGGTCATGTTATGTCCTGAGTGCACAAGTAAAAGGAAAAAACAAAAAGAAAGGGGAAGAAAGGACACATATAAAAAAGTAAAATAAAATAATGAAAACACAACAACAACAAAAACAACAGCAACAACAAACAGCAACAATAACAACACAACAACAACAACAAAGGAAAAAAAAAATCAATCAAACAAACTGGTTAGAATCGGTACAACAGCAAGTGGTTCGGAAATAGGTGACTGAGAATGCACTTACAATTTAATGTGCACTCAACTAATTGCTGTCAGGTTGTACAGGACGAAGTACTGCAGGACTAAAAGCACAATTCCTGTATGTTGCACGCACAGAATCTCCAACTCATATGTATCTGAACACATATATATATATATATATGCTGATAATCAGATAAAATTGTCTATAGGTCCAAGTCTGTTTGGCACAAATGCGTTGCACTTATGGAACGCTCTCCAATCAGTCACATCCACCGAACGCAGGTAAAGAAAAGTTGTTGTTTTTTTTTTTTTTGAAACACAAATGTAGTCTAACATTCAGTGAAGGCACATATGATTCATGAGCCACACAGTTCAGTCATTTCTGAAACATGGGGCGAAATGTCTTTTAGTGACACGAGTGGTCTTGATAGTAAATGAGTAGAACACAAGATCTTTCAGCACAGCCTACGATGATCACTGTCAACAATAGATGCGATGTGAAAAGATAGTTATTATTCCTAAGAACATAATGACACGCACAAATAGTATCCGAGGATTAATTCTCAGTCTGGCAAGGAAGGATAAAGTTACACACACACACACACACACACACACACACACACACACACACACACACAACACCACGCCACGCGCGCGTGCACACACACACACACACACACACACACAGACACACACACAACACACACACCAAACACGCGCGCGCGCGCGCTGGTGTGTGTGGAAGGGATGACTCTTACAGTCTTCACATGAAAAAAGGCCACAGGCTGACTGTAGCAGTCGCACTGCTTCAGCAATGGCCTGTAGAGGATTAGGCCTAGTGGGGGAGGGGAGCACCATGGCGGGAACAGCGGTGCCGTAAGTGGGCAGTGGTTGGGGACCTGTGCTCTTGCTCTGCGCGTTGGCGTTAGTCACTGAAGTACTGACTGGGCCGGCCATCGGAATCTGAGAAGCTGGGGTTCTCAAAAGGGGGGCGTGGCCTGTGTGGTACTGCTTCGGCGCGACCGCTGAAGTGTAGCGTTGGGATGGCTGAGTAGCGATGGCCGGAACATGGGGCTGATGGTGTGTTGGCGTGCGTGTTGTATTGACATCTGTGGCTTGCAGCAGGGGCGGAGTCGTGCGTAGACGAGGCACTAACACAGTATTTGATGTTCCATGCTAGTTTTAGAAAACCTTTGTGGCTGATGGCTAGGGGAGATTTGTACATGTCTTTCCTGGGGGCACCACTCCTAGCAAGAAAGGAATCTTTGTTGTCTACAAATACTGCAGTCAGTTCCCTGCATACTGTCTGAAGCTTTAGGTTGGATTGAACAATGGCTGGATTCATTAAATGTCCACCACATGCGGGGATGATGGACGAGGCCACGACTGTTGCTCTGGGGAAGGCCGTTTGACATGAGTAAAGGAGAGCCTTCCATTGGTGTGTTGAGAGAGAGAGAGAGAGAGAGAGAGAGAGAGAGAGAGAGAGAGAGAACAAGAACAGAAGAAATATAAGAGAAGGAGTAGGAGAGAAGAAGAAGAAGGAGAGAGAGGGGGGAGGGAGAGAGAGAGAGAGAGAGAGAGAGAGAAGAGAGAGAGAGAGAGAGAAGAGAGAAGAGAAGAGAAGAAGAAAAGAAGAAGAAAAACAAGAAGAAGAAGAAGAACAACAACAACACAACAACAACAACAACAACAAGAAAAAAGGGGGAGGGGAGAAGAAAAAGAAGAAGAATAAAAAGAGGAGGAGGAGGAGGAAGTAGCAGGGAGGTAAAGCAAAAATTTATTTGATTTTTGAAGAATTTGAAGAGTGAGAACTATTTTCTTATCATCTACGTTGTGTATATCCAGTTCATGAAGGACAGTGATTTGTCTGAGAAGGCAAAAACATTTATATTTATCTGTCATTGACAAACCTACTCCAAGATTTTTAACCAATTCTTCTATGTAAATTCATATACAGGATGTGCACAACGTTCCTTTTTCCTTGCCACATAGCCCCTGTCTTGCGCTGAATTCTCTCTTTTTCCAGAAAACCCATGAAACGTCCAAAACAGTCAAACATTCATGCTGCATGTCATGCTCAACTATTAGAAATAGAGTTACATGATCCGCGTCAATTGCTTTTTTTCTAGATTGTGACAAATAACTTGCCATCAAACAAAAACAAACTCTTCTGTTATCACAACACATTCTTATTTTGATTAGTAGTTACAAATGTCTACAATAAAAATGGACAAACGTCAGGAATTCCCGTATTTAAAGGAAAGTGTTGACTTCTACCATAGTTCTGAAAGCAACTTTGAGTGTTGTTCCTTACAATACAACTCATTTAATAAAGTCTGATTCAAAATGAAAATTTGTTTAATGCATTTATCACGACATTCTTTGAGATATGATCAAATGGTTGAGTATGGAAAATGGTGAGCAAAACGAGTGTACTGTTTACATCAATATTTTTGCTACGTGGTCAATTTGCCTCGCTATTGCTCACACGCACAGTCCTTTTTTTTCTAATTTGTGCTATTTCCATGTGTTGAAGGGTGTAGATGTGGGAATTCATGACGAGCGAAGCAGTAAGCAGCATGAGGGAATCCAGATTCCAGACCCGAGTCTTCGCGTAGAGTTGGAGCAAGGGGATTTGTAAGCTCATTCGGCTTATGGCTTCATGAAACTGCTCGGGATCTCAGGCAGCTAGTGAAGGGCTTCTCATATTTATAATATGTCTTCATCCCCAAATTTTTTTTTTTAAAGTTCAAATCTTTGCCAAGTCATTACTATAACGACCACAGAATTGTTAACCTGCACTTGTTTTCCCCCACTACTTAATTGTTAAAAAATCTACCACTTTATGAGTTAATGATTGTGTACACAAAGCGGCATGATATGAAGAGTAAACGGTTTTGGGAGTAATGTTGAAGTAATCTCATTTTACATTTCATTCAGTCTTAGGTCATGGGATGGACCCGCTTAGTTTAAAGCAAACATTTACGCCAACCTCGGCTCACAAATGCGATTGTTTACGTCAACGATGGGTTAAGCGCCAGGTCGATTGTTATACGTCCAACGATGGGTTAAGCGCCAGGTCGATTGTATACGTCCAAACGATGGGTTAAGCGCCAGGTCGATTGTATACGTCCAACGATGGGTTAAGCGCCAGGTCGATTTCGCTTGCATTTTTCAGGCAGTGTGGGCTGTCATTTGTTGTATCCAGTCTCCGGTCGTCCCCTCCCTCACTCCCACTCCCCCATTTGCAGCTGTAATATCTGCCTGGAGGCGCTGGCTTACGATAACGCCTTTCTTATCATCGTTTAGTGCGACACCAGGTTAGAAGGTAATTTGCCGAGTTATGCAATTCAATAGGATCGGGCTGCATATGTAGTACACGCATCGCCCACCCTCTCTGCATACACACCTTCGTAGAAAACAAACACACTGGCAAGTTGGGTTGATTCGTCAACAAGAAAAGAGATGAGTGCCGTGTTTGTTAGCTGATAGTTCGGATTTGCCATTGTCACTGCAGGTCAGAAACACTGTTGCTCTCAGCTCGCTTGGATATTCTATAATGAGGGGGTTTACATCAAGGATGGGTTGGAGCCATAATTATGCGAGTTCTATGTTAAAGAAGTAGTAGTGGTAGTAGTAGTAGTAGTAATAGTAGTAGCAGTGGTAGTTATAGGAAGTCTTGATGACAATGATCATGATAATAATGATAATAACAGAAAGAACTACTCGTCTGGTGCTTGACACTTCACGAATAGCAGGAAAACCAGAAAGACAATAATGCGCACGCACACATATTAGAAAATATGAAATAATGATGTGGAAAAAAAGGTCATTTCTAAGAGTCTTGAAGCGCATAGCAATAGTCATAGTCCTTAATGACAACCATCCTCTGATCCGACCTCATAGTGGATTGCAAAGCCGTCCTTTCTAATCATGGCCCTCTCTTATACTTTTACAGCAGAATGCCATGCAGTCTTCAATAATGTGACACTTTCCCTGTCTCACAGCAGGCTGCAATACAATGTTTAAGAAGAAGAAGAACAAGAACAATGATAATGATAATGATTACTATCATTATTATTATCAATATTTTTTGTTGTTGATATTATTATTGTTATTGTTGTTATTTTCATTATTATTATTATCATTATAACAAAAATAAGCATTGACTCATGGCGATTCACCATGCAGTCCTCGATGATTACGTCCCTTATTTCATTTTCACAGTGGATTGCAGATCTCATGGTGATTCGCGATGAGATTTGATCGTAGAAATTATTGTTATTATTATTATTGTTATTGTTATTATTATATCATTCTTCTTATTATTATTATTATTATTATTATTGTTGTTGTTGTTGTTGTTGTAACTATTATATTTTAAGAAAGGGCCATCATTATCAAAGAGTGCATAGCTTTCCATTGAAACATGTAGGTAAATGGATGTGATTATCGCGGGACTGAGCTGCAGTCAGCGATGAGACCGACAGAAAGGATTGTTATCATTAGGGATGACACTGTTAGACTGTAAGAAATGATCATTAGTGATATTACTGCATTGCAAGCCACTCAGAAACTGTGACGAATGGGACACTGCTTTGCAATCTTCTGTGAAAACTGTATTTGTCGCTAATATACGGACTATTATGATTTTCACTGCGAAAATTGTAAGAAATGACTTTTGAAGGCTATATTGCATTCCACCATGGGACAATAAAAAAAAAGGATCACACTCTGCCACGCGGTAATGAGACATCGTCACTGCTTTTAAGGTGATTTTGCGGTCGGCTGGGCTGTAAGCAACATCACCTTACCTTACCTGTTATTTGGTACCGCATTGATTTTTCATTTACACTGACTGTAAGACAGGATTGCTGTTATAGACACTGTATGGACATTTGCTGTCAGCGTGTAAGAAAGGGTCACTGTTATCAAAGTCTGCATTACCTTGCTTGAGACTGCTGCAAAGGAGTGTTATTATCCAGTACTGCATGGTATTTCACTGTGAAATTGTAACAAAGGGAGATAATTATTGAGGACAGCAATGCATTGCTCTGTGAGACTGTAGAGCAAGGTCTTCATTATGAAGGCTACATCGCATTCTGCTGTGAGACTCTAATAAATGGTAACTATCATAAGGTCTACATGGCGATTCGCCGTAAGCCAGTGGGAAAGAGTCGTTATCAGTGAAAGGTGTATGCTACTTGGGACTGAAAGAAATAGTGGCTATTTGGGGGTTGCATTGTATTTGGCTTGAGGCTGAAAGAAAAGGACATTATTATTGATGACTAGTCTGCTGATGGAGTTACTCGGTGATCTGTAAGCAACAGAGGCATTGAGATAATGATCTTTATGTGATCTGTCCTGAGGGTTGTTCGAGAACCGTCTTGTGTGCAAATAAAGAGTTGCAGTATGTTTCAAGGATTTTGTGGTCTGCTTTCCAATATGTGTAGAGTTGAATGGACTGAATGGTAAAGTATTGTATGACCTTTATAATGGAACACCTCCCCCCGCCCCCCCCCCCCCCCCCCCCCCCCCCCCCCCCCCCCCCCCCCCCCCAAAAAAAAAAAAAAAAAAAACCCAGAAAAACTGTGCATTCATCAATTTAAGCTCATGTCAACAACAACTGTCAAACAACTACTTATAATGTTAACTTAACCAGAGAAACCACTGCAAAACAGCCTCCTGAGGCGTGCAAAATGACTTGTGAATACATTGCCACAGGCTATATAGTGACTGCCATGACTGACAAAGGGGTGGGGGGAGGGTCCTCAACGGCCAACCAGATTCCACTGTAACGCAGTTGGATCTCGCAGGTCATGTATATCAGATGATGTTCAGAAGTACTTGAGTGTGTGTTTTAAGCATTGCATAAAACTACACAAATTCCACGAAAAAATTAACGTTTAGGGGGATATCTGCCACTCTTATCAGAGTTGCCAAACTTCGCATGAGAGTAAGAGCAATGTAGATTGGTAGATAAGTAGTTCGATAGATAGATAGACAGACATACAGATAGATTGATAGATAGACAGATAGGGAATCCAGTGTCTGGCAAAGAAATAGCTCAGACATATAAAAGCACGTATATCAGCATCTAATGTCCTAGCGTAGGCAGTGAAAAGTGGACTGTATGGCTACAGACACAAAAGAGAGAGAGAGAGAGAGAGTGGAAGAGAGAGAGAGAGAGAGAGAGAGAGAGAGAGAGAGAGAGAGAAGGAACAAGAACCAGAAGAAATAGAAGTGAAGGAGGAGGAGAGAGAGAAGAAGAGGAATGAGAGAGAGAGGGTAAGAAGAAGAAGAAGGGGAGGAGGGGAGGAGGAGGAGGAGAAGAAGAAGAGCAGGAGGAGGAGGAGACGAACTAGCAGAAGAAGAGGAGGAGGAGGAGAAGAAGAAGAGGAGGAGGAGGAGAACAAGAGGAGGAGGAGGAGAAGAAGAGGAGGAGGAGGAGAAGAAGAAGAGGAGGAGGAGGAGAACAAGAGGAGGAGGAGGAGAAGAAGAGGAGGAGGAGGAGAAGAAGAAGAGGAGGAGGAGGAGACGAAGTACAGGGAAGTAAAGTAAATTTATTTGACTTTTCAAGAATTAGAAGGGAGACAACTATTTCTTTATCATCAAGGTTGTATATATCGGTTTATGAAGGACAGGTTTGTCTGAGAAGGCAAAACAGATTGATATTTATTGCCATTGACAAAGCTTGCTCCTAAGACTTTTTAACCAGTTCTCTCCATGGAAACTCATTAAACAGGATGTGCACAACGTTCCTTTTTCCTTGCCCTGCCTTGCGCTGAATTCTCTGCTTTCCAGAAAACCAATGAAACGTAAAAATCAGTCAAACATTCATGCTGCATGTCATGCTCAACTATTAGAAATAGAATTACATGATCCGCGTAAATTTGCTTTTTTTTTCTAGATTGTGTCAAGTAACTTACGATCAAACAGAAACAACAACACATTCTTAGTTTGATTAGTACTTACAAATATCTACAATAAAAAGGGACAAACTTTAGGATATTCCCGTATTTAAAGGAAAGTTTTGATTTCTACCATAGTTCTGAAAGCAACTTTGAGTTTTGTCCCTTACAATACAACTCATTTAATAAAGTCTGATTCAAAATGAAAATTTGATTAATGCATTTATCATGAACTCCTTTGAAATATGATCAAACAGTTGAGTGTGGAAAATGGTGAGCAACAAATGAGTATACTATTTGCATTAGTATTGTTGTTACGTAGTCGACATGCCTTGTACTGCTCACACGCACAGTCCTTTTTTTATTCTAAGTAGTGCAATTCCCATGTGTTGGAGGGTTGTAGATGTGGGAATTCATGACTGAGCGTAGCAGTAAGCAGCTTGAGGGAGTCTGGATTCCAGGCCCGGGTCTTCGCTATAGAAGTTGGAGCGAGAGGATTTTGTAGGCTCATCAGCCTATGACCTCATGAAACAGCTCTGGATTTCAGGTAAGAAGATGACCCAGAACCCTGAAGGCAATGGCGCAGAGGCAGCCAAAAAGAGTTCCAGCTGGAACTAGTCGAGGAGGAACAAAAGCGAAACTTCTTAAGGCTTAAATTTCCCAACTGTGAACAAGTGTCGGTTAGCAGTGGAGTGAGACATCCATCTATTTAAAAAAGGCATAAGGTGACACCGCCACCATCAGAAACTTGCGGGTTCGAATCCGGCAGGGAAAAAATGGCAGTAGAAGGGCATCTGGGAGTGATGACCTGAACGCGGCCCCGCCCCCTCAGAGTGTCAGGAGTTGAGGGCGGAGCACTTGTCTGAGGGGGGTGTCTTCTCCAACATCTTGATCTTCTGCTGTCAAGTTCTCCCTTGATTTTTTCCTCCTACAAAGGATTCAGGCGCAAAACACGACAAAAAGGAAGAAAAAATGTCCAAGTGTCCATTTTTGTGCACGTGCAGTCCGACTGGCGCTAAATGCGTCAGCACATGTGAAGCACAGACGTAAACAAACATTTTAAAGTATGCGTTTCTTTCAGGGGGGAGGGGAGGGGGGGGGCAGTATAAAAAACCGCGTTCTTATGTTGAATTCGCACGCATATCTTGCATACACAGGGTTGTACTTTGGCCATTGGTGAGGATGACTCGCATCACAAGCCCGCATTCTCCGTGAAAATAATGAAACGTCAGGGACGGACACTCGTCTGATGACGGGAATGAATGATTATCGCTGGCAGGCATCTGTTCAGTGGCTATGCAGATAGCGGCTGGATGTCTCAATAAGAGCATGGACCATAAAGCGTTTGGAACGTGGTCTAACTGGACTTTGGCGCGCTATATGATTTTTCAGGAATGACATTACATTTCTATCACATGATAGTCATATCATGTTTGAGTACCTATTCATTACCTCGGGCAAAAAACAATGATTGGGTAACAAGG
>CM031622.1:18450642-18463142 GCA_018398815.1 Conus ventricosus | reverse complement strand
TAGGGGGATTTTTCCCTCGGAGTTAACATTGGTTCTGACTCCATCCCCCACTTTAGTCGTTCGGATGGGACTATAAACCGAGGTCTAGTCTGTGTCACATGCACTAAAGATCATACACGGACTCTAAAATCCCGATGCTCATGTCCTAAGACGGGTGAGTACCGGCTACACGAAAATACACAATGCATGCAACCTGTGTGCCAGAATAGTCCACTTGAAGACTGTGAGCACGGGGCAGATTAAACATCCCCATCTGGAAGAAGAAAGTGAATATGACAAAGTGCGTACATATTTTTGAACACACAAATACACGCACGTTTGCACGCATAGAGAGAGAGAGAGAGAGATGGGTTTGTATGTTCGTTTACCTGACTAAAAGTGTGGGCTAAATAGAAGATAGTTGTAGTGAACAGTGTTTACAATAAAACCTTGTTTTTAGCTCGCAACAATGTAATAAGCAGTGGATGGTTGTTTTCAGCACTAGTGTGTAATGTGAAACAAGATGTACTGGTAAGTTTTTAATACTGCGATGTTTCAACTCCGTTGTATCGGTAGGGTTTTAATATAACATTCTTAAAAGTAATATAGGTACAGTATATTATTATTTAGGATGGCAGTTTGCATTGTGTAAGATGTGAGGGGAGTTTTGCTAATGGTTTTAGCTTAACCCCTTTACTGCTATTGTTGGCAGCTTCTATGACTTCCAGTGTGCCATTGCTGATGTTTTGCGGTTCTCGTTACTATATAATTTTAACCTATAACTCCAAAAATTATTTAGAAAATGAAAGTTTTAGGGCGGAATGTCAGATTATCTAAGGATTTCCTCATCCCCCCTCCTCCATGCACACCCCACATAGGGTGTGGGGGGTGGTGCTTTTATATATGTGGAAATAAGGACAGAGTGGGTAGCCTATGAGTGGGTGTGTTTAAGGGGTGGAGATGTATATACTGTGAGTGGGCTCAACCTTTAGAGTTGAACCTGGAGAGGCCATGATAATATGATATAGTATGTTGTGAGTGTGTGTAAGGGGTTGAGGAGGGGGGCGGGGGGTGTTTGTTGGTTGTGCGTGTGGGTTTGGGTGGGTGGGAGTGTGCATATACATGACTTTGTGTTGCAGATGCTGACGAAGCCTTAATAAAAGGCGGAAGCTTTTAAGCAAAAATGAAGAGTGTGTGGGTTGGTGTGCCTGCTTTTATTTTTGTACTCCCCTCTCTCTCTGTGTGTATATAATATATATATACAAAAAAACTAAAAATTCCAAGATAAGTACCGAGCACCATTCCCGCAAATTACAGAGCACTTGGTGTTGCAATGACTGCAAGAAATATTGAATATAAACAAAGCTTGCCTTATGTCTTAGATTGAAGAAATAGGAGGAGATAAGCATTCATATCTACAGTGGTAGTTAATACTGCCTAACGAACAGTATGTGCTCAATGGGTGGATGGGGAAAAATAAAATAAATGCTTCTCAAAATGAGCCTTCAGCAAGCTTGTAATCTCCAATAGGGAGGAAACTCACTAACACATAACTCCTGGTCATATACCAATATTTCGAAACCTGGTTGTTTCTCCTCAGTGACCGCGGAAAGTGGTAATTTGACACCTCTGCCTTTCGGTTTTAAGAAAATGCTATCCCAGAAAAGGCTGGTGTGCAATACTGTAGTATGTTTGTTGAGTTTTCAAAAACCAACCAAAGGTGCCACCTAAGAAGCAAAAGAAAGTCATGAAAGAGCAAAACAAGTTACATTTTCTTGTGAAAAGTAGAAAATATAAAAAGATATCCTCTTAAGACACAAGTGCTGAGGGCCAGTTCTTGGAATGAATCCGCAAGGACTAAATTACAAAAAACTAATAAATTCCAAGGATAAGTACCGAGCACCATTCCAACAACTTACTTATATACACACACACACACACACACACACACACATATATATATAATATATATTATATATAAAATATATATATATATATATATATATATATATATATATATATATATAAATGTTATAAATATGCTATATATGTACATGGGGTGTGAATGTGTAAATATGGTGGGAGGGGGAAATTGGGGAGGGGGTGTAGAGAAAGGGGATGGCGAAGAGTTCGGGAGAAAGGAAAGGAAATCAAGGGTAAAAAGTCAGTGGTGGCAGTTGAGTCCGTCAGGGATTGTGGTGCCAAGGCGAGAGATGATCTTCGACTCCATGCATTTTTTTTCTGGGGCTGAGGAGTGGTTTTGCCAAACAGCAGTGACGGAAATAAAGGGTTTGGCTGTGGCAATCAGCATTGAAATGAATCCCCACTGGTGTTGGATGAGACGACTGGATGGGTTCTGTGTTTTCCACAAAGCGTTCGTTGAGGGTACGATATGTTTCCCCAACGTACAACTTTGAGCAGAGGCTACATCTCAGTACTACACCAGGTTGGTGGACTGGGAGGTGAAATGGGATTGGACACGCAATTTTCCTTTGGAGCCAGTGATGCAACATCAACAGCAAAAGGAAAATTCAGTGTCCAATCCAATCTGTTACCTTTTATATTTTCAGTGACGTCAGTGCAAGCCAGAGAGCTGGTGACTCAACCCAGCGGTGACGATGAAGTGAAAGACCCACAAGAGAATGTACCACTGCTGACAAAAAAGTTGACGATCGGTCTTCCAGTTGGCCAGGTTAGCATCTTCGCTTAGTCTTGTCTTTGTTGTTTCGTTCTCCCATCTGTGGTTTTGTTTTCATACGTGTATTTCTCTCTCTCCTCTCTCCTCTCTCTCTCTCTCTCTCTCTCTTTTCTCTCTCTCCTCCTCTCTCTCTCCTCTCTCTCAATTAGCTAGATCTCTTTTGAAAAAATCAGGAACTCCAAAACAAACCTTTGATTTGGCTCATTCAATGTGATACAAATAATAATGGCTCTTTTGTCGCATAGTCTACAAGAAAACCCCCTAAACGCTTGCTAAGTTCATAGCGCGTGCATACAAATAGACACACACACACACACACACACACACAACACACACCCCACACACACACACACGCACACACGCACGCACGCACGCACGCACGCACGAGCGCGCGCGCATACACACACACACACACACACACACCGCGGCGCGCGCATGCACGCATGTACGCACCTGACCAAACACTGAAACACAGGACTTCCACTCGTGTCCTCCCCCCTCCCACAAACACAAACACATGCACACATGCGTACATGCCCCCGCCGCTATTCCCACTCCACACATTATACACAGTTTTTGAGCAAAACAGGAATAAGACTATGAGTCATGAAACATGTAGTCTTGAAAAGATGACAACGTGTGGAAAGAGAAAGGAAGTTTGTTCCAAGTGTTTGAACAGAGGAAGAATGCTCTCCAGATGTCTTGGTATGGAAACGAGGGATCTGGAGGTGATGAGTGTCCACGGTGGAATGCAATGGCCAGGCAGGAATGTACACCTGGAGAAGAATTCAAACATATGATAAAACTTGATCATTCACAGACCTGAAACACAGCAAAGGCAGTTTGATATCAATTCGTTTTTGACAGGGAAACCAGTGAAAAGAATGAATGTGTGGAGCGACATGTGCGGATTTACGACACTGAAATTAGTCTGGCTGCATTGTTGTGTACCTTCTGTGACTGGTGAGTGAGATGTTTCGGACAGCTAGCAAGATGATAATTACGGTAATCTAGCCGTGAAAGAACAACAGTACAGATTAGGGCTTTGGTCGCATGCCCTGGAGGAAGATGCTGCAAAAACTGATGCAGCAGATTTCCAGGTACCACGCGACAGAGGGACACGATGCACTGCTAGAATGACTGTGTCTTGTTAAGAGTAGCACCACACTTTGGAATAAACAGAGATGGGCGAATCAAGCAGTTTTCTGGTTGGTTGAAATGTGCACTAACTCAAAGGAAAGAACCTTTTCGTTTGCAATGAAACATATTTTCTGTCTTGTCGGGATTGGATAAGAGCTTATTTTGTGTCGTCCAAGTTTGAATGTAAAAAATGCGCCCTTGTTTAGCATGAATAATGAATGATAGCTGGCACCACACACCAGACTTATAGAGGCAGTTATCATCAGGTAACTAGTATGAGACACAGTGCGTTGAGCGACACCGCCAGAGACAGGTTGAGCATTAGGGTCAAAGATAACAGATACTTGTAAAACAACAACCTATAAATCTGAAGGTGAAAAAGTTCGGCCATTGACATAAAACAGCCTGAGCCGACCAGAGAGATAAGAAGGGACCCAGAAAGCGTGGTCCCATAAATACTGAACATGAACTGGAGACGAGAAAGAAGATCAGTGTGATTTACAGTGTGAAAGGCAGCAGACAGGTCACGTTCAGAAAGGAGAGAAATATGACCATCGTCAGTAGCATATCACCGACCATTTTCAAGAGTGCTGTTTTCGTGGTATGACTGAGGCGATAGCAAAATAGTAAGGGGCGCAAACACCATTTCGGGAAGATGATCAGAAAGCTGAAGGAATGCTATCTTCTCAACAATATTCGCGAGGAAACGCAAGTGTGTAACTGATGGAACAGACTGGGATAGAGTCTGTCAAGTGACCATGACAAACGTGGCCTACATGAATGAAAAGGAGTCTTTTGTGGTCACCAAACCAAAATTACTACCCTAGTCACAAGCAAGAGCACAAGAAGAGACAGACCAAAACGCCACCTTCAGTTTGGAAATAAAGATCACCAGACTCGCAGTCAGACACAAGAGACGAGGAGTGACTTCCTACGGTCTCTGCTTTCCACCATTCATGCTTTGGAAAATGAAATCCAGAAATCAGAAACTGGTAAATTCAAAAGAAAAGTTTCAGAAGCCATTGGAAATAACTGATAAAATATCCTGGAAATTTGAATTTCGTCAATGATACTCATGATATATCTTCTCGTTTACTGAAGCACATAAACGTGACTTGGGATAAGAATGATGTTAATGATCATGTGACAGCCCAGTTGCTAGCATTAGGTGATAGTTCAGTTGCTAGCATTAGGTGATAGTTCAATTGCTAGCATTAGGTGATAGTTCAATTGCTAGCATTAGGTGATAGTTCAGTTGCTAGCATTAGGTGATAGTTCAATTGCTAGCATTAGGTGATAGTTCAATTGCTAGCATTAGGTGATAGTTCAATTGCTAGCATTAGGTGATAGTTCAATTGCTAGCATTAGGTGATAGTTTCAATTGCTAGCATTAAAAGTGTCTTACCCAACGCGAATCGCCACCTACAAGACATTGTATCACCAGAAAAAGAGAAAACATTTACAGGGGGATTTTTTCCTCGGAGTTAACATTGGTTCTGACTCCATTTCCCATACAGTCCTTCGAATGAGACTATAAACCGAGGTTCCGTGTGTGAACGCACGCATAACATCTTGCACACACGTAAAATCCCATCACCAACTTTCGGAAGAGTAGGCCAGTTTGGCCGTTGGTATGGATGACACGTTACACATAGCATGCACCCTGCGTGAGAAATGGAAAGAGTGAAGGAAGTAAGGAAAATGAGTGAACGACATTGAACGATATTGACTGGATGACACGGGAAACGACTGAATGAAGCGCCAGCTGGCAGCTCTTCAGTCGGCACTACCCAGGTAGGCAGCCCGTGTGTAAACGAGTGTTGATTGTAAAGCGCTTAGAGCTTGGTCTCTAGCCGAGAATAGGCGCTATATAAGCATTCATTATTATATTATTATTATATTATTATTATTATTATTATTATTATTATTTAGCCTTTGAAAGGATGCTCAGTTTGAAACGTCTGACTAGAGAAATCACCTACTGTCATTTCAGATAGAAGCATTAAATATAGCATCAAGTTTGAAGCAGAAATTGGTTCATGGCCTCAAACGATCCCAAGGACGCTTTTGATTCTGTCCCAAATCATTATCAGCACAGAAAAATATTGAGATTTGGATGGAAAAGAACAACATAAAGATGTAATGCACTTCCTGCACACACACACACACACACACACACACACACACACACACAACACACGCACGCACCACGCACGCACGCACGCACGCACGCACGCACGCACGCACGCACGCACACACACACACACACACACAAACACACACACACACACACACCACACACACACACACACAAAAGAAGGGCAGAGGCTTCATTTCTCTCAGATGAATTCAATTGTTTTGGTCGATCTGTGAATTTGATTATATTTTAATCTATACCAGTACCTTGTCAGTGATTGGCCAACGTTCGTGTGGCTTTATGGCGTTCCCCCACCTCTTAGAATGTTATCGGGGTTCTGCTCTTTTGGCAAGATTTGTTGTTCAGTTCACTTCAAGCTGACATTTTGCCTCCTTCCTCATGCTGTCAGCCTGAGGCAAGTCAATGCAAGCCTCCTGTGGTGGTTCAGCATCTGTTGCATCAGTGAACAAGCTCGGTGGAGGTGCACCTGAGATAACTAATTACTGTTAACATCACACGTGCACCATCTTGCCGTGCTTTGATGCCTCATCTGTCCTCCACAAGTGCTCCTATCACAGGGAAAAAAGCACAGCGTCACAAATGGAGGTTATCTTTAGTACGCGATCCCTTGACGGTGGTCTTTCCATCAACTGAAACTGGAACTGTGGCCCCTTCCACTGTCTGACGCATCTCTGATGTATCCCAAACCTAACAACAGTTGCAAACTGTCCCACTTTATCCTCATTCCCCTTCATCCCTTCCCAGTCTACTGTGCATGTGCTTGTTCAGTGCACATGCGGTTGGCAAGTCAGCCAAACGTTGAATTCGTGTGAAAAATGATCCTCCAAATCGCCCCCAAAGACATGTGAACTTGGCCCAAAGCCAACCAAACCTCTTTCCCAATACGCTAACCTTCTTCTCCAAGCGATTACTGACATAATGAACTAGTGACTCATTTCTGGAATCTGTCCACTTGCTATACTAAATAGACAGTGGGTAAGTAGGAAGAGTTAGTGTAGAACCCCCCGCCCCCATCCAAAAAAAAAAGGAAGAAGAAAGAAAAAGAAAGAAAGAAGGGAAGGAAGGAAGGAAGAAAGAAACTACAGCTGGCGCCTAAGCGGATGTGTAAAGGCTGACAGATCAATGAGGAGAGGTCAAATAGCAGAACTCTACATTGTCTGCATTTGATTTGCAGCTGGCCATGAAAAGACTGTTCATCCAATGACTGACAGATTCCTGATTCCTCTCACATATGTCAGAAGTCTGTTGGCCATTCGGTAAGTTGTCTCCCCAATCTGCCAATTTGACGCTTCTCTCTAGGAGAGTGGAGCGACACATATTGACGACCAAGAAAATCTCTGAAGAGGTAAGCCAGTCTGTTTGACTGGTGAAAACAACGACAGTCGGGAAAAGGGAGGATGCAAACACCGCCACTCTAATGCCATCAAATCTGTGCTACGCCCCTCTCCCATTACTCCTCTCCAGCAATACGCCTGGTAATCTTCCACCACCCTTCTCCATCCCAAATCAACGCCCCCCCCCCCCCCCCTCTCTCTCTCTCTCTCTCTCTCTCTCTCTCTCTCTCTCACTCTCTCTCTCTCTCTCTCTTCATTGGAATAACTAAAACAAATGTGCGGAAATGCATCAGACAGGAAGGAAACTGAGTGAGGAAAAGGGTGGCGAGGGGGAGGGGGAAACAATGCACTGCATGAACTGACATGTCAAAAGAGACAGAGAGGGAGAGATAGAGAGAGATAGAGAGTCAGGATGAATGACAAATAAACAGCACAGAGCTACCCCCCCCCCCCCCCCCCCCCCCCCCCCCCCACACACACACACACAAAAGTCCTAAATGACTTTATCCTTATTCAGTCCTTTACACTTTGAATACACTTTGTGATCCAACTTCACTTCTTTTCCTTTTACAGCCGGGCTAATCTTCCACACAGGCACGATGTACTTGTGAATAAAGCTGAGGTCCGAAAGACACTGTGGCTTTCCCGGAAATGATTTTTTCTCTCCCATATTCCATGAATTGTAAGGTGTTCTGTCTGATACGTAGTCAATCTGTGTTCACTTTCTACTCCCCCCAGACCGGCTGTACCTATTGGAAAGCGCATTTTCCACTTCCTGTACAATGAAATCGGATACCAGAGAGTGAGCTCCCCTTTCGACACGAATCGCTACGACTGCTGCACTTCCAGGTCAAGGAGAAAGTTCAGATCATTCAATATGGCGTGGACTGGAAAGAGCGGGGACGCATTGATAACACGAACAAGGTACTGTGATAGTTTTTGTCCGTCCATTCCTCTGAGGTCGTAGATCAGGTGTGATGTGTATTAGTGCGCGCGCGCGCCGCGCGCGCGCGTGCGTGTGTGTGTTGTGTGTGTGTGTGTGTGTGTGTGTGGTGTGTGTTGTGTGTTGTGTGTGTTGTGTGTGGGTGTGTGTGTGTGTTTGTGTGTGTGTGTGTGTGTGTGTGGTGTGTGTGTGTGTGTGTAGTAGTAGTAGTAGTAGTAGTAGTAGTACTTTAATTTAACGTCTCTTCACCATCAAGTGACATTAGACAAAATGTTGTGTGTGTGTGTGTGTGTGTGTGTGTGTGTTGTACAGTGTATGTGTGTGTGTGTGTGTTGTGTGTGTGTGGTGTGTGTTGTGTGTTGTGTGTGTGTGTGTGTTTGCCAGTTTTGTGTGTGTGTGTGTGTGTGTGTGTGTGTGTGTGTGTGTGTGTGTGTGTTTGCCAGTGTGTGTGTGTGTGTGTGTGGTGTGTCCGAGCTTCATTTCTCCGGTATTTTTATAACTCAGCGTCAGAAAACTCGGTACTTGATATTTGAAAATTTCGAGAAAGAGCGTCCGAAATTTACGCAATTGGAAATATACATGTGCAAGGCACAATATGATAAGTATTGCACGATTTAGACGAGTTGTCATTTCCTGCTGAAACTTCTCACACCCCTCATAGATATACGAAGAGAGAGAGGGGGAGGAGGTAGGGAGGAGGAGAGAGAGGGGGGGGGGGGGGAAGAGAGAGAAGAAATGTTCTTGTTGTTGAGGTTGTTCGTCTTGTACGGTCTGGTACATCTAGCAACAAACTACGCCTCCAGGGAATCTTAGAAATTAAGGGGGGGGGGGGGGGATAATAATACATAAAAAGTGAGAACAGTGCAACTTATGACGAATTTCATTATTTGAAACTTAATTTTGAAAAATCGCGTTTCACAAGAAATCCTATTCGTTCGAAATATAAACACTTTCTTTTACAAAGCAGGAGACTGCGTAATCCTATTCAATTTATTGGTGTTATTAGGAAACCTGATATTCAAGAGGATGTCAACTATACTTGTCTCGTGTTATAATCTTTGATTTACAATTGTTTGGTCACGTTGCGGAATTGTGTTCTTGAACTAATGCGCCCCATCTCTGGAGTGACCAAAGGACTTGACATTTTTTTTTTATTTCCTTGTTCGAGTGCAGACATATGAGTATGTGTATCATTCACTTGACATCATGAAGCGCTTTGAAGTGGCGGAATCAGGTTACTGTTATTGTTGTTGTTGTTAATGTTTATTGTTGTTGTTATTCTTCTTCTTCTGCTGCTGCTGCTGCTGCTGCTGCTGCTGCTTCCGCTGCTGCTGTTGCTGCTTCCGCTGCTGCTGCTGCTGCTGGCTGCTCCTCCTCCTCCTCCTCCTCTTTTCTGCCCTGCATCAGTGGCATTATACCTACATGCTCATTCAGGACAACTCTCGCCCACAACCAAAGTCCGGCCCGGCCTGCCACAACCCCGCCACCGGCAATCCACAGGGCGCAGTCAATGTCAAGTCGTCATGAGGCAACCCACCAGAGGAGACACGCACTGCTGCCCAGTCACTTCGGTTGTGTTCAGTGATGCTGTTCTGATCCAACATACGCAGGACACCACCTACTAAGCCCCCTTCTGGCGACAATAATTGCTTAGTCGCGGAGCCGGCGTAAGTATGCTCTCCCTCCAGAGGGCGCCACCACGTCCGTTCCAACAACAGTCCCATGAATGTGCCGTACCGATGATGCCGATAGAATTAAACCAAGGCCAACAGACGGGGAGAGGCAATCAAAACTGGGTCACCATGACAGAAGGGCATGAGGACCACAGAGTTTGACACATTTTGTTAAGGTTGATAGTTGAGGATAAGGATCATGAAGATGATGCTGCAGACTTCCATTCTGGTCTATGACTGCATGACAGGGCTGTACTCTACGCTTCCTTTCATGAATATCCCGGCGTTAACAGGCCCGAGAGCTACAGACCCCTGCAGTGCTGGTCAGAATTTGAGCAACACTTTCACAGACACATCCATTAAGTGGATGAAACCCGACTGTGCGTTCCAGTCTTCCCAACTGAGCCCATAGCAAACTCAACTCTGGATAGGAGCTGGTTGGAGTAAAAAAAAAAACACTTCTTCTTCCATTATAATTGTTATTATTATCATTATTATTATCATTATTATTTCCATATTAATATTGCTGTTGCTGTATTACCAGACCCTCCCCCTTCTCCTCTCCCTCAACCCCCCTCCACCCTGCAATTGTCTCTGTCTTCCTCCATTCCAGGTCGATGGTTGGTAACTCAGAAGAGAGAAAGGACCTTCGTCATGGGTCTGCCAATATCCCCCTCTAAAGCCCGCGGCGATCCAGACATTTGTTCATATTGCGACTTTGCTCAATCAAACTGCGTCTGTTTGCCACAAAACTGACTCCCGCTTGGTCTGCATGCCCAGCACACTGACGAGTCGCCTTGTCATATTTTCGAGATGTGATGAAAATCGTGGCTTTGTATGGGCAGCAAGACACACACACACACACACTCACACGACAGATGGCGCTCTATATCTTTGGTTATCTTTGAACCCGACCAGATCCTGTTCACGCGAGACCCTTACACGCGCTTGTGGTCAGTCTACCTGGACAGTTCCTTTTGCCGGACTCATGGCTGGATCACGGCATGGCCATTGTCCAGAGCGACGCAACAAGACCGACAGCGAGAGGGCCTGCGCCGACAACGTGGCCTTCCCCGAGTTCCTCCAGTACGCTGTCTCGGCCAACTACGAGCCGCACGTGCTGCCCGTGCACAAAGTGTGCAACCCTTGCCGCTTTCAACCCCGCCATGTGGGGAAGGTGAGGCGGGGAGAAGGGCGCGTGGCAAGGGAGAAGTGCAGGGTAGGGGTGATGGTGGTGTGTGACGGAATGGGAGGGAAAGGAAAAGGGAAGGCGGAGGGGAGGGCTGGAAGGGAGGGGAAGAATATAGAGGGAGGGTGTGCTCATGGAAATTGTATACTTACCCTGATTAGGGTGGGTGACAGTGGTTGGGTGACAGGTGGTTGGGAAGTGGTTGTTTAGGACAATGGATAGATGAAGTGAATGAACAGATGATGAGGGTTGGGTGACAGGGTTGGTGACAGTGGTTGGTTGACAGGTGGTTGGTGACAGTGGTGGTGACAGTGGTTGGGTGGGTGACAGGTGGTTGGGTGACCGGGTTGGGTGACAGTGGGTTGGGGTGACAGTGGTTGGGTGACAGGTGGTTGGGTGCAGGTGGTTGTTTGACAGGTGGTTGGGTGACAGTGGTTGGGGACAGTTTGGTTGTTTGTGGGTACAGGTGGTTGGTACAGGTCGGTTGGTGGACAGGTGGTTGGTGGTGACAGTGTGGTTGGGTGACAGGTGGTTGGTGACAGGTGGGTGTTTAGGCAATGGATAATGAGTGATGAACAGATGTTTTATGTTTCGGTTTCGTGCGTTGTGTATTTGCTACTTTCTTGGTGGTGTGTGATGGTCGTGTGGGTGTGCGCTGTATGGTTTGTGGTATGGTTGGTGTATGTTTGAGTTGTTGTCGTGGTGTGGCCGTTCGGGGTGTGTGTTGCGCGCGCGTTTCCTTTGTTTTCTTTCTTCCCATTCTCATCTCTGCTCCCTTTCCTTCTTTGCTTTCTTTGATTTCTTTTTCGCATTGTTCCTTTGCTTTGATTTTTTCACTTTTTTGTCATTTCTTCCCCTTTCTTCTGTCTTTTCTTTATTTCGTTGCTTTTTCCCCTTTTCTTTCTTTTTTTTATTTCGTTGTTTTGGTTTTCTGTTTCTTCCTTTTTCTTCTGTCTTTTCTTTATTTCGTTGTTTTTTGTTGATGTTTTTTTTTTCTGTTTCTTACCTTTTCTTCTGTCTTTTCCTTATTTCGTTGTTTGTTTCTTTTTTTTCTGTTTCTTACCTTTTCTTCTGTCTTTTCCTTATTTCTTTTTTTTTTTCTATTTCTTCCCTTTCTTCTGTCTTTCTCTATTTTTTTCTTCTATTTCTCCTTTTCTCTTTTCTTTGTTTTTTTTTTTCGTTGCTTTTTGTTTGTTTGTTTTTTGTTCCTTGCTTTTGTGTTCTTTTCTTTCTTGGTTCCTTTTTATATCCTTTTCTTTGCTGCTTTTTCTTTGTTATTGGTTGTTTTTTTTCTTACTGATGGAGATTGATGATGTTCGATGAGATAGATGATGATGATGATGATGATGAGGATATGACGACGATGACGACGACACGACGACGACG
>CM031622.1:18444426-18449642 GCA_018398815.1 Conus ventricosus | reverse complement strand
CTATATAAAATCACCCCTCCCCATGTTGGGTGTGCATGGGGAGGGGGCATGGGAAAAGTCCTTAGATAATCTGACATTCCGCCCTAAAACTTTCATTTTCTAAATAATTTTTGTTAAAAACTTACCAGTACATCTTCTTTCACATTGCACACTGGTGCTGAAGACAACCATCCACTGCTTTTTACATTGTTGTGAGCTAAAAACAAGGATTTTTTGTAAACACTGTTCACTACAAGCTATCTTCCATTTAGCCCACACTTTAATCAGGTAAACGAACATACAAACACATACTCTCTCTCTCTCTCTCTCTCTCTCCTCTCTCTCTCTCTCTCTCTCTCTCTCTCTCTCTCTCTCCTCCCCCAGCCCCCCCTCCCTGTCTCTCCCTCTCTCTCTCTCTCTCTCTCTCCTCTCCTCTCTCTCTCTCTCTTCTCTCTCTCTCTCTCTCTCTCTTCTCTCTCTTAATCTCTTTCTCTATAACCCCCACTCACACCTTACACACACACACAAAACACGCACACACACACACACACACACACACACACACACACACACACACACACACACACACACACACATTCCCACATACCCACACATACTCACCCACACCTCACCCCACACTCCACACGCAAAACTCATTCACCTTCACCACATCCGATTTAACCCTAATTGGGATCATGACTGAAGAGAAGGGAAGCGGCAAGTGAGGAAGGAACAACCAGGGAGGGGGGGGAGGGTCAAACCTCAAACCAACAGTAATTAAGAAAGCATTCCTTAGTACTTTTTTTTGGAGATATTTCAGAATTACAGCAGGCACAAAATATCATCATTGTTCTAATAATAATTTTAAAATGTATTTTAAAAAATCCTATTCATCCCATCTGGAGTCATCTTAGATTTTTCATGATATATTACAATCTATCATACTCCCCCCTCCTCCACCCCTCCACCCCCACCCCACCACCCTCCCAGCAAGTGATAGGGACCATCTCAACTCCTCCACCCCTCTGCTCACTCAGAACTAAATTCTCTTTTTCATAACTGAAGCAAAATTGAGAGAGAGAGGGAGGGAGAGAGAAGGGGGCGGGGGGGGGGCGAAGAGAGAGAGAGAGAGAGACAAGACAAGACAAGACAAGACAAAATTCTTTATTTACGAGGATAATAGATAAGCACTAACGTGCTTTTTTACATCCAGTCCTCGCCCTGAGTAGGGACTACAACATGCAGTGAAATCAATCAATGTAAGAAATCAAAGAAGCAAGCAAAGCGGTCATGTAATCATAGAGGAACATCAAATGAAAATAGAAGATAAATGAAAACAAAACAAAAAATAAGAATAATAATAAACAAAACAACAACAAAAAATAATAATAACAAAAAAATAAAATAAAATAAAAATGAGAATAATAATAATGAAGAGGAAGGAGAGAGCGGGGGTAGGGAGTGAGGGGGGCTGGGGAAACATATGTAAGTGTACTACAACGTACAAGATTGGCATGTATGAAAACAGACAGCCGATAGCTCAGTTGGTAGAGCGCCGGACTCGTGATCCTGGGGTTGCGGGTTCGAATTTCGGTATAGGGGGATTTTTCCCTCGGAGTTAACATTGGTTCTGACTCCATCCCCCACATAGTCGTTCGGATGGGACTATAAACCGAGGTCTAGTCTGTGTCACATGCACTAAAGATCATACACGGACTCTAAAGATCCCGATGCTCATGTCCTAAGACGGGTGAGTACCGGCTACACGAAAATACACAATGCATGCAACCTGTGTGCCAGAATAGTCCACTTGAAGACTGTGAGCACGGGGCAGATTAAACATCCCATCTGGAAGAAGAAGAAGTGAATATGACAAAGTGCGTACATATTTTTGAACACACAAATACACGCACGTTTGCACGCATAGAGAGAGAGAGAGAGAGGATGGGTTTTTTATGTTCGTTTACCTGACTAAAGTGTGGGCTAAATAGAAGATAGGTTGTAGTGAACAGTGTTTACAATAAAACCTTGTTTTTAGCTCGCAACAATGTAATAAGCAGTGGATGGTTGTTTTCAGCACTAGTGTGTAATGTGAAACAAGATGTACTGGTAAGTTTTTAATACTGCGATGTTTCAACTCCGTTGTATCGGTAGGGTTTTAATATAAACATTCTTAAAAGTAATATAGGTACAGTATATTATTATTTAGGATGGCAGTTTGCATTGTGTAAGATGTGAGTGGAGTTTTGCTAATGGTTTAGCTTAACCCCTTTACTGCTATTGTGTGGCAGCTTCTATGACTTCCAGTGTGCCATTGCTGATGTTTTGCGGGTTCTCGTTACTATATAATTTTAACCTATAACTCCAAAAATTATTTAGAAAATGAAAGTTTTAGGGCGGAATGTCAGATTATCTAAGGATTTCCTCATGCCCCCTCCTCCATGCACACCCCACATTAGGGGTGTGGGGGGTGGTGCTTTTATATATGTGGAAATAAGGACAGAGTGGGTAGCCTATGAGTGGGTGTGTGAAGGGGTGGAGATGTATATACTGTGAGTGGGCTCAACCTTTAGAGTTGAACCTGGGAGAGCCATGATAATATGATATAGTATGTTGTGAGTGTGTGTAAGGGGTGTGAGGAGGGGGGCGGGGGGTGTTTGTTGGTTGTGCGTGTGGTTGGGTGGTGGGGGAGTGTGCATATATATGACTTTGTGTTGCAGATGCTGACGAAGCCTTAATAAAAGGCGGAAGCTTTTAAGCAAAAATGAAGAGTGTGTGGTTGGTGTGCCTGCTTTTATTTTTGTACTCTCTCTCTCTCTCTGTGTGTATATTATATATATATACAAAAAAACTAATAAATTCCAAGGATAAGTACCGAGCACCATTCCAGCAACTTACAGAGCAGCTTGGTGTTGCAATGACTGCAAGAAATATTGAATTATAAACAAAGCTTGCTCTTATGTCTTAGATTGAAGAAATAGGAGGAGATAAGCATTCATATCTACAGTGGTAGTTAATACTGCCTAACGAACAGTATGTGCTCAAGTGGGTGGATGGGGAAAAATAAAATAAATGCTTCTCAAAATGAGCCTTCAGCAAGCTTGTAATCTCCAATAGGGAGGAAACTCACTAACACATAACTCCTGGTCATATACCAATATTTCGAAACCTGGTTGTTTCTCCTCAGTGACCGCGGAAAGTGGTAATTTGACACCTCTGCCTTTTCGGTTTTAAGAAGAATGCTATCCCAGAAAAGGCTGGTGTGCAATACTGTAGTATGTTTGTTGAGTTTTCAAAAAACCAACCAAAGGTGCCACCTAAGAAGCAAAAGAAAGTCATGAAAGAGCAAAACAAGTTACATTTTCTTGTGAAAAGTAGAAAATATAAAAAGATATCCTCTTAAGACACAAGTGCTGAGGGCCAGTTCTTGGAATGAATCCGCAAGGGACTAAATTACAAAAAACTAATAAATTCCAAGGATAAGTACCGAGCACCATTCCAACAACTTACTTATATACACACACACACACACACACACACATATATATTATATATATATATATATATATATATATATATATATATATATATATATATATATATATATATATATATTGAAATGTTATAAATATGCTATATATGTACATGGGGTGTGAATGTGTAAATATGGTGGGAGGGGAAATTGGGGGAGGGGGTGTAGAGAAAAGGGGATGGCGAAGAGTTCGGGAGAAAGGAAAGGAAATCAAGGGTAAAAAGTCAGTGGTGGCAGTTGAGTCCGTCAGGGATTGTGGTGCCAAGGCGAGAGATGATCTTCGACTCCATGCATTTTCTTTCTGGGGCTGAGGAGTGGTTTTGCCAAACAGCAGTGACGGAAATATGGGTTTGGCTGTGGCAATCAGCATTGAAATGAATCCCCACTGGTGTTGGATGAGACGACTGGATGGTTCTGTGTTGTTCCACAAAGCGTTCGTTGAGGGTACGATATGTTTCCCCAACGTACAACTTTGAGCAGAGGCTACATCTCAGTACGTACACCAGGTTGGTGGACTGGCAGGTGAAATGGGATTGGACACGCAATTTTCCTTTGGAGCCAGTGATGCAACATCAACAGCAAAAGGAAAATTCAGTGTCCAATCCAATCTGTTACCTTTTATATTTTCAGTGACGTCAGTGCAAGCCAGAGAGCTGGTGACTCAACCCAGCGGTGACGATGGAAGTGAAAGACCCACAAGAGAATGTACCACTGCTGGACAAAAAAGTTGACGATCGGTCTTCCAGTTGGCCAGGTTAGCATCTTCGCTTAGTCTTGTCTTTGTTGTTTCGTTCTCCCATCTGTGGTTTTGTTTTCATACGTGTATTTCTCTCTCTCTCTCTCTCTCTCTCTCTCTCTCTCTCTCTCTTCTCTCTCTCTCTCTCTCTCTCTCCTCTCAATTAGCTAGATCTCTTTTGAAAAATTCAGGAACTCCAAAACAAACCTTTGATTTGGCTCATTCAATGTGATACAAATAATAATGGCTCTTTTGTCGCATAGTCTACAAGAAAACCCCCTAAACGCTTGCTAAGTTCATAGCGCGTGCATACAAATAGAACACACACACACACACACCACACACACACAACACACACACACACGCACACACGCACGCACGCACGCACGCACGCACGAGCGCGCGCGCATACACACACACACACACACACACGCGCGCGCGCGCGCATGCACGCATGTACGCACCTGACCAAACACTGAAACACAGGACTTCCACTCGTGTCCTCCCCCTCCCACAAACACAAACACATGCACACATGCGTACATGCCCCCCGCCGCTATTCCCACTCCACACATTATACACAGTTTTTGAGCAAAACAGGAATAAGACTATGAGTCAGTGAAACATGTAGTCTTGAAAGATGACAACGTGTGGAAAGAGAAAGGAAGTTTGTTCCAAGTGTTTGAACAGAGGAAGAATGCTCTCCAGATGTCTTGGTATGGAAACGAGGGATCTGGAGGAGATGAGTGTCCACGGTGGAATGCAATGGCCAGGCAGGAATGTACACCTGGAGAAGAATTCAAACATATGATAAAACTTGATCATTCACAGACCTGAAACACAGCAAAGGCAGTTTGATATCAATTCGTTTTTGACAGGAAGCCAGTGAAAAGAATGAATGTGTGGAGCGACATGTGCGGATTTACGACACTGAAAATTAGTCTGGCTGCATTGTTGTGTACCTTCTGT
>CM031622.1:18426926-18439426 GCA_018398815.1 Conus ventricosus | reverse complement strand
TGTGTGTTTGCCAGTGTGTTGTGTGTGTGTGTGTGTGTGTGTGTGTGTGTTGTGTGTGTGTGTTTGCCAGTGTGTGTGTGTGTGTGTGTGTGTGTGTCCGAGCTCATTTCTCCGGTATTTTATAACTCAGCGTCAGAAAACTCGGTACTTGATATTTGAAAATTTCGAGAAAGAGCGTCCGAAATTTACGCAATTGGAAATATACATGTGCAAGGCACAATATGATAAGTATTGCACGATTTAGACGAGTTGTCATTTCCTGCTGAAACTTCTACACCCCTCATAGATATACGAAGAGAGAGAGGGGGAGGGAGGAAGGGAGGGAGGGAGAGAGGGGGGGGGGGGGGGGAGAGAGAGAGAAAGAAATGTTCTTGTTGTTGAGGTTGTTCGTCTTGTACGGTCTGGTACATCTAGCAACAAACTACGCCTCCAGGGAATCTTAGAAATTAAGGGGGGGGGGGGGGATAATAATACATAAAAAGTGAGAACAGTGCAACTTATGACGAATTTTCATTATTTGAAACTTAATTTTGAAAAATCGCGTTTCACAAGAAATCCTATTCGTTCGAAATATAAACACTTTCTTTTACAAAGCAGGAGACTGCGTAATCCTATTCAATTTATTGGTGTTATTAGGAAACCTGATATTCAAGAGGATGTCAACTATACTTGTCTCGTGTTATATTCTTTGATTTACAATTGTTTGGTCACGTTGCGGAATTGTGTTCTTGAACTAATGCGCCCCATCTCTGGAGTGACCAAAGGACTTGACATTTTTTTTTTATTTCCTTGTTCGAGTGCAGACATATGAGTATGTGTATCATTCACTTGACATCATGAAGCGCTTTGAAGTGGCGGGAATCAGGTTACTGTTATTGTTGTTGTTGTTAATGTTATTGTTGTTGTTATCTTCTTCTTCTGCTGCTGCTGCTGCTGCTGCTGCTTGCTGCTTCCGCTGCTGCTGTTGCTGCTTCCGCTGCTGCTGCTGCTGCTGCTGCTGCCTCCTCCTCCTCCTCCTCCTCTTTTTCTGCCCTGCATCAGTGGCATTATACCTACATGCTCATTCAGACAACTCTCGCCCACAACCAAAGTCCGGCCCGGCCTGCCACAACCCCGCCACCGGCAATCCACAGGGCGCAGTCAATGTCAAGTCGTCATGAGGCAACCCACCAGAGGAGACACTGCACTGCTGCCCAGTCACTTCGGTTGTGTTCAGTGATGCTGTTCTGATCCAACATACGCAGGACACCACCTACTAAGCCCCCTTCTGGCGACAATAATTGCTTAGTCGCGGAGCCGGCGTAAGTATGCTCTCCCTCCAGAGGGCGCCACCACGTCCGTTCCAACAACAGTCCCCATGAATGTGCCGATACCGATGATGCCGATAGAATTAAACCAAGGCCACAGACGGGGAGAGGCAATCAAAACTGGGGTCACCATGACAGAAGGGCATGAAGGACCACAGAGTTTGACACATTTTGTTTAAGGTTGATAGTTGAGGATAAGGATCATGAAGATGATGCTGCAGACTTCCATTCTGGTCTATGACTGCATGACAGGGCTGTACTCTACGCTTCCTTTCATGATATATCCCGGCGTTAACAGGCCCGAGAGCTACAGACCCCTGCAGTGCTGGTCAGGAAATTTGAGCAACACTTTCACAGACACATCCATTAAGTGGATGAAACCCGACTGTGCGTTCCAGTCTTCCCAACTGAGCCCATAGCAAACTCAACTCTGGATAGGAGCTGGTTGGAGTAGAAAAAAAACACTTCTTCTTCCATTATAATTGTTATTATTATCATTATTATTATCATTATTATTTCCATTATTAATATTGCTGTTGCTGTATTACCAGACCCTCCCCCTTCTCCTCTCCCTCAACCCCCTCCACCCTGCAATTGTCTCTGTCTTCCTCCATTCCCAGGTCGATGGTTGGTAACTCAGAAGAGAGAAAGGACCTTCGTCATGGGTCTGACCAATATCCCCCTCTAAGCCCGCGGCGAATCCAGACATTTGTTCATATTGCGACTTTGCTCAATCAAACTGCGTCTGTTTGCCACAAAACTGACTCCCGCTTGGTCTGCATGCCCAGCACACTGACGAGTCGCCTTGTCATATTTTCGAGATGTGATGAAAATCGTGGCTTTGTATGGGCAGCAAGACACACACACACACACACACACACGGACAGATGGCGCTCTATATCTTTGGTTATCTTTGAACCGACCAGATCCTGTTCACGCGAGACCCTTACACGCGCTTGTGGTCAGTCTACCTGGACAAGTTCCTTTTGCCGGATCATGGCTGGATCACGGCATGGCCATTGTCCAGAGGCGACGCAACAAGACCGCAGGCGGAGTGGCTCGCTCACTTCGGACAACGTGTGTCACTTACCTCCGTTAGTTCCCGCAGTGACAGGTGGTTCGGGATGACAGGCCGTGCTGGGGTGACAGGTGTGATTGGTTTAGCAATGGGAGGAAGTGAAGGGATGAAGGGCGCTGATGGAGGGAGATTGCAGGGTGGGTGCATGGTTGGTTGACCGGATGGGTTGGTGACAGGTGGTGAAGGGTGACAGGTGGTTGGGATGGGGAAGAATGAACAGAGTGGTGGGTGGTGACAGGTGGTTGGGTGACAGGTGGTTGGGTGACAGGTGGTTGGGTGACAGGTGGTTGGGTGACAGGTGGTTGAGTTGATGAGGTGGTTGGGTGACAGGTGGTTGGGTGACAGGTGGTTGGTGGGTGTTGACAGGTGGGTTGGGTGACAGGTGGTTGGGTGACAGGTGGTTGGGTGTGGGTGACAGGTGGTTGGGTGACAGGTGGTTGGGTGACAGGTGGTTGGTTTTAGGACAATGGATAGATGAAGTGATGAACAGATGTCTTTCCATGTTTCGGTTTCGTTCGTTTGTGTATTTGCTAACTTTCTTGGTGGTGGTGGTGATGGTCGTGGTGGTGGTGGTGGCTGTACTGGTTGTGGTGGTAGTGGTGGTGGTGGTGATGGTGGTGGTTGTGGTAGTGGTGGCGGTGGTGGCGTCGGTGGTGTGTGTGTGCGCGGGCGCGTCCTTTGTTTCTTTTCCTTCCCCATTCCTTCATTCTCTGCATCCCCCTTTCCTTCTTTGTTCTTTCTTTGTTTCTTTTCCGTCATTGTCCTTTGCCTTTGATTTTTTTCACCTTTTTTGTCCATTTCTTCCCCTTTCTTCTGTCTTTTCTTTATTTCGTTGCGTTTTTTCCCCTTTTCTTGTCTTTTTTTTATTTCGTTGTTTTGGTTTTCTGTTTCTTCCTTTTTCTTCTGTCTTTTCTTTATTTCGTTGTTTTTTGTTGATGTTTTTTTTTTCTGTTTCTTACCTTTTCTTCTGTCTTTTCCTTATTTCGTTGTTTGTTTCTTTTTTTTCTGTTTCTTACCTTTTCTTCTGTCTTTTCCTTATTTCTTTTTTTTTTCTATTTCTTCCCTTTCTTCTGTCTTTTCTCTATTTTTTTCTTCTATTTCTTCCCTTTTCTTCTGTTTTTCCTTTTTTTTCGTTGCTTTTTGTTTGTTTGTTTTTTGTTCCTTGCTTTTGTGTTCTTTTCTTTCTTGGTTCCTTTTTATATCCTTTTCTTCTGCTGCTTTTTTCTTTGTTATTGGTTGTTTTTTTTCTTACTTGGATGGAGATTTGATGATGTTTCGATGAGACTAATGATGATGATGATGATGATGATGATGATGATGATGATGTGACGACGATGACGACGACGACGACGACGACGACAACGATAATACAAATACTACTTCTACGAAGAATAATAGTGACGACACCGGCAGCAATGGTTATGATGATGTCGGCGATGATGATGATGCTTTCCTTCTCCCATTTTACGTTTTCTTTTCTTTCTTTTTTTTTCTTTTTGTTTTGGTCTTCTTCCTTTCTTTCATCTTGTTCTCCTTCTCTTTCTCCTTCTTGTGCTTTTGCTTTTCCTTTCTCTTTTCCTCCTTTTAGAGAGAAAGACAGACAGCGAGTCAGACAGACAAATAAACCTTAATCACCAATTCTGCCATCCTTACACTGGCTCCCAATTCAGTCTCGCATTGACTTTAAAGTTCTCCTCCTGGTTTTCAAATCACTGAATAATCTGGCTCCCTCCTACCTCTCTGACCTCCTCCATCTCTATGTTCCGTCTCGCAACTTACGCTCATCCACCGATTCTCGTCTGCTTCGGCTTCCCTCCGCTCGACTGAAAACTTCAGGCCAACGATCTTTCTCTTACCAGGCACCTGCTCTGTGGAATAGTCTCCCTTCTTCTTTGCATAACACGGACGCTTAGAGACTTTTAAAACCTCCCTAAAGACACATCTTTTCCCTCGGACTGATTAACGATATCCAGTTACCACTGTGCGCGTGTTTGCTGGTGTTGAACGCGCTCCTGTGTGTGTCTGCGTGTGAGGGTTGTTTTTTTTTTGTTTTGTTTTTTTGTTCCCCCCCCCCCCCCCCCGGCGGGTGTGTGTTGTGTGTGTGTGTGTGTGTGTGTGTGGTGTGTGTGTGTGTGTGTGTGTGTATGCGCGCGCTTTGAATTAGAATTATAATTTTTATCATGTTTTTTCTGTAATATGCGCTTTAGGCTCTTGCGAGGTAAAGCGCTCTATAAATATCCTTTTACATTACATTACATTACATTACATTACAGATCGATCGATAGATAGATATGCTCACCTTCCCCTATGTTGTCTTTCTTGGAAGTGAAAACAGCAGCAACAGTCGTAGAAATAGTTACCTCGGTGCTGCATTAATACTGTTATCATTATTACTATCAGTGAAACAGCAGCAACAGTTGTAGAAACAGTTACCTCGGTGCTGCATTAATACTGTTATCATTATTACTATCGGTGAAACAGCAGCAACAGTCGTAGAAACAGTTACTTCGGTGCTGCATTAATACTGTTATCATTATTACTATCGGTGAAACAGCAGAAAAGGTACATTGTCAACTTACAGGTGGAAAAGAAGTTAGGACGTTTCGACACTTAGTGTCTTCATCGGCAGAATGAGTTAGTGACAGACAGAAAGAAAAAGATAACAACAGTAAAAGAAAAAAGTGAAGAGTGTTCACACACACTGACACAAAACAAACAGGTACACAGAAGGTGAGCACAACTAACATGAATATGGGAAGAGAGAGAGGGGGAAAGACAGGGAGGGGGGAAGGCCTACTATAAACACACATCCTAGTGTACACATGCACCCTTCACACACTCTGACAAGGGTGACACACATACTGACAAACAAACAAGCAAAAATTGTTAGAAGCCTGGAAGACACTGCGGTCACTCCTTGGTGTTAAGTCCATTTGGGACGCGGGCGCCGAGGCGGGCGATCACGGTAGACTCAATGAACAGCCTGTAAGGGCCACTTGCATGGTTCTGCCAGACCACAGCAACTCTTGAGTGCTTAAGCTGTGTTGAGGGTTGTTGAAGTGCACGCCTACAGGGTCACTGTATCCCAGGCGCATTGACCGCAGGTGCTCTGAGAAGCGATCGTCTAGGCGACGGTGTGTCTCGCCAGTGTATTTCCTGTTACACAGTGTGCACGTAAGAACATACACTATGTTCTCAGTCTGGCAGTTGAACGGCGCCTTGACAGTGAACCTCCCCTTGGGGCTGATGATGGTCCTTGATTGGTCGATGAATGGGCATGTTTTGCAGCCTTTGATACCACAAGGACAGGTGCCTGGAGGGAGGGATGGTCTGTCTTGGGATAGCAGCTCGCACCAGGTGGTCCGGAAGGTTGGTGTCACGTTCGAACGCAACTAGTAGCGGGCGGGGAAAAACTTCTTGTAGGGAAGGATCAGACATTGTAGTACGATGTGGAAGTTGCGGAGCAAGATGTTTTTCACAGTTAGGTTGTGGGGGTGAAACGTGAGGACAGCGACAGGGCGCTCGTCTTGCTTAGAACGATCTTGAGGAGTCCGAGCCTGGGAGCGAGGGATAGAACGAGCCGACTCAAGACCCTTGTAGACCAATCCTCTGGATACTATCTAGCACGAAAGAAATCCACCATCTTGTGTGCTTGATGCTCAAAGTCTTGGTCTTCACTGCAGATGCGACGGAGCCGTTGGAACTTAGCCTGTGGAATACTGTGTTTGCAGGGTTTGGGGAGGCTGGAGGTGTACAGAAGGTAGGAATGGGAGTCTGTGTCCTTGTAGAAGATGCTGGTGGTCAGTGTTGGGTAGTCAGGCTCAGGATGGATGGTGACAGTGATGTCAAGGAAAGAGAGGGAGGCGTCAGAGATGCTGTGGGTGAACTTCAAAGCAGGGTGTAAGGTGGACAGAAAGTTGAATAAGGTCTGGAGGGACTCTTTGCTACATGTTGCCACCCCCAGGATGTCATCCGTGTAGCGCCTGAATAACGTTGGAGTGTATCCTGTGTACTGACTGAAGGCTTGCTCCTGAATGTAGCCAACGAAGAGGCAGACGAAACTGGGACCCATTTTCGTGCCCATGGCCACACCATTGCACTGCTGGAAGTGATCCCATTGAAGGAAAAAGAGTTGATGGTCAGGACGAGTTCTGTCAAGTGGAGGACAGTGGGAGCATGGAGGTTGAGGGAGCTTTTCTGAAGGAAGTGTTTAATTGCTAGGAGACCCTCCTGGTGCGGAATGTTTGTGTACAGGGAGACAATGTCCATGGTGAACAGCAGCTTGTCGGTACAGTCATCAGGGAAGGAGAAATTGTTAAGCAGATTGAGAGCATGGTTGGTGTCCTTGACATAGGTGGGTAGGGCAGCCACCAGCGGTTGGAAGACAGAGTCAAGGAAAGCTGAGATGAGAGCAGTGGGGCAGGCACAAGCTGAGACAATCCGTCGTCCTGGGTTATTGGTCTTGTGAATCTTCGGGAGAAGGTGGAAGAGGGACTCACATGGTTCTTCATGACAGCATTAAGAGCTTCTGGGGGAAGATGGCCCTGTTCGATGGCAGTCTTGAGAGTTTTTCGGATGAGAGCATTGTCAGTCTCCATAGTTTTCTGGGGGATGGGGCTGTAGAAGCTGGCATTTGACAACTGTGACCTGGTATCTTGAATGTACAAGTCTTTCTGCCATACAACCACCGCGCCACCCTTGCCCGCTAGTTTGATGATAATGTCTTTCCTTTCTTTGAGCTCCTGTAGAGCTTTTTCTTCTCTTGGTGTCATGTTGGAGTGACGAAAAGGTTGAAAAGTTGCTGGCTGATTTCACTTGTACAAGTCTGTATGTAAAAGTCCAAAGCAGGGAAAGCTCCGGACTTGGGAGTCCAGGTGCTGGGAGGGCGTGGGAACAGAACGGCGATGGCGTTGTCATCTCTCTGCTAAGGGGGGTGATGATGCAGTGCCGGAGAAGTAGGCTGCCAGGCAAAGTGTATGCTGAAGTGACTGAGACATGAGTTGTCGGCTGGTAGACTGCAGAAGACGGCGAGTTGAGGAGAAGAGGCCTGAATTACTGGCTGGGGGATTGAATTTCAGTCTGAAGCCTTGAGGCAGGATGTGTTTCTTTGTGCAGTTTACTAAGAAGTTTATATGGCTTGTCAGTCTATTTTTTTTTCCAGAGTGCTACGTACGTAGTGAACTCCTATAGACTGAGGGATGGATGGTGGGGTGCGAAGCTGAGTCAGTGCTATTCCAAAACAGGTCGATAAACCAGGCATGTTGAAAAACGAAAGGAAATGTTGATAACAAAAAGGAGGGAAGACGAACTCAAAACATAACAATGAAGTACACTCAACAAGGAAGTCCAAGGAAGAAGATGAAGTGAGGTACTTGCAAGAAGAGTTGGAGGTTTATTTGAAAAATAAAAATACACAAGGTTTCGGGTCTTTGACCCTTCATCAGGCAACCGTAAACAACCCTTACAGCAAGGGCACTAGGGTCCACCTAGGTTCTAGCTAGCTCCAGCTTGGACAAGCTGAATCTTGGAAGCTTGGTGGGTCCTAAGACCCTTGCTGTCTGGGAAGGGGAAAAAACGTCAAAGTGATGAAAAATAACATAAAAGAACAAATGACATCAAACAAAGTGATGTCATAACAGTATGATGTAACTTGCCAGTCCAAAAAAAAGGTGGATAAACCAGGCATGTTGAAAGACAAAGGACATGTTGATAACAACAAAACACAACAATTAAGTACACTCAATAATGAAGTCCAAGGAAGAAGACGAAGTTAGGTAGAGTCTCTTGAAGTAGTGCTTACTTGCAAAAAGAATTGGAGGTTGACTGCAGAATGTTGATACAACAGGTGAAACAGAAGAAAAGGTAAATTGTCAACTTACTGGTGGAAAAGAAGTTAAGTGGAAATGATTATTACTGGCATTGTTGTTTTTGTTGTCGTTGTTGTTTTCGTTGATGCTGTTGTTGTGACCACCTTCATCATCATTTCCCAGATGGAGACCTTCTCTCGCGACGCCACCTACCTCCTCACGCGGGCCGGCCTGCAGAGTCTCGTGCAGGGCTTCGGCACCCGCAGCACGTGCAAGAAGAGGTGCGCATGCTCACCGGCTACCACTTCCGGCTGTACGAGAGCCGGCCTGGCCTCAGGCAGTGTGTGACTCACTCTGGGCTCGCCGCTCGTCTGTGGAAAGCCTTCGTCCTCAATGGTTACATTGGCGAGCAGCTCATCATGCCTGAGCAACAGCTTAGTGTGGGAGGGGGCGGGGGAGGGTAGGCGAGGAACTGAATAAACAAAAGAAGAAAAATTTTAAAGAAAGAAAGAAAAGGGTGAGGGTGGAGTAACTCTCTCTCTCTCTCTCTCTCTCTCTCTCTCTCTCTCTCTCTCTCTCTTTGTTCGTTCGTTCGTTCTTCCTGTCTTTCTTTCTTTCGTTATTTCTTGTATCTCCTTTCTCTCTTTGCATTACTTTACACCTTGTCTTGTGGGTGTATTTGCATTTTGCCTCCTCTGAAAGGGAAGTTCGAGTGAAAGTTCAGTGAATGCAGTCGATAGTCAAGGCCAGAGAGAGGACAAAAATTGTTGAAAAGACCATCAAGCAGATCCAACAAACGAGAATAACAAAAGAAATTAAAAGAAAGGTTGGTAGACCGCCAAACGAATATAATGAATAAACGACAATACCAACAAAAAAAAATTTAATGTGAAAAAAGGCTAAAAGACCAACAAAAGAATGGAACAAGCAAACGACTTCAGCCACTGAACCAATGAAATGAGCAAACAAATTAACCACGCAGTGAGAAGAAACCAATTACTCAGCCACTAAACAAACAGGACCAACAATTGGCAGTACAATGGAAAAAATTTAGTGGACCGCTGCACGAATAGAGCTACCAACTGACAATTCAGTCACACCACTCAACAATGACCAGTGTAGTAGACCGCTAAATGAATGAGACTTGCAAATGACAATACAATTAAAAGAATGAAGTTAGGTTAATAGACCGTTAAACAGACAGAGCTCACAAATGACAACGCAGTTTGAGAAAAAGTAAAGTTAGGCCAGCTGACTCTTAAACGGCGGAAAGAGAGAAGAAGAAGACGGAGAAGAGGAAGAAGAAGGAGAAGAAGAAGAAGACTGTTGAAGGATTAAAGGAACGAACAAAGCGTTAGCATAACAGACTGTTTAACAAACTGAAACGATGAATGAAGAATGCAATACAATTATAGGTAAAGTGTCAGACTGCGAAACAAATTAAACGAACAAATGAAAATACGAAGGAGAAATAACTAACTGACCGCTATATAAAGGAACAAACGAACGGCTACATGCGATTTAAAACAAAACACGACTTATTTTAACAGACCACCAAACGAATGGAACGAACAAATCACAATGCAATAAACATGATAATTTCTAAATTATGTAAATTGACCACTTAATGAACAGAACAAAGAAAATTCCACACTGTAAAAAAGATAAGACTGAAGAAGAAACAAGTAGAAAGAACGAGGCTCAACGTTCTTTAAAAGGTGGAAGGAGGGAGAGGGTGGGATCATTGACTGTCAGTTGAATGGAGCGAACAAATCACAAAACATTTAAGTTGGGTTAGTAAACCGCTAAGCGAAGGAGGCTCCCCAAATCACAAAACAAAATCCTCAAGTCATGATAGATAGACAGACAGACAGATAGATAGATAGATAGATAGATAGATAGAAGATAGATAGACAGATCGGTAGGTAGGTAGGTAGGTAGATAGGTAGGTATTCATTTCATGGAGCAAGCACCGGTGAAGTTAGCCCCTATGACAAAGGCAAAATGTGCTCATCTCCCACATACATGATTCATATCATCGGTTCACTCAGAGCTATGCGCGCGATAATGAGCAATTTGTAATCGAAGGGAGACAATTTTGTTCATTATGTAACGAGTCTCGCACGTGCTGTTAATCTCCTGAAGAAAAGATGTAGAAGCGGCTAGGGATACATCGGGAGCTGATGGGCAGTAGAAGGGTATCGGACCCCCAACTCCATACGACTCTCCCGGTCCCGTTGCGAAAAACAAGTTTTACAAAGTCTGAAAAACAAGTTTTACAAAGTCTGAAAAACAAGTTTTACAAAGTCTGAAAACTGAAGAAGGAACAGAAGGGTGTGGGGAGGGAAGGAGGCAGGAAGTTTCAAAAGAAGACTCGTTATGGGCTTCGTGTAGAAAATACATAGCAACGCGTCCTTACCTTACCCTCCCCTGTCTCCCCCCCCCCCCCCCCTCCTCCCTCACACACACATGCACATCATCCCATTCTTTTTCTCTTCGTTCAGCAGCTACAATGTTGGGGTGGTTCAACACTATAGATCTGCTGAGTACAAGCAGAGCCACGCGTACTTACCACCACCACCCTCACCACCACCTCCACCATCCCCTCTGCCCTCCCCCCCCCCCCCCCCTCCCCACATCCCCCCCTATACATGCTGTCCATCACTATTTCTCGTTGGTGGTATATGTAAAACGACTGTGTGCATGCACATGTACGTATGTGACAGTGTAATGTGTGCGTGTAAGTCAAGAACACTTTATCATCTCCAAAGAGAAATTAAGAGTGACTATTGAAACATGTCCGTGGATCTACATTTAACAAATCACAAATCATATCCACCCACCCACCCCCACCCACTCAAACACACAGAATAACACACAGAATAACACACACACACACACACACACACACACACACACACACACACACACACTCACACACACACACAACACACAGAATACCACAAACAAGCTTTCTGAACCGGATTTCATCGAAAGTTCAGTTTTGATTCAGGAGTTTGATGGAACTGGGAACGAAACTGTTTTTAGTTCTATTTGTTTCGAATTTTGGAATTTGGAATCTTCGTCCAGATGGTAGAACATTGTAGTCTTTTGAAAGAACATGAGAACTGCTGGCAGCATGTTCACAGCTTTTTTGTGACTCGACATTCATACAATTTATCTAACTGTCCTTATTTTTCACCAATAATTTTTCCACATGTATTCACTACTCTGTTTAAAATGTTTTTGCTTTTCACACTAAGATTTCCAAACCAGCATAAAAAGCCAAAGGACAGCGCTGATTCTACAAAACAATCATAAAACATATCTAAGATGTCCTTTTTAACAGCAAGAGATTCTGAAGACAGTATATTCTAGATTGGCATTGTTTGTAGATAAATTGAGTATTTGCATTAAAATTCAGCTTATCATCTAGAATAGTACCCAGATACTTATATTCACTTACATGTTCCACTTTGGTGTTTTCGATATACAAGTGAGGGACAGGGAGCTGGGTTTCTTCGAAAATCAGTTACCATCTCCTTCGTCTTACTAACATTCAAATCTAGACAGTTCTTTTTGCACCATATACAAAACGTCCACCTCTTAAAAATAAATGGGATCTGAATTTGACAGGTCTTCTAAAGCAGAGTCATCTGAGTACTTTATGACAGGAGTGACACAAGAACCAATACAATCATTTGTGTAAAGAGTACAGGCACAAACGGTGCCTTGAGGTGCACCAGTAAATGTGGTTCTTGCTGATGAATATTTTCCCGCAAACCGTATGCACTGTAACCTGTTGACTAAAAAGTTCACAGTCCATAAACTCACTTGTGCGCGCGTCAGTATGTGTGTGTGTGTGTGTGTGTGTGTGTGTGTGTGTGTGTGTGTGTGTGTGTGTGTGTGTGTGTGTGTGATGAGAAGATCTCAAAAAGTGAAATGCGGATTATAAAAAAAACACCTAAAAATAAATAAATGAATAAATCGATATAATACCAATAACAATAATGAATTAGTGAAATGAACTTAAACAAAGGATGAATGGAGAGATTGTTGAGTGATGGACTGATCGTTGATAAACTGGTTGACTGATGGATCGATGCCCCTCCCTTCCCCTCCACAAACAGTTCATGGCCCTGGACGGCGTGTACACGAGGAAGGCGGCCAGGCAAGCCAGGGGCCTTCTCCTGGAGGCTCTCCGAGCCTCTCCCCTACTGTCCCCGGAGGCTCTGAAGGCTCACCAGCGACGTGTGATGGCGGAGCAGTTCAAGGCTCTGTCCCCCGACCTGCTGGCCAAGTTCGTGG
>CM031622.1:18399426-18421926 GCA_018398815.1 Conus ventricosus | reverse complement strand
ACTGCGCAGTGTTTGTGGTTGTCATAAACAGCCTGTTTAACTGCGCAGTGTTTGTGGTTGTCATAAACAGCCTGTTTAACTGCGCAGTGTTTGTGGTTGTCATAAACAGCCTGTTTAACTGCGCAGTGTTTGTGGGGTCTTTGTGATCAGTTCAGTTCAGAGGTTTGTTTAATGTCTTTTCATCGTCAGATGATATTAGACACTCTTTGTGATCAGGTGGCAAGCATGATCGACGCGATGATGAGTACCAGCTGTTCCCAACAGCGAACCATGCGGGTGTTCCTTGATGTTGCCGAATAATTCAAAACATCACTCACACACACGCGCGCGCGCGCGCTCGCGCATACACACACACAACACACACACACACACACACACACACACACACACACACACACACACACACACACACACGCATGCTTATGATACACCCTTCTTTTGGTAAGAGAGGCGTGAAGTCAAATGGTCAGAGCGTTTACCTGCGCAACTGATGGTCGTGGGTTCGAACCACTGGCGGGGTGGACATTTTCGGCTTGAAAACCCTCTGCGTCCATCCAACGTCAACAGCTACCTGATTCAGGTCAGGGAAGGTTAAAGGCCGCGTGAGGTGAGGAATGGGCACTGCCTTCCATTCTGCCGTGCCCTGGACACAGTGACCCTCTCCTCTGACACGTCCCTGTCCCCATGCCTAAAGGCTGGCGACAACCTTTTTTTCCTTATTCTTCTTCGTTTTATCGTTTTTTTGTTTTTTTGTTTTGCTTTTTTTTTTTTAGTCTTCGTTTAGTATGGGACAGTCGTGTCATATTCGCTCTCCCCTCCCCCTCCTCCTCTCCTAAAACAAAGTCAGTTCATCCTTTTCCTGTGTCGGGACAGCCGTGTCATATTCGCCCTCCCCTCCCCCTCCTCCTCTCCTAAAACAAAGTCAGTTCATCCTTTTCCTGTGTCGGTTTCGGTTTGTTTGTTTGTTTTTCTTGAAGTTTGAGAGAAATTTCCATTTAAGTGAGTGTGAAATTGTATGGCAGCTGGAACGTGGGTAACCATGTTCTTCTGTGTGTGTGTGTGTGTGGTGTGTGTGTGTGTGTGCGTGCGTGCGTGCGTGCGTGCGTGCGTGCGTGCGTGCGTGCGTGCGTGCGTGCGTGCGTGCGTGCGTGCGTGTGTGTGTGTGTGTGTGTGTTTAGGAGAGTTGTTGTTGTCAAGTCTCTTCATTCCTTAGCAATCAAACTTCACTGTCAGCTTTTCCATGCTGCCTTGTAGAGACCAGACCTAATTTCCGCACACCGTAAGTCTCTTCATTCCTTAGCAATCAAACTTCACTGTCAGCTTTTCCATGCTGCCTTGTAGAGACCAGACCTAATTTCCGCACACCGTAAGTCTCTTCATTCCTTAGCAATCAAACTTCACTGTCAGCTTTCCATGCTGCCTTGTAGAGACCAGACCTAATTTCCGCACACCGTAAGTCTCTTCATTCCTTAGCAATCAAACTTCACTGTCAGCTTTTCCATGCTGCCTTGTAGAGACCAGACCTAATTTCCGCACACCGTAAGTCTCTTCATTCCTTAGCAATCAAACTTCACTGTCAGCTTTTCCATGCTGCCTTGTAGAGACCAGACCTAATTTCCGCACACCGTAAGTCTCTTCATTCCTTAGCAATCAAACTTCACTGTCAGCTTTTCCATGCTGCCTTGTAGAGACCAGACCTAATTTCCGCACACCGTAAGTCTCTTCATTCCTTAGCAATCAAACTTCACTGTCAGCTTTTCCATGCTGCCTTGTAGAGACCAGACCTAATTTCCGCACACCGTAAGTCTCTTCATTCCTTAGCAATCAAACTTCACTGTCAGCTTTTCCATGCTGCCTTGTAGAGACCAGACCTAATTTCCGCACACCGTAAGTCTCTTCATTCCTTAGCAATCAAACTTCACTGTCAGCTTTTCCATGCTGCCTTGTAGAGACCAGACCTAATTTCCGCACACCGTAAGTCTCTTCATTCCTTAGCAATCAAACTTCACTGTCAGCTTTTCCATGCTGCCTTGTAGAGACCAGACCTAATTTCCGCACACCGTAAGTCTCTTCATTCCTTAGCAATCAAACTTCACTGTCAGCTTTTCCATGCTGCCTTGTAGAGACCAGACCTAATTTCCGCACACCGTAAGTCTCTTCATTCCTTAGCAATCAAACTTCACTGTCAGCTTTTCCATGCTGCCTTGTAGAGACCAGACCTAATTTCCGCACACCGTAAGTCTCTTCATTCCTTAGCAATCAAACTTCACTGTCAGCTTTTCCATGCTGCCTTGTAGAGACCAGACCTAATTTCCGCACACCGTAAGTCTCTTCATTCCTTAGCAATCAAACTTCACTGTCAGCTTTTCCATGCTGCCTTGTAGAGACCAGACCTAATTTCCGCACACCGTAAGTCTCTTCATTCCTTAGCAATCAAACTTCACTGTCAGCTTTTCCATGCTGCCTTGTAGAGACCAGACCTAATTTCCGCACACCGTAAGTCTCTTCATTCCTTAGCAATCAAACTTCACTGTCAGCTTTTCCATGCTGCCTTGTAGAGACCAGACCTAATTTCCGCACACCGCAATGGAAAGGGCATTTTGTTAAATGGCTACTGATGTCGTATACATCAAACTCGCTGAGTGAATAAACTCCGGAAATGCATCATGGAGGGCTATACATCTCTCTGTAAGTTACATGTGGACACAAGCCACATAACAGATCAACGTGGTTCACATAACAAAGGCAGATCAACGTGGTTCACATAACAAAGGCAGATCAACGTGGTTCACATAACAAGGCAGATCAACGTGGTTCACATAACAAAGGCAGATCAACGTGGTTCACATAACAAAGGCAGATCAACGTGGTTCACATAACAAAGGCAGATCAACGTGGTTCACAAAACAAAGGCAGATCAACGTGGTGACATGTGAACCTCCCCTGTTCCCACTGTAAAGAACGCACAAGGGGAGTCGGGGTCGGGAAAAAGTCGGATCAAGTTCAACAAAAAGAAAGGCACATGAGTCAGGCCAAATGATGATGTTTTCTTTGTTTTGATTTATTCTACAGTTTGTTTGTTTGTTTGGGTTTTTTTTGTTTGTTTGCTTGCTTTTGTACATAAGGAGGGCTGGTGACACCCCCCCCCCCCCCCCCCCCCCCCCCGGCAAAAAAAAGGAAATGGAAAAAAGGGACAAAGAAAGGGAAAAGGCTCAGGTAAACTAGCGCCCAAAACAGGGCTCTAGCAGCCGTGGCAGGTCTGGAGTCATCAGAATACCGACACAAACACTTCACACAAAATAAGGTTGCAGTACACTCCCAAAGAGACGTGGGGCCTGACTGCCTAACTCACTAAGTTGCTAAGCCTTAGCCGGCGCTTCCTTTGGCGCCAAAACCTTGAGATGACTCGCTCATCAGATCCTTACACTTCATGAATATTTATCTAGGCCTTACATTTCAAACAGTAGCAATTGAATCCCAACCTCATAGTACAAATATATCCCTCTAAACTAAACATACGCCATCTTCTCAACCATTGCATAATCTAAGATCCCAACCATTTTGAAATAAGGAAATGAATAATCAGAACTCTTGTCTTAAAACCCCCGGATGTCGTACGCTCCTCTTACAATAAAACGTCTTCTTGGCTAAATGAGCCTGATTACCAGCCGACACGTACCTCCATAAACTTCCCTGGTCACTTCCAAGAGTATTCCCCCCTGGACCTTCACAGGCTGGTGCCGGTCAGGAGTTCCAAACGTTGTCGGGGTCTCCTTCCTCCATCATCCTACCCACTTCCCTTGGCCATGAGACCTCCTGTGTCTGTGGCATATCAACCCTTCTGCCACACAGAAACTAGACTTACAGTAAGAGGAATACAAGTCTCTGGTGCACCTTATGGGGGTGTACAGACATAACTGATGAACTCAATAAAAACACAAAGATTCAACTCGCTGAAAAGGACCATTTGAGTACGATGATTGTGGAACTCAAATTATGATGGGGACAACTGAAATTATTATGGAAATTATGACAAATCTTAGATTGATGAACTCGCGAAGTTTCGTATATATCGCCATAATTTTCAATGATTCAAATTATAAGATTATCATTGCTTAGATTGTAAGACATTGTTTTAAGAGACAGACAGACAGACAGACAGACAGACGACAGACTGAGATACACACACACACACACACACACACACACACCACACACACACACACACACACACACACACACACACACTCAGACAGACAGACAGAGACGGAAGGACAGAAAAAGAGAGACACAGAAAGGGGAAACGACACGTCATGAATGTCTCCTGTATCATGGCAGTGTAATGGGAGAGGATGAAATAGGAAAGAGCGAAACGGGAAAAAGAGAGTAACGGGAAAAAGCGAAATAGGAAAGGGCGTAACTGGAAAAAGAATGTAACGGCTAGGCCCAAATAAAGAGAGGGTGAAAAACGAAAGGGCGTAAAAGGAAAACTAGTGTGACGGAACGGGCGAAATAGGAAAAAGAGTGTGACGGGACGGGCGAAATAGGAAAAAGAGTGTGACGGAACGGGCGAAATAGGAAAAAGAGTGTGACGGAACGGGCGAAGTAGGAAAAAGAGTGTGACGGGAAAGGACAAAGTAGGAAAGGGCGAAATAGGAAAACGAGTGTGACGGGAAAGGACAAAGTAGGAAAGGGCGAAATAGGAAAAAGAGTGTGACGGGAAAGGACAAAGTAGGAAAGGGCGAAATAGGAAAAAGAGTGTGACGGGAAAGGGCGAAATAGGAAAAAGAGTGTGACGGGAAAGGACAAAGTAGGAAAGGGCGAAATAGGAAAAAGAGTGTGACGGGAAAGGGCGAAATAGGAAAAAGAGTGTGACGGGAAAGGACAAAATAGGAAAAAGAGTGTGACGGGAAAGGGCGAAATAGGAAAGGGCGAAATAGGAAAAAGAGTGTGACGGGAAAGGACAAAATAGGAAAAAGAGTGTGACGGGAAAGGGCAAAATAGGAAAGGGCGAAATAGGAAAAAGAGTGTGACGGGAAAGGGCGAAATAGGAAAAAGAGTGTGACGGGAAAGGGCGAAATAGGAAAAAGAGTGTGACGGGAAAGGGCGAAATAGGAAAAAGAGTGTGACGGGAAAGGGCGAAATAGGAAAAAGAGTGTGACGGGAAAGGGGAAATAGGAAAAAGAGTGTGACGGGAAAGGGGGAAATAGGAAAAAGAGTGTAACGGCAACGGGAGAAATAGGAAAAAGAGTGTGACGGGAACGGGAGAAATAGGAAAAAGAGTGTGACGGGAACGGGAGAAATAGGAAAAAGAGTGTGACGGGAAAGGGCAAAATAGGAAAAAGGTGTGACGGAAGGGCAATGGAAAGGGGAAATAGGAAAAAGAGTGTACGGGAAAGGGAGAAATAGGAAAAAGAGTGTGACGGGAAAGGGCAAAATAGGAAAAAGAGTGTGACGGGAAAGGGCAAAATAGGAAAAAGAGTGTGACGGGAAAGGGCAAAATAGGAAAAAGAGTGTGACGGGAAAGGGCGAAATAGGAAAAAGAGTGTGACGGGAAGGGGAAATAGGAAAAAGAGTGTGGAAACTAGGAAACGGGGAAATAGGAAAAAGAGTGTGACGGGAAAGGCAAAATAGGAAAAAGAGTGTGACGGGAAAGGGCAAAATAGGAAAGGGCGAAATAGGAAAAAGAGTGTGACGGGAAAGGGCGAAATAGGAAAAATAGTGTGACGGGAAAGGACAATATAGGAAAAAGGTGTGACGGGAAAGGGCAAAATAGGAAAGGGTTGATGGAAGCAAAATAGGAAAAAGAGTGTGACGGGAAAGGGCGAAATAGGAAAAAGAGTGTGACGGGAAAGGGCGAAATAGGAAAAAGAGTGTGACGGGAAAGGGCAAAATAGGAAAGGGCGAAATAGGAAAAAGAGTGTGACGGGAAAGGACAAAGTAGGAAAAAGAGTGTGACGGGAAAGGGCAAAATAGGAAAGGACAAAGTAGGAAAAAGAGTGTGACGGGAAAGGGCAAAATAGGAAAGGGCAAAGTAGGAAAAAGAGTGTGACGGGAAAGGACAAAGTAGGAAAAGAGTGTGACGGGAAAGGGGAAAGGCGAATAGGAAAGGTGTACAACAAATAGGAAAAAGAGTGTGACGGAAAGGACAAAGTAGGAAAAAGAGTGTGACGGGAAAGGGCAAAATAGAAGGCGATAGAAGTGTGACGAAAGGATAGGAAAAAGAGTGTGACGGGAAAGGCAAAATAGGAAAGGCGAAATGGAAAGGTGTGACGGGAAAGGGCAAATAGGAAAAAGAGTGTGACGGGAAAGGGCAAAATAGAAGGGCAAATAGAAAGAGTGTCGGAAGGCAAAGTGGAAAAGAGTGTACGGAAGGCAAAATAGGAAAGGCGAATGGCAAGAGTGTGAGGAAAGGCACAAATGAAAACGGTGGACGGAAGGTCGGCATAGGACGGTGTCGACATGAAAAGTGTGTCGTCGTGGAGGGTCGAAATGTGTAAAAGATGTCGGGAGTGCAAGTAGGTCGGTGTGGACGGTGTCAAAGTGTGGTGTCATCATGAAAGAGTTGTCGGGAAAGGGCGAATAGTAAAAAGTTGTGTACGGAAAGGCTAGAAATAGATGTGCGGAAAGTGGCGAAATGAAGATGTGACGAAAGGAATCATGTCAAAATAACGTGTCAACGGGGGCGAATTCAAGTGCTTATATATCCAGTGTCATTCATGTGCGTGCTTCGAGCTCGGATGTCAGTGTGTTTATGTGTCGGTGTCTGTCATGGTACGTGTCTTCGTGTGTCGGTGTCGTGTGTTATGTGTCGGTGTCTGTCATGTGTCGTGTGTCGGTGTCGTGTGTCATGTTTCGGTGTCTGTCATGTGTCGTGTCTGTCGTGTGTCGGTGTCGTGTGTTGTGTCGGTGTCTGTCATGTGTCGTGTGTCTGTGTTGTATGTGTCGGTGTCTGTCATGTACGTGTCTGTCGTGTGTCAGTGTCGTGTGTTATGTGTCGTGTCTGTCATGTTCGTGTCTGTCGTGCGTCGGTGTCATGTGTTATGTGTCGGTGTCTGTCATGTATCGTGTCTATCATGTGTCGGTGTCGTGTGTTATGTGTCGGTGTCTGTCATGTATCGTGTCTGTCGTGTGTCGGTGTCGTGTGTTATGTGTCGGTGTCTGTCATGTATCGTGTCTGTCGTGTGTCGGTGTCGTGTGTTATGTGTCGTGTCTGTCATGTGTCAAGTCAAGTCAAGTCAAGTCAAGTCAACTTTATTATCTCAGTTCGAGAAATTAGTTTGTGCTCACACATATTCACAGCACATAAATAATGATTTTGTCACATCACCCATTTTGTCACATATGACATACATTCATATAAAAAGATCTAGATTTCGAGGTGACTGTATAATATAAAAATAATACTATATAAGATTACAAGATTACATTTCTACAACGCATTTGACAATAAATTCTAAGATGAGATTTAAAACTAAAATAACACAACTATTTGTTATCTAAATGCAACAGTACGCTCACTCTGAGTTTAAATGATATGTATCTTTATAAAACAAAATGTAACAATAATCCATTGTTAAAAAGCAATTAAACATCACCTCTGTTCAGAAAATCAATGGACAGGGGAATAAAACTTTGTTTAAATCTGACACTTATGCATTTCACCGATCGATATCTTCGTCCTGACTGAAGAAGGTCATACTTATTTGCAAGAACGTGGGTCTGGTCACACGCAATCTTCTTCGCTTTTCAAACAACACGGCACCTGTACAGCTCACTCAGACTTTTTTGTCTCCCACCAACACTTTTTCCTCCCACGTTCACCACTTTCTCAAGCACATTTCTACTCTTCACAGTCAGAGGGACATCCGGAGTCATGAACCGGGTGTGCCCCCCCCCCCCCCCAAAGAGTGTCAGGAGATAAGGGCCGAAACACTTGCTTGAAGGGGGCTTCTCTTCTGAGGACTCTCTGCTGCCACGCTCTCCAAGAGTTTCTTTCTACCTTCAGCTTATTATCTATAAAAAAAAAAAAATCCTAAATATTTGTACGATTCAACACGTTCTACTTCAGCACCTTTGATAAAAAGGGGTGGTACAACTTTTGGATTCTTTCTAAAAATCAGTCAACATTTCTTTCGTTTTTGTTACATTCAGATCAAGATAGTTATGTTCGCACCAGTCAACAAATCTTTGAACCTCGTTGAAGTAAACAGAGTCAGAGTTGGAAAGATCCTCAAGTGCTGAGTCATCTGAACATTTAATGTACAAAGTTGAATCACTTCCTGAACAATCATTTGTGTACAGAGTAAAAAGCACTGGAGATAAAACAGTACCCTGAGGTGCGCCAGTTGAAATGACTCTGGAAGACGAAACAACACTTTGATATCGAATAGACTGTGTCCTCTGTGTTAGAAAATCAATTATCCAAAGAATGAGCATGTTACACATATTTATGTTAATGAGTCTCTTTGCCATCAGATGTGGTTGTATGGTGTTGAATGCTGATGAGAAATCAATAATAAGAATGTGTACAAAGGAGACAGGTTTTTCGAGGTGTGAAAACGCATGATGGAGAAGTGTGAGTGTGGCATCATTTGTAGATCTGTTCGGTTTGTATGCGAACTGAAACGGGTCTTGGTACTGTGTGGTATCTTTTAAAACAGAACAGAAGACAATTCTTTCAAGTGTCGGTGTCTGTCATGCGTCGGTGTCTGTCATGTGTCGGTGTCTGTCATCTGTCGTGTGTCGGTGTTGTGTGTTACGTGTCGATGTCTGTCATGTGTCGTGTCTGTCATGCGTCGGTGTCTGTCATGTGTCGTGTGTCTGTCATGTGTCGGTGTCTGTCATGTGTCGGTGTCTCTCATATGTCGGTGTCTGTCATGTGTCGGTCTGTATCGGTGTTTGTTGTGTGTCGGTGTCTGTCATGTGTCGGTGTCTCTCATGTGTCGGTGTCTGTCATGTGTCGGTCTGTATCAGTGTTTGTTGTGTGTCGGTGTCTGTCATGTATCGGTGTCTGTCATGTGTCAGTCTGTATCGGGGTTGTTGTTGTGTGTCGGTTGTCTGTCATGTGTCGGTGTCTGTCATGTGTGTCTGGTGTCTCTCATGTGTCGGTGTCCTGTCCCATGTGTCGGTCTGTATCGGTTGTATGTGTTGTTGTGGTGTGTCTCTCATGTGCTCGGGGTCTCTCATGTGTCGGTGTCTGTCATGTGTCAGTGTCTGTCATGTGTCGTGTATACTGGTTGTATTGTTGTGTGTGTCGGTGTGTCCTTCATGTGTCTGTGTGCTCTCATGTGTCGGTGTCTGTCATGTGTCGTGCTCTCATGTGTCAGTGTCCTCATCTGTGGAGTCTGTCATGTGTCTGTCCTGTGGCGGTGTTCTGTCCTGTGTCGGTGTCTGTCGAGTGTCTGTCATGTGTCGGTGTCTGTCATGTGTCATGCCTGTCGTGTGTCTGTCATGTGTCGGTTCTGTGCAGTCTGTCATGTGGCGGTCTGTCCTGTGCGGTGTCTCTCCTGTGTCGGTGTCTGTCATGTGTCTGTCCTGTGATTGCGTCTGTCCTGTGTCGGTGTCTGTCATGTGTCTGTCCTGTGTCAGTGTCTGTCCTGTGTCGTGTCTGTCATGTGTCGTCTGTGTTGGTGTCTGTCCTGTGCGGTGTATGTCTGTGTCTGTCCTGTGTCAGCGTCTGTCCTGTGTCGGTGTCTGTCATGTGTTGGTGTGTGTCCTTTGTCTGTCATGTATTGGTGTGTGTCTGTCCTGTGTCGGTGTCTGTCATGTGGCATGTGTTGGTGTCTGCCATGTGTTGGTGTGTGTCCTTTGTTGTATTTGTGTTCTGTCCTGTGTCGTGGTCTGGTGTGTTGCTGTGTGTCCTTTGTTGTCGTGTTGTGTGTGTCCTGTTGGTGCTGTCTTGGCATGTATCGGTGTCTGTCATGTGGCGGTGTCTCTCATGTGGCAGTGTATGTCGTGTGGGCTCGTAGTACCTGTTCTGAAAGTCTGCCAAGGAAGCCGGGGCCAACAAAATGTCACGAAGAAATAATGCCTGTGGTGGGAGTGGACCACCGAAACCTGGTCTCCCACTCGCAAGCTGGCGATGCCACACACCACTGCAATGCGGGGACTAACAGTAGCAGTGGTAATAGCAGTAGCGGTGACGGTCTTCCTGTTGGTATGATCATTACCCATGTCAGAGACAGACATGCATAGCTGTACCTCTCAGTGGGTCAACACCCCTCACGCCGCAGAGGAAGTCATGGAGGTCAGTCATGGAGGTCAGTCATGCCACTTTACATCTTGTTTTCCTCATGCAAAAACAAAATCAAACAAAAAAACCCTCTTTGATGACCCCATCGCTGACTTCATTGATGATATTGATACTACAAATAATGAGAAGAAGAAGAAGAAGAGTAATTGTGACGATGAGGATAATGACGACAATGATGATGAAGAGTAACAACAGCAACATCAACAAATTAACAACAACAATATTGATAATAATAATAATGACGATGAAGATGATGATGAATAACAACAGCAACAACACCAACAACAATAATTTGATAGCAACAACAATGATAATGATGATGATGATGGCGATAATAATAATAATAGTAATGGCGGCAATTTCAGCGGATCTAAGACTGTCCATCTCGGCTCCAGCATACCTGAGCCTAATGCTGACCTAATGTTTAATCTTCACAGATCCCGGGCCACACCCAAACCCTGCCTTCATCCTAACCATGACCTGACCCAACTGTGCAAAACCTTGTTTATAAAAAAAAATTTTTTTAAAGACAAACAAAACCTCCAGCGATAAATTGTGCTGGAATGGTGGGAGCGGTGGAGTTGTTTTCTTCTTCCTCCATCGATGAAGAAAAGAACGTTTGATGGGAAGGTACGAGTTTCAAAACCCTGAGTTAGCTATTGAGAGAGAGAGAGAGAGAGAGAGAGAGAGAGAGAGAGAGAGAGAGAGAGAAGAGAGAGAGAGAGAGAGAGAGGAGGGAGAGAGAGAGAGGAGAGAGAGAGAGAGAGAGAGAGAGAGAGAGGAGAGAGGAGAGAGAGATAGAGGGAGAGACAGAGACACAGAGAAACAGAGAGAGAGCATGCGCGTGTGTACATGTGAATGCAGAGATGTGTTTGTACTGACACAACGCAGTGGAATGTGTGCATATAAAGCAAAGTGCAATACAATCAATGAGAAGACAATGACGGAACTGTTACAACAGTCTGAGGTATGTTGGAAACTGTTGTGTTATCAGCAGATCTTTCATTCCACCCTCAATGCCCCTTCGTTGGGTGGGTTTTTCTTCTTTTCTTTTTTTTTTTTGGGGGGGGGGGGAGGGGGTTAAGCTGAGGGTGAGGGAAGAGCGGGGAGTGGGGCCGAGAGGAGAGATGTGACGACTGGGTGACCGTTTGTGAAGAGAAACTCAAACACAAAATACGTTGGAAAATGATGTCGTGAAAAGACACAAAAGAATCCGGATTGGCTGAACACAATAGAGTGACGATTTATCGGGGTGTATTACGCGCGCCTTCTGTCCGTCTCTGCGCACGAGCTCTGTGTGTGTGTGTCTGTGTGTGTGTGTGTGTGTGTGTGTGTTGTGAGTCAGAGACTGAGTAAGGAGAAACCAACACAGTACACATTCATTTCTACACACACACACACACACGCACACACACACACACACAACACATGCACACACCACGCACGCACGCATGCACGCACGCACACTTGCAACATACATAGCCTCCAAATAACAGTGGCGCATTTATTGTTAGACGAGTACCTAAAGTCTGAACCAGCGCGTTGTGGTGAACACGCAGGCTAGTAGTCTGCCGAGTCATATCCATGAGACCCTCGTCTCAGTGACCACTGAGTGATAGTTTAACAAGGGCTGGTAAGGTAAGGTGCTGGTCATGTGTTTTGAACACTGAGTATGCACTCACTAGGAGAAGGGGGGAAAGAGTCAGTTTTAACCCAGCAGATGGCCTAGAGACTCGAACCTGTCAGGACGGTGGTCCTCTTTGCTGACCAGTCATTACCAGGTGAGCGATAGATAGTTGGGGAAAGCTACAGGGGGAAAACTTAAAGAAGAGAGAAAGAATTCATATGTTGAATTGAGAAGCAGGTTACTTACACGAACCTTATTCGTGTTTCAGTCCCTTCACCCTTTAACCCTTCGCCCTTCACCCTTCATCTTTCACCCCGTGAGGTGGTTTAAGATGGCCATGGTGTGGGGAACACACCGGTAGTTCAGCCCCAGCCAGTACCAACTCCAGGGAGAGGAGTTGAAGCTCGTCATTTCGCAAGAGACAGAAGAAGTCGCGGAAGAGAAGTCGAGACTCGTATCTCCAGGACGGGAGAGTTCGGGGGGCAGTATATTGTCTCAGAGAGACAGGGAATTGAGAAAGCAGGGAAGCTTTTACTTGAGGCAGGCAGGTCCTCAGTGATTACGGGAGTTATGTATTCTCCTGGTCCGGAATTTTGGGATAACGGAATGTGAAGGCCATAGCTTTATAGAAGCGGAACTAGATTATTTTATCTCTCAGTGTAAAGAGAGATACACGTGTGAAGACTATTTTATCTCTCAATGTAAAGAGAGATACAAGTGTGAAGACTTTTTTTTCTCTCAGTGTAAAGAGAGATACATGTGTGAAGATTGATTTGTCTCTCGGTGTGAGGAGAGATACATGTGTGCGGATTTATTTGTCTCTCAGTGCGGAGAGAGATACAGGTGTAAAATCTGTTTACAAGTTGTTGTTGTGATTAGTAAAGTGTTTTCCCTGAAGGAGAGGGGGAGAAGAAAAAACATTCGGTAGTGCTCCTTTTGGGTGATTGGAAAGATTGCGGTGCGTTATGGAGTAATTGCTGTCATGAATGCGGGTTATGCAAGAGTGACAGTACTGTTTCTCTAGTGGTTTTGGAACCAAAACTTGACTGTTGTCTGTCAGGTTCACACCTGTAGGAATGTCAGAGTCCAGTATGTACGTTGGTTTGACATTGGTACGTCTGTGGACAGTCTGTTTAGCAGCAGAAAAGGTATTGTCGTCAGCGTCTGTCTTTTCCTGCATTTCTTTTAAATCATCTGGGGTATTGGAGTTCACCAGTTTTGGAGACTTTTAGCGGCTTTGTTTGCCTTTCCTGCTTTTGACGTTTGATTAGTACTCACAAGACAATGGAAACAAAACGATCCTCCAGGGCACCACATGTACTGTTAGCGACACTGGCAAATTGCCCAAGATCAAGTCGCAGACTGGTTTTCATTGACACAGGCGTTAAGAAAACCCGGAGTAGACGGTGTATCGCCTGCAAATTTTCGCCCAGCGGAACGTTTAAATCTTGCTCCAAACGACTACACTTTATGGACAGTGTTGAGATAATGGTCTTGACGCTCGGAAAGATTTCCGTATACACCGCGTAGTGCACCTAGTGTCTCGCAAAAACGACGCCGGCAATCCATTGAGGCTCCGTTTTCTAACACCAGTCATCAACAGATTGTGCTGGTGCCAAAACAAGGCCTTCTCAATCTGTGGAGACTTAAGCGGGTTTTGAATCATTTGGTTTTGAAGGGCAATTTTTCCTCCAAATGGAACTTGCCATCACAAAAGAAACATCGCATGTTGATCGGCAGCCGATGATTTTGTGAACTTCTGTTCTGTCACGAACGGGCCAAAAGGTCTACGTGGTGGTCGTGTCCACGACTCGGAAACGTTTGTGAGGAGTATCGGGTCCTTTCCGGCGGTGAGTACTGGTATAGACGAAAAGTCACTCGGAAGCGGAAAGATCCTGTCCGTTCCTAGGAATATTCCACTCTTGAGGATTCAAAAATGGACCCACGATTTCCTTTCAGTAACTTCCCTGTCTGATGGGATAGTACATGACGATGAGATCAAAGATGGAAAAAATTCTCCTTTCCAAGCCACCGCCTATCTGGGTTTGTGAGCGATTACCAATACTGATCAGCCATCTGACACATTTCCACCACGTTTTCAAATGCCTTTCTTTAAGGAATGTGGCCTGATCTTTTGCTCAACACTCTGGAAAGTTGTTCTCTAAGAAGGAGATCTCGCAGTGATTGAGATAGTTTTGATTCGTTTAGACAAATCGATCCAATCGATCCAACAATGACTCATACGGATCAGAAACGACGGAAACGATTCACCTTTTTCAGGGCGCACGAAACGGCAATCGTTCGTGGAAACGATCTAGCAGACCTTGATCAATTTTTGAGGAGTTCTTCTTTAACTTATTCCCAAGTTAAATTTTGTTTCGCTGCAGTGAGTGGTTTCCCCAGTGTCAAATGCGTTTCCTTAAACGACGACGCAAGATACAATGTCCACTTTTTCCTTTGGCACCACAAGACGTTGCGTGACTTCTCAAATCGGAATGAAAAACTATCAATGTATCCGTTTTTTCTTAAAGTGGATCTATGGAATATATGCGCTTTTGGATGAGGCATGGTGCTGGGACGACTGTGACGGGTTCTCTCAATGCCTGTATTCTTCGAATTTCGGATCAGTCTTAATTCTAAATGTACTTAAATTGAGTTCGTCAGCTTCAGTTCCCTCTGTAGTTTATTTTCTTCAGCTTCCCTCTGTAGTTTATTCTCGCTTCAGCTGTCCCTCTGTAATCTTATTTTCTTCACAATTTCAGCTTCCTCTGTGTTTATTTTCTTCATTGCTTTCAGCTTCCCTCTGTAATCTTTTTTCTCAATTTCAGTTCCCTCTGTAGTTTATTTTCTTTCAGCTTCAGTTCCTCTGTTAGTCTATTTTCTTCCCCTCTCTCTTAGCCTGTCTGCCCTATCTGTGCATTGGCTGCACATTAGTTAGTAGTTTGCTCATCAAAACCCAAGCGTTCGCTTGTTGTAACATATTATCAAAATCATCCATAATGGATCGTCAGTATAAAACACAAAAACATCTCAATAGTATGAATAAAATAAGGGCGTTATATGTGAATTATGTTTCACAAACCGTAATTATAGTATATACAAATACAGATTCAATTTCCGGGTTTTTTTTTTTTTTGGGTAAAACAAAAAAAACAGCTTACTTAAAATGGTAGATAGATATGAAATCCAAGGAATGTATTTTTCCAAAAAAAAATAATTTGCATCTGTTAATCATTTGGAAATTTCAAAAACAAAATGAAGTTAATACAATGTTATTCATAAGGAAAGAAAAAAAAAAATAACACAATAAGTTTTTTTTGAAAATAAACTTCTTTATCAAAGTTTAAGTTCTCAAAAATGTTCTTGTTGTTCAGTCTTTCTTTCATTACTTAATTTTCAACGAATTTACAAAACAATGTACCGCCTTATTACAAAAAATGAATATCAATTTACCCAAACCAAATGAATCTAAACAATTAAAAAGAGGGGAAGAAAACACCAAAACTAGGGAAATCCTACTAAAAAATGAAAAATGTTGAAAGAAAACTAGAAGGAGCTTATTGAGGAGTAGGTTTAAGAGATTTTGAAAAAGGGGGTGAAAGGAATGAAAGGATAATCAGGACCGGAATAGTGAAGCAGAAATCAAGAAAAAGCAAAAGAAGCCCACCGACAGCACCTAGTGGTTCAACTGTCTCCCGCTGAAACTGGAGACGGGAAACAAATCACTGCACAATCATACACCACACTACAGTAATAATACAAATTACCTAAACAATCAATATTATATGCACATTCACCAAACTCAAAGAAAAACTCGCACCACTACCAGAAAAAATAAAAATAATCTAAAGATAAAGATGTTTATTTGGGCAGGACGGTAGACTCGCAACTCCACCCCTACACTACTAGCGTAGGACGGAGGAGATAGGTGATTCCCACACCTGAGGGGCAAGGGTGAAGAAAAATCGTCAAACTGAGAAAAAATTAGGAAAGCGGAGATTAAAAGATAAATGATATTTATAGAAGGGAAGACTATTGACTCCCAACGCCATGTCCTGCTAATCGCAGAAGATCGGTTGGGGTATCAGTTTTTCTGGAAAGGGTGACAAAAATACGAATCCTCTAGGGGAAGGACAGCGATTCGTCAAACGCCCTGCCCCTTGCTGCAGGTTCGAGCAGAGGAGGTTGAGGCTCTCGGTCTGAGGTGGGGACGGGTCAAAAAGATAATCTACAAAAAAAAAAAACCTTAACGGAGTAGAGCAACCAAAAGAAATGTCAACCACCCTAAACTTATTGGAAATAGAAAAACAACAACAAATGCAAATATTATTACACAATAATAATTATACTTTCTCTTTTTTCTTTCCTCAAACCCCCGCTTGAGTGCACCAATAGAACTCTTTTTTTTTTCTTCTCAAACCCTTGAGGGTACAAATAGAAACCTTTTTTTTTTCTTCCTCAACCTTGAGGGTACAAATATAAATCTTTCTTTTTTTTTTTTTAACGGAGAAACAACGGCAGCTACGCGGTGAATACTGGAGTCGGGGTCACCACTGTCACACTGTCACTTTGCATACCCGCATTCATGACAGGCATTTATCCTACGCACACGCAATCTTTCCAATCAGCCAAAAGTGAGCATCTACCGAAATGTTTTTTCTTCTCCCCTTCTCTTCAGGGGGAAATACACTTTACTTTATCCCACAACAAATTGTAAACAAGATTTTACACTGTATCTCTCTCCGCACTGTGAGACAAATAAATCGAACATGTATCTTCCTCACACGAAGAGACACATCCATCTTCACACATGTATCTCTGTCTTTACACTGAGAGAAAAAAAGTCGTCACCTTGTATCTCTCTTTACATGAGAGATAAAAATAGTCTTCACAGTGTATTCTCTTTACGCACTGAGAGATGCATAATTAGTTCCGTTCCTATAAAGCTATGGCTTCACATTCCGTTATCCAAATTCCGGACACAGGAGAAATACATAACTCCCGTAATCATGAGGACCTGCCTGCCTCAAGTAAAAGCTCTTCCTGCATTTCAATTCCTGTCTCTCTGGAGGAACAATATTCTGCCCTCGAAACTCGCCCGGCCTGGAGATCACGAGTCTCGACTTCTCTTCCGCGACTTATTCTGTGTCTTGGACATGACGGCTTCAAATCCTCTCCTGGAGTTGGTTACTGCTGGGGTGAAAAACGGTGTGTTCCCAACACCATTGGCCATCTTCAACCACCTCACGGGGTGAAAGATGAAGGGTGAGGGCCGAAGGGTAAAGGGTGAAGGTGAAACACGAATACGGTTCGTGTACGTCACCTGTTCTCCAATTAACATATGAATTCTTTTCTCTTCTTCGCTTTAGTTTTCCCCCTGTTGCTTTCCCAACTATCTATCGCTACCTGTAATGAACGGTCAGCAAAGAGGACCACCGTCTGACTGGTTCGGTTATCTAGGCCATCTGCTGGTTTAAAACTGACTCTTTCCCCACTTCTCCTAGTGAGGCATACTCAGTGTTCAAAACACATGACCAGCACCTTTCCTTACCAGCCCTTGTTAAACTATCATCAGTGGTCAATTCTCACCATGACCACATTTGTTCCTTGAATGAGTCCATACTCACAATTATTTTGGGGACGCCGCTACACTAGTCAAGCCACATGAATATTCTTCTGTAATTGTGGGCACGGGTAATGATTCATATCATAACTAATGTGATGGAGCGTTTCACAAGCCTTGATTGGAGGCTCGTAACATGAAACACCACACACTCAACACTTGAACAACACGCTCGCACGATGCCCGCAGCACACTAGCATACTTACATTGCCTCAATAACAGTGGCGCATTTATTGTTTTAGACAGTAAGTAATGTTGACAGCGCGTTGGTGAACACGCAGGCTATGTAGTCTGCGAGTAATATCATGGACCTCGACTTCAATCCTTTCATCTTACCTTTATTTCATTTATCCATCAGCTGTAAAATCGTTGTTAGGATGTGGTCTGAAAAACTTTGCAAATGTAGTATAGCGTATATGGAATAGTCCTCACGCAGTTGGTTTCTTCCTCGATGAAAACAGAAATGGCCAGTTTCACACAATATCCCTGTTGGTTCACGTCAGGGGAAAAAATGTGGTCACCTACTTGGCCACACGAAAGAAAACGAACAGCCCGTTTGGAGTGAAAAACAAGGAGAAGTCAAACTGGACGGTTACACATTTAAAGAAAAATTACTATGCCGGCGAACGAAAGAACCAAACAACATTTACATCACAAGTACGGCAGTTTGACTCTTTGGTCTTCTTCAGGCAAGATATACAAAATTCACAGCGCCGTGGCGAAGTGGTTCAGGTTGTGCGGACTCCTGGCTGGGGAGGTCGCCGGTTCGATTCCCATCAGAGGTCATGTGGGAAATTTTTCTGCCCCAACCGGCTCTACCCAGAGTTGAGGTTGCTACGGGCTCAGCTGGGAAGACTGGAACTCACAACGAGTTTCATCCGCTTATTGGATGCGTCTCTTGAGAAGTGTTGCTCAAATTTCCTGACCAACACATGCAAGGTTGTTTCTGTGTCTCGGGGGCCTGGTTTGAGCCGGGATATATTATTAAAGGAAGACATAGAGTACAGGCCTGTCATGCGGTCTCAGACCGAAATGGGAATCTGTCTCATCATCTTTATCATACTCGTTCTCATCAATCAGCAGAATTTTGTTTTGAGATAAACAACATTCAAGACAATGAAGACGAAGAACGAACAATCCATTTATCTCCTCAAATTGAACTCAAAATGGATGTAGAATGAAAACGAGACTGCCTTGTGACATGGCAGCTAAGCCACTGACGTCATTGTGGCCGATCAGACAAGGAAGTGCACGAAGCGCCAGTCATACGCCTTGGTTTGGTCGAAGCAGATTTGCGTAAAAATCGTAATTTTTTTTCATGACAAAAATACATAAAAAGCCTTATGGGCAAACAGACAATGCAGAATGGACGGTGTGTACAATGTTCACTAACTAGTCGATAGATTGAAGGAAAAAAAAAAAAGAAATATAGAAAAATAAAAGACTGGCATGTCATATATTGTGACCAGAAATAAGTGTAAAAGAGTTTCCTGAACGAAGACAGGAGAATGGTCCACAGAAGCAGAAAAACAATAGAAGGCAGTAAGAAAAGAGAGGAAAAGGGCAGAAAAATGACAGTGGCAGAAAATAGGAAGTTACCCAGACAGCAAGCCAAGCTAGAATCAATCTTGGAATAAGCTAGGCAACTGGCCAGGGATTAGCTCGGAAAACCAGCTGGGGACAGTCTAGAAGTGCTCATGGGTCTATCCTAGGTTCTAGCTTGGCACCCTAGCTAGTTCTACATGGGCCCAATCTTGGTCCTAGCTTGGCACCCTAGCTAGTTCTACATGGGCCCAACCTTGGTTCTAGTTTGTATACAAGCCTAGATCTTCCAGAATGCGGGATAGCTGAAAGAGCTTCCGGCATTCCAACGAGGCCGTTGTCATCTGTGATTGGGCCAGGTCTATGATGAAGATGCAGCAAATGAAACGGACAGTTACTGTTGTCTCTGCCTTGGAGCCACAGCAATCAATTAAACCACCAGGTCAGCTACTGTTACTATCTTCTCTCCAGGACGCACCAGGGAATCAGCCTGAAGTTGAAAATAGGACAGTCCGGAATCCGGCACTCCCTGTTTATCAGGCCCGACAATGGCGACTCCTCTGCTGCAAGCCCCTGCAAGGGTGGAACACCTCCCCCTGCACTGGTCCATCCACCAGAGCCTAACATGACCCACCAGACCTCGTCTGCAGTCGCATCAGTGAGGGGGAAACTTCTCAGAGATGTGGAGTGAGTGTAGCAAGCAGGCTGGATCCAGACAACACAGATCCACAGAGGAAGCAAGCAGGCTGGATCCAGACAACACAGATCCACAGAGGAAGCAAGCAGGCTGGACCCAGACAACACAGATCCACAGGAAGCAAGCAGGCCGGATCCAGACAACACAGATCCACAGAGGAAGCAAGCAGGCTGGATCCAGACAACACAGATCCACAAGAGGACCAGGCCGCCTATATTGCACAAAAAATAAAAGATGCGCTCCAAGACAAGAAGCACACACCATAGCAGTCTGGATCGACCTCGAAAAAAGCTTTCGATAAAGTCTGGAAAAACGGTCTGAAGCTGAAGATGCACCCGTATGGGACCAAAGGCCACATGTATAACTGGATCAGCCAGCACCTGACCAACAGAAAAGCCCGGGTACAAAATAGAAAGCATCAGAGCAAGCAAAAACTGTGAAAGGAGGTGTCCCACAAGGTGGATTTCTCTCCCCCATGCTGTTTATCATCTTCATGAATGATATCCTGGATGACATCCCTGCATGGATCCATGGTGCAAGTTATGTATATGACCTTGTAACAGGACTTCAAAGCCTCAAAAGCAGACGAGATACTAAAGTTCTCATACGGTCTGCCAAATTTAAAAGGACAAAGAATCAGCCCATGCACAAACGAATGTTAGGGCCCACCAAGTACAGACTGAAGCGCAGCAGCTTTGTGCACAACGCACGCAGACTTGAGAGACAGGACCTGAATTTTTGCAACAAGGGAACAAGGCTTCTATCACACAGTTCACTACCACCATGGCAAAGAAATCAATTCCCAGAAATCAGAGTCACTATTCCTGGCATTCTAACAATGGGCACACAGTCAGAACTGGAGAGGAAAGCAGTAACCCTTGATTACACAGAGCAAACATACCCCAGTGAGTTCTGGACACATGCATATACAGATGGCTCAGCAGAAGAGTCTACCAGAAACGGAGGTGGAGGAATTTTCCTGAAGCTGATGGATGTCCGACAAGCCATCCCGACTGGCAAGTTCTCCACAAACTTCAAGGCTGAGACAGATGCACTACAGTCAGCAGCCAGAACGCTGTATGAGAACAGCGGGGCCATATATACCAACATCGTCATCTTCTTCGATGCTTTATCAGTACTGCAGGCTGTTAAAAATCCTCGAAACAAGGAACTCAACTCCCTTGTCTCTTCCCTGGCTATTCTGCAACAGTCCACTGATACTGTCATCCAGTGGATACCCTCACACTGCAATATATATGGCAATGAGGAAGCTGACCAATTAGCAAAGGAAGGATGACAACAGCTCCAACTGGAGCAGGAAGTCTGCTTTGAAGAAACCAAAAGTATTATCAAGGAGAAGCAAAAAAGAAGATGGCTTGAGCAGCACTCAGACTTCAACAAGAAGGATGCATACTACCTGTTGCCCAGATCAGATCAAGTGAGCATTCTGGACTGAGGACAGGGCACTCCAGACTGATACATCACACGTTCACATAATTCCACATTGGCGAATCTTCAAGTTGCCCATGTGGTACAGCCCAAATGACAATGGAACACTTCCTGCAGGACTGTCCAACACACAATTAGCTAAGAGCAGAGACCTGGCCTGCCAATCAACCCGATGAGGGAAAAGCTTTATGGATCACTGGAGGGCCTCCGCCGTACAGCAGCCTTCATTGCTGCATCCGGGGTTCCTATCTGAGTGAACGAAGAAGTAGAAGAAGACGTGAGGAAGAGCTTCAATGAATTGTAGCATTCATCTGGGACTATGGGACCTGAGAATGCAGCTCCATCTTCATCGGTGTGGTCACCATGGGGGCCTAGATAGCCTGCCAGTCTCTTGGACATGGAAGTAACGCCACTAAGAAGAGGATGGCAAAGAATTTGTCTTTTAAGAAATCAAGAAAGACGACAGTAAGCTTTGAGTACACACAAATTCTCTCTCTCTCTCTCTCTCTCTCTTCTCTCTCTCTCTCTCTCTCTCTCTCTCCTCCCCCCCCCCCCCCCCCCTCTCTCTCCTCTCTCAAAACACACACACACACACACACACACAGAGGACAAACACATGCCTATGTATAAGCTCGTGCAAACACATTTGCCCACTCACATGAAGTACAAGCGTTACTATAGCCATAAACGGAAATATGTGTGAAATAGTGCAAGGCAAAATTTCCTGTTTATTTGAATGATAAAGTACAATGCATCTTCATATAAACACTCCAAAAAGGTGAATGAACTTCATGATCAATACCACCAGCAACAGTGAGAGAGACAGTATAAGAGAGAAAGAATATTTTTTTTTAAGTCTGTGGATTCATGGATACAAATGAAAAGCCAGTAAAAAAGAAATTACCAAGCATAATCTCCTTAACTAGTGCAACAAACTTACACTGTGGTTCGAGGTGAAATGGGTTGAAGGAGAATAGTGGTGGTAATGGAGAGGGGGTAGGAGTTCTGGGGAAAAAAATTTTTTTTATAAAGTTTTAAATGAACGAAGCAGAAAATAAAATGTTGATATCAGAACTAAACACCTGTCAATCTTATACCACATCACACTGACAACCATAGCCCCTTTCTTTCTTATACTTGCGCACAGTTGAAGCTTTGAGGAGTACAACAGTGCAAGTATTATATATATATATATATAATATATATATATATATATATATATATATATATATATATATATATATATATATATATATAGTTAAAACAATTCAAAGAGGAATCTTAAAACTATCTACAAATTTGTTTCA
>CM031622.1:18369426-18394426 GCA_018398815.1 Conus ventricosus | reverse complement strand
ATGTTGGTGGTGTTTTTGCCCGTACAGCACTAATTAAGAGGAATAATAAATGTATAAATAGCTCATCAATGAAAAAAAAAATTAAAACTTATAATGAGCCGAGTCATATCCCTGAAAATTAAAGTGCAATCAGTGCAACAACTACAAAAAAGGTTTTCATTTTCATGTTGCTTGAAATTAGGGTGAAAACATTATGTAAGATATAAACTGAAGAATCGTAACACAATGAAGTGTATGAAACTATTAATGTAATAAAGAAATATAGCTAAACAGACCATAACAGTCGATTTAAGTGATCATCTTAATAAAAGTGCTGTACTGAAAGTCAGCGTTTTATCAGAAAGTTTGAATGAAGACTAAACAGATAATATTGGATACATGCAACATTAAAAAAAACCTGATATCCTGGCTTTGTGTGTTAATGCTGTAAGCAAATTGGAAAGTTCCAAATTTATTTCCTTTTTTTTTTAAAGCCATACATGATCCAGTAAAAAATTCTACACTTAAAACAAGAAAATATAAAATGACAAAATGCACAGTACACAGATACAAACAACTGTACACTCTTAGACATGCTTTCACTCATGTACCTAAAACAATAAGAAAACAACTGCAATGCAGCTGAAATTACATAAGCAATCCAGTTCAAAGCTTAGTAGGTGTACTTTCAAAATTGAATCTATAAAAGTAACCATTCACTGTGTCGTCCAAGATTCAAATACTGAAACTCAGACAATGGGCGTTCTTATTCAGACATTAACACCAGTGTGTGGGCACATGAAAATAAACATACACACATCCTCCAAGTCCCATTTCTACTACAACTTCACAATGCCTCTTTACACATTTTCATTCTTATTCATACAAAATGCATCTGACTTACCAAGATTTATTACATTATTTTACTATTCATTATATTATTATATTACATATATTATATATATATATAATATATATATTATATATATATATATATATATATAATATATATATATATATTATTGTCTAACGATGGTCCCAGGCATTAAGTCATGAATACGCATATTAGACTAAAACCAAATATACAAGAACAAACCACAAAACTAAGTGCATGCATTACATCCAACTACACCACCTGGGCCTCTCACTCCCTTTCTCCACCCATCCTCCGATCTCTTCAATAAAAATGATTGCAAACAGATTCCAGTACAGATGAAAATACGTAACCAAATGCATACCACACTCTCAATCAACCATCACACACTTTGCATATCACCTAATCAGGAAAGAGAAGTTTTCAGGTTTGATTTGAAATGGTTCAGAAAGGCAGATGATCTAAATCGATGTGAGAGTTGATGCCAAATGAAAAGGGCTTGATAAGCAAAGGAGTGTTGACCAAAACACATTTTCAGTATGAGGAGAGGGATTTTAGAAAAGACAAGAATGAGACATAACAGATATTCAGGTGTAACAGATTATTCAGAACAGCAGCATTCAATAGATTTACAGCTGAGAGATGCAACTTGAATGTGATCCTTTGCTTATCACAGAGCCAGTGAAGAGAAACAAATAATGGAATAATGTTGTCAAGCGTTCAAAAGAAAAATGATAAGCAGCCAGCATACTTTTGGACTGTCTGCAGTTTGTTTATGTGAAGCTGGGGAAGCCAGGCAAAAGAACACTACAATAATCAAGATGGAAATGCCCAGAGATGAACTTGGGTAGCATCCTCAGAAAAGAGTCGATGGATGGAAGCTACGTGAAAGCGTTCAAGCTAACAGACATGAGAGACATTACTGTTGTCCCACTGAAAGGAGAGGGCTTGATCAGGAGTCACTCTGTGGCTATGAGCAGAAGAATGAGATTAACCCAAGACCAAAGACAGGGATAGTTCAAATACTTTGGTACAGAGTTCAACACCATTTCAGACCTTCTTCATTTAGTATGGGCTTGTGGTTCATCATCCAATTTCTGAGATCAGATACACAGGAATGGATGCTTCCATTAGTATGGGCTTGTGGTTCATCATCCAATTTCTGAGATCAGATACACAGGACTGGATGCTTCCATTAGTATGGGCTTGTGGTTCATCATCCAATTTCTGAGATCAGATACACAGGACTGGATGCTTCCATTAGTATGGGCTTGTGGTTCATCATCCAATTTCTGAGATCATATACACAGGACTGGATGCTTCCATTAGTATGGGCTTGTGGTTCATCATCCAGTTTCTGAGATCAGATATACAGGACTGGATGCTTCCATTAGTATGGGCTTGTGGTTCATCATCCAATTTCTGAGATCAGACACACAGGACTGGATGCTTCCATTAGTATGGGCTTGTGGTTCATTATCCAATTTCTGAGATCAGATACACAGGACTGGATGCTTCCATTAGTATGGGCTTGTGGTTCATCATCCAATTTCTGAGATCAGATACACAGGACTGGATGCTTCCAATCATTATCAGAAGACTTTATCAGAAGACCTGGGAGAGCTGTTTTTGTCACCAGAGAAACTATGATGGAAAAGAACATTTGAATGGCATAGACAGGGTAAGTATGCAAAATGAAAAAGAGAGGCCCAAGGACCGAGTCCTGGTGCACACAATCACTCGTTTACTTCATATTTTCATCATCTGAAGCTGCAGGAATTAAATATTACTCACACCACACACACAAACACACACACACACACACACACACACAGACACACACACACACACAACACGCACAAACATGCGCCCGCACGCGCACACACACACACACACACACACACACACACACACACACACACACACACACACACACACACCAAATTGACAGCCAAGACATACAAAAGTTACAGTGTTATGAACACAACACACACATTTCAAAATGACAACCAAAACTTACAAAGTCATGAACACAATCAAAGGCACAATTTCATACGATAAAAGAATTTAAGAAGTCTATAATCAATGCACATTGCCACTTGATCAGTGAAATCATTATACGTACAAAAAAACTTCACCAAATGCAGACATCCCACTCCCTCCTCCCCCATCCCCCCAAGAAAATCAAGTGGCATGGAGTGCAAATGTATATGCCAAAGCACACAGATTCATGAGTGTGAGTGCATATGCGATATGCACCTACAGTGTCGCATCTTTTGAAACAGTCTTCACAATTATCAGAAAAACAGAAAAAAGCACTCTTAGACTGTTCAACTGAAGACAAAAGGTGATTAGAGCCAGTTCCAGAATATGAACAAATAAACACATAAAAGGCAACATAACACCAGACACAGGACACAAGATCATACATATCAAACTGGCCATAGAAATAATATAGAAATTTTTTTTTAAAAAGGAAAGCCCTTCAGATGAGCCACAGATCACATAAGTGCAGCTTCTAGACCTGGCCATCAATTTTTTTTTTTCTTAATGGGAGGGTTGGGAGTGTGATCATAAAAAAGAAAAATACAACAGGAAGTCAACCAACAAACAACAATAAATTTTATCTTTTTTTAAAAGGGGAGAAAAGCATCAGAAACCTTTTGCATCAACCAACAAGAAGAGTATAACAGAACAGGAATCAGGATGAAAAAAGAGAAAGAGAACTGTCTGAGTTAAATTAAGAAAAAGGAAACCATAACTGACCAAATACTTTGGAAAGACAAGGCTGGTAACCTACATCACAGCACACAAGGTGCAAGGTAAGACTTTAAAAAGCATAACCGATCAAATACATTGAATAGATAAGACTCACATCCTATATCATAGCACACAAGGTGCAAGGTAAGACTTTAAAAAGCATAACCGATCAAATACATTGAATAGATAAGACTCACATCCTATATCATAGCACACAAGGTGCAAGGTAAGACTTTAAAAAGCATAACCGATCAAATACATTAAATAGATAAGACTCACATCCTATATCATAGCACACAAGGTGCAAGGTAAGACTTTAAAAAGCATAACCGATCAAATACATTGAATAGATAACTCACATCCTATATCATAGCACACAAGGTGCAAGTTAAGACTTAAAAAGCATAACCGATCAAATACATTGAATAGATAACTCACATCCTATATCATAGCACACAAGGTGCAAGTTAAGACTTTAAGAAGCACAACCGATCAAATACATTGGATAGATAAGACTCACATCCTATATCATAGCACAGAAGGCACAACTCTTGGTTTCACCCATGGAAGAGAACTGTGCATTTGCCCCGAAGACACTTCAGAAGGAAGCCCAAAGTTTCCAGAAAACGAAAGAACGCTTACAAGGATAGGAACAGGAGGATGAGAGACAAGAGCATTGAAGATGTGTTCATGTGGGAGAGGGAGTGTGAGGAGGGGGGTTGAACAGGAGGGGAAGAGGGTTGAGAAGGGACGACAGGGAAATTCAACTTAATAAACATGGATATAAAAATGGGCAAATGCTGTCAAAATACAAAAAAAAAAAACACACACTGACCACTTCTCTGGAGCATTTCTGTCTCTGCATTAGATTTACCTCTCTGTCAGACTATCCCTTATATATATATATATCATTTACCTCTCTGATAAAGACTATCTCCTTTTACAGATTTTTTTTTTTTCTCTTGGGAGTCTTTTTGTCTTTGTCTATACCAGATTTATCTTCCTGTCAGACAGTCTACACCCCTCCCCCCTCCTCAACAGCCTGTAAAAGATTCCCCCGTTTAAAGACAGGTTTAAGAGATGTCTGGCAGTCTTTGTTATTGACAGTTTGCACTATACAAACTCTCCTTTATGAAAAATAATAATTATGGACAGAATATCCAGGCAACTGTCGTAGGCACTTGTTGGAAGAATGATAATACATCTATACAATACACATGATATGCTACTCAACTCATTAGATTACCACACCAAAAGGCACCTAACAAACTAAACATACAAAAACAAACAAACATACCCATATACACATTTCTCTACAAAATGCGTACATGCAGACATGTACACTGACCTAATCAACTTTGTCACACATGTGCAGAAATACATACTGTAGGACATGTCACAACCAGACCTAAGGCCAAGAGAACTGATTAGTTGTATGGCAAGAACCAGGAGGGGGTTAGAATGTTTGATATTGTCAGATGGTCTGTTCCATGTTGTTTGGGCTTGAAAAAGAAAAGATACTTGTCTGTAAGTCTTAGTTATAGTATGACGTATCCTGAGAAATTGTGTGTCAGAAGAGTGCAGCTGGCAAGACATAGTATAGATTTGGACTAGAACAGAAAAATAATCTAGATCAGCACCACTGACAGCAGAAAAAGTTGAAGAGAATATAGCTTGTAGTCTATTCAGTCAGAAACAGACTACCAAAGAAGAAGATTAAGAAAAGGAGAAACATGGCCTGATTTAGTAGCTCTGTAAATCAAATAAATAAAGAAACTATCACAAAACAAAGAATATGCCTGAGGTGGATACCAATGCAAACAGAATTAAACATCTGGTACACTGTCAATCTGACATTATAGTAGCAATCCTTTGCTACGTCACTTTGTCCTGCAGGGGTTGGTGGCAAAACTACTTCGTCAGCTGACCTGTAGTATCTCACAACTTTTAAGTGAAAACTGAATTAAATTTGTCCTCCATTTCATCTAAATCACAAACAGCATACATCTTGTCAGGGCACTGCAACCAGGCCAAATTGCTGAACAAGATCCGTTTCATTTAATTCAGCAGACCTAAACAGCAAGGATATCTTCTTTTTCAACGAAGATGTTCATATAATCAGTTATTGATTTATTAACAGCTAAAATCTGCAAAAATGTTATTAATGCTTTGCACATTATGCATTACTTATACATTAATGTTCCAAAACTGCATGCATTTCAGTAACAATTTCCTGTTAGTGCATTTATGATTTGCAAAATGTGTACATGAATCACAGAAGTGAAAGACTCTAGAAACTGTTATGTGTGAGGTTGCTGATGGTTCTCGATGACATTTTACCACAAATCTCTAAGGTAATGGGAGGCTTTTTAAAATCACCATGCTATCATACTGGGTTATCACACATATATAAAACCCCATTAAATATAAAAGCAACATAAATGACAAGTATTGAGGTAAAAAAAAAAACCAACAGAGTAGAAGACATTTAGATATACACAATATGTGCATATCTGAACTTCAGAGAATTCATTCTGATGATAAATACCACATTACATGCTGACATATACCACAGTTTCCTTAGCGTACCAGGCCCTCCACACTGGGCCTCCTGATCTGCCACCACACCCACAGTTTCCTTAGCGTACCCAGCCCTCCACACTGGGCCTCCTGATGCTGTCACCACACCCACAGTTTCCTTAGCGTACCCAGCCCTCCACACTGGGCCTCCTGATGCTGTCACCACACCCACAGTTAACTTAGCGTACCCAGAGAATTCATTCTGATGATAAATGCCACATTACATGCTGACATATACCACAGTTTCCTTAGCGTACCCAGCCCTCCACACTGGGCCTCCTGATGCTGCCACCACACCCAAATAAAACTGACCCATCCTCAAAAAGAGAAACCAGCTCAAGATGATATACACACATTTACATCTTGCCCCATCCTGAAATAAATAACAAAGAAAATATCTACATATTTACATCAACTCATAGCACTGACGACTTCAGGTGGTCAAGACTAGGTCATGCTCGGGGTGTTGGTAATTCTGTTTAACTTTTGTTTCCAATACATGAATGAAAATAATTAACAAAAAGTATTCAAATGGGTGCGAGTCTGGTAGTGTGAAGTGCCTTATGTGCTGGTGAAGCGTCTGTGTGCTTGTCACCTCTTGCTTTCAGCCTTCATCGCTGGCTAGCACTGCTGTAAACAGCATTGTGAAAAGAGAGCCAAGTGCGTAAGTCTCTCCTGCCAGTACACAGCCTCTCCACTACAAGCCTTATGTTGTGCCTCCACGTGGCGACCATGTCCACTGGGTGCCTTGCGGCTTGGAGGAGGTTGCCCCTAAACATGCAACATGCAACGTGCAGGCGCACCAGCATGTGGACATGCCCTGGCGTTCATGAACCAAACCCCCAGCTATGTGCAAATAGCAGGGTAGAGGGAGCCCTTCAGCCTTGGTCGGCCATCCCTTTAGGAGGCAGATACTTCAAACAACAAAGCTGCACCTTCTGGGCTGTCCTACACCCCGTGGAAGCTTCTGCGCCTGTGACGATTGATGCAGTCCGGGACGTCGACATGGGGCTATACATCCAGTTATGTTCAGATGGCAAACTCTGTAACCTTCAACGACTTCAGGCCAAGACTAAAGTATTAGATACCCTTCTGAGAGAGTTCCTCTTTGCTAATGATTTTGCACTAGCTGCACACTCCCATGAAGACATCCAATGCATCACAGATCGCTTTGCGAGGACCTGTCGATGCTTTGGACTCACAATCAGTCTTGGTAAAACCGAGGCCACGTTCCAACCTTCACCGTCCGGAGCTGGCAGTGCTCCACCATCCCCTGTCATCATCAACAATACAGAGATCAAAACTGTAGACATGTTCTGCTATTTGGGCAGCACTGGAAGCAGCAATGGATCTCTGGATGCAGAAGTGATGTCACGCATCTCAAAGGCCAGCTCTGCCTTTGGCAGACTCTCAAACAGTCTGTGGCAAGATCATGGCATCAAATTGCGCTCAAAGGTTGCCGTGTACAGAGCTGTGGTTCTGAGTGCCCTCCTCTACTGTTGTGAGACTTCGACCATGTACTGCCGACACATCCTTAAACTCAAACAGTTCCATCAACAACGCTTGCACAACATCTGCAGCATCTAATGGCAAGACAGGGTGTCCAAACTACGGGTCCTGAAGAAGAGTGGCTTACCCAGCATTGAGTGTATGGAGGACAGCAGAATAATTCCAAAGATGCTGCTCTATGGACAACTGAAAGAAGGACAACATGACCAAGGAAGCCCTTTAAAGAGATACAAAGACACCTTGAAGACCAACCTCAGAAGGTACAACATCTACACTGCTTCATGGGAAGATGTCGCCTTTGACAGAACACAGTGGAAGCAATGGTGTACGCAGGGCACAAAGGCATTTGAGCATTACAGAGCAGTCGCCATCAAGGAAAAGAAAAACTGGAATTGGTCTTCATTCCCACATGAGGACCCACATCAGCAGATGACCTGCCTGCCTGCTCATCCGACGGGAGAATCCGCCATGCAAATGGTGATCCCCTATCCCTCTTAAAAAGATTTTTTAAGCTATGTTGGAAAAAAATACACTGCAAGATGGACAGATAGAGCCAATCTGGAAGGCAACAAAAAATGTTACAGAAAGAGAGACGTTTTCTGTACACTCAAGACTGGAAGGCAACAAAGAATAATATTACAGACATAGAGACATTTTCTGTACACTCAAGACTGGAAGACAACAAAGAATGATACTACAGATAGACATTTTCTGTACACTCAAGACAGGAACAGGAAGGCAACAAAGAATAATATTACAGAGAGACATTTTCTGTACACTCAAGACTGAAAGACAACAAACAATAATATTACAGACAGAGACATTTTCTGTACACTCAAGACTGGAACAGGAAGGCAACAAAGAGATATATTATTGAGAGACATTCTCTGTACACTCAAGACAGGAAGGCAACAAAGAATTATATTACAGACAGAGACATTTTCTGTACACTCAAGACTGGAAGACAACAAACAATAATATTATAGACAGAAAGACATTTACGTACACTCAAGACAGGAAGGCAACAAACAATAATATTATAGACAGAAAGACATTTTCGTACACTCAAGAGTGGAAGACAACAAACAATAATATTACAGAGAGACATTTTCTGTACACCCAAGAAGCTGAAGATATGTGACAAAAAAACCTGCCTCACGACAATGTGGAAAAAAAGGGTAGGAGGGGAGGGAATGAAGGGAGGGGGGGGTTGGGGACACAGGGGTGGGGATCGATGAAGAAGGAAACTGATGTAGGGGGTAGGAAGAAGGGGTAGGGAGGAGGAGTGGGAGTAGATTTGAATTAGCAAAGACAAAGTATATTGAAGTTATGATCCCTGAGTTTTGTTGATTGGGTAATTATGCTACAAATCATATGCACACGTTTCTAACTAATCAACTTATTTTTTTCTACATTTCTTGATCTTTTGTCTTCCAACTCCACGCCCCACCCCCAATACACACACACACACACACACACACACACACACACACACACACACCAACAGATATGTCTATTTTTTATTTTTGGATAAGGCTTACGAAAAAAAAATTTTTTTAACTATTCCGAAAACACAATAATCATATTCACTTCTGAATTCAATAATATCCGAAAACACACTAATCATATTCACTTCTGAATTCAATAATATCTCTATAAGGTCAATTTCAATTAACAAGTACCAAAAATGTAAAAAGAAACCCTTTCTTTTAAGTTAAAGAAACTTTTTTCAATCCAAACAAATGTTTTTCAATCCCTTTGAGAGAGAGGACTTTTTTCTAATTAATCAAGACAAAGCTTACCTGACCTTTAAGAAATCACCCTGACCTGCAAAAGGAAGGACAAGGTAAAGCAGGCCCTTTAAAGGAAAATAATTATTATCAAGGCAAACACAACGGAATAAAGTTTTTGCAAAATATATCAATAGTTATCTATTGGTGGTTGCTTTGTTTCCAACTGGCCTTTATGATACTAATCTCAGTATTTCTGACTTTTCTATGACTTTTCTTTCAAAATCTATTTGTTTATATCTGATTTGTGCCATGCTTCCTATGTAATTACAGTGTCTGAACTGGTCAATCTGACATTCTTCTTCATACTGTACTTTAAAAAAATTGTTTTCAATGATAAGAGCTGATGAAAATCCATAGTTAAGAGTGTACCTCTTCTATTCTTTTTTTTCTTTTTACATAAAAATCATTGCAAGTCTCTGCACAATTTCTTTGGTGTACTTTGTAATACTTTCTATTGTTCTCTCTCTAAAATAGCAGAGTATTCCAGAAAAGTATAAGTTCACCTCTCATTTGAAAACAGATCAATTTTGAAAAAAAAACTGCACTTTAACTTCAGAAGGTAAAAGTGCCATTCCCAGATAACAGCTAAAATAAACCAGGACAGAGAAAGCTACTCCACCTCTCCAAATTTGCATCCACAGCAAAACAGTGCCAACATACAAACATCCTCGCACTTTGATTTTAGCCATTCCTTGTATTTCATAGGCAACTTTCATGAACAAAAAATCAATAACATAAATTTTTTTTAAAGGATGACCATCGGGAACAGTTCTGGAATGTGGTAGGAGAGGGACACAGTGCATACAGTGTACTCATTGGTCAACTCCCTTTTCCCTCAATCCCAATATTTCAGCAATCCCTCCACATAATAATGTCATTATCTTTAACGAGAGAGAGAGAGAGAGAGGGAGAGAGAAAGACAATAAAACAGGTGAAAGTCTCATGGCCCAATGGCTGCAGGGACAGTGAAGTGTTACAAAATTTACCATGTCTAGAGCTCAGCCTCAAGAGACACAGAACCCATCCCTCTCCTTCCACCACCTTGACCTTCTCTGAACTGAATCAGGCACCTGTTTGTTGGTCAGAGTGACAGAGAGGATTTTCATGGCATAACAACCTGATCCTTTGAGTGACTGGCATAACAACCTGATCCTTTGACCGATTTTTAACTCATCACTGTCAGCTCCACAGTGGAATGCATTAAACATCTGACAACGAGAAAAAAGAGCTTGGTCTGTGACTGAGGACAGGTGCTATATAAATACCCAATATAATAATAATAACAGATCTCTCAATAATAACTGTTATTATCATTGTCATTAGGTTTATCATTAGTTCATTGTCATCAGGTTTATCATTAATTCATAGTCATCAGGTTTATCATTAATACTATCATCATCATCATCATCATTAGCAGTTTCAGCAGCATTTTCCACCATGCCTTCAGTGAACAGTTGGTGGCATTCCTTGCCTCATGCTCAACCTCACTGCCAGTCCTTGGCTCCTATCACAAGGAGCTCTCCATGCTAGGCTGCTGTGAGGCCACCCACAACAGAAGACCTGGCTCAGCTCTTGGTGTTGTTCAGAAGCACCGAGACACATCCACTGAAATCTCCAAGCTGATGACACGAATTAGTTGAAGATGGCGTCAGACTGACCTGATAAGTTCTCACACCAATCTCCTTATGAAAATATCTCTCAGGCTTTCTGAGGTCTTTCCTGGTGTTACCCAATATTGTACTGGTTGTTCTAAATACTGTTCATCTTTCTATAAAGATTGTGTTAATGTTAAAAGCTATTAAACAGAAAATATTCACAGATTGATTTCAAGATCTAAGATGATTTCAAAATCTAAAACCACAATAAACGTTTCAATGCATTGTTCCTTTTTTTCTTTTTCTTTCTTTCTTTTATCTTTTTTAAAAACTTACTTATTTATTTATTTTTTACAAAAAACAGTAACATTGTAAGAGGAAAAATGGAAAACCAAAAACAAAAGTGAAACCCTAAGCAGCAAAATTCTGATAATTAAAATCAACATAGAAAAAGGAATCTCCAGACGCAGACAGTTTTTTTTTTACCCGAAAAGTATAAATAAAAATATATCGATACACAAAGGCACAGACATGTACATACACACAAACATTAGAAAGACAAAAAGAAAAACATTATACACACATGTACAACAACAAAAAGAAAAACATTATACACACATGTACAACAACAAAAAGAAAAACATTATACACACATGTACAACAACAAAAAGAAAAACATTATACACACATGTACAACAACAAAAAGAAAAACATTATACACACATGTACAACAACAAAAAGAAAAACATTATACACACATGTACACAAAAAAAGAGAAGTAAGGGCATTAAAGGAAAAAAACACTAAAAAGCATCAAAATAATTCCTAAGAATCGCAAAATTCTCCTGAATTATGATTTACAGTTCATGTACAGACGGTGCCATCTCTTACACCTGTCTCTCTTTAACCTTAGAAGTGTAGGACAAAGAGGAGACAGCAGAGCAGTGGTAAAAGTAGTAATATTCAGGTAGTCCATTCAACCAAACAGTCATCTTAGAAGTAGATGGTGGCATGAAGCCAAAAGTTATCGCTTATTATTGAAAATGAAAAATGCAGCATTAGCTTTCCATAGTGAAAAAGAGAAGATACAATTAGGTCAGATAATTTTCTTTAAAAATATCAAAATTTCTGCAAAAGCTCGCTCAGATAATTTGGGAGAACTCTTATTTTAAATATCTACAAATGTTTCATTTCTCTTTTTTTTTCAACCTTTTTATATGCAGTCATCAGATCTAGGAGAATTGGGGGGGGTTTAAAGTCATGTACAGCTTAAGGAGAAGAAAAATAGAAGCAATGCTTTATCTTCTGACATTACCATCATTATAACTTATTATGACATTCTTATGTCCGTTTAGAAAAAAAATAGGGTGACATTATTCTTAGTTTAATTTCAAACAGTCTTTAAAGTCTTTATAATCAGGTATCATCAGTGACTTCAAACACTGTGATGCAAGTTGAGCTTTACGATTACAATCTCATTGTTCAGAACATTTTTATTTGAAATGTTTCCCAACATACATGTGCATGTGGGCACACAAACCAAAGGCACGTAAACACACAAACACACACACCACACAGGTCAGATTTTATAGTTAAGTTGATAAACTGGTAAGATTAATACTGATTAAACTAGGTTAAAAGTAAGACTAGACTGGATGAGAACCTGCAAGATTACATAAACCTTTACTGAACAAGACCGACAGGAGAAGACAAGACAGTCAGACAGATCATTACTGGCAGATAATATATCATAATATAAACAAGGACAGCTAGTGTGACCACAGGGCAATTTTACTGGATACACGACACGATGCTGACATTTTCCTGGCCTGCTTTGATGACGTCACATGCCCATCTCTCCTTGCTCCACTAAGTGATTGAAATGGTCTTCCTCACATCTAAAACTGGTTCTATGCAAAATTCAGCACAATTTCGAAGATGAAATATGTTAAATATTGTGAACCCCTCATCTCCCCTCTCCCCGCCCCACACAATCTTCCCCTACAGGGCTCTAAATAGCCACCTGTTCTATGACAACTACAGGGCTCTAAATAGACACCTGTTCTATTGACATCTAAGTCTTCCCTACAGGGCTCTAAATAGCCACCTGTTCTATTGACAACTACAGGGCTCTAAATAGCCACCTGTTCTATTGACATCTAAGTCTTCCCTACAGGGCTCTAAATAGCCACCTGTTCTATTGACATCTACAGGGCTCTAAATAGCCACCTGTTCTATTGACAACTACAGGGCTCTAAATAGACACCTGTTCTATTGACATCTAAGTCTTCCCTACAGGGCTCTAAATAGCCACCTGTTCTATTGACAACTACAGGCTCTAAATAGCCACCTGTTCTATTGACATCTAAGTCTTCCCTACAGGGCTCTAAATAGCCACCTGTTCTACTGACATCTACAGGGCTCTAAATAGCCACCTGTTCTATTGACAACTACAGGGCTCTAAATAGACACCTGTTCTATTGACATCTAAGTCTTCCCTACAGGGCTCTAATAGCCCCCTGTTCTATTGACAACTACAGGGCTCTAAATAGCCACCTGTTCTACTGACAACTCCAGGGCTCTAAATGGCCACCTGTTCTACTGACAACTAAGTCTTCTGGCGAAGACGTGGATGTTACGCTTTTCCCATAATTATGTCTGTTGGGCAATCGATTTTTGACTCTGTCAGTGAATGGTGGCCGAGATGCAAGTTCCAGCGTACACCGGCTGCACCTCCCTCATTCCCATTTCATTTTCTTCCCCCCGCCCCACTCCGCTTTTCTCGTAACAGAAACCCAGAAGAGTGCCGTCTCACAGGAGTAAAGAGTGTTCCAGACATGAAATGTGTCAGCATCAAGCAGGAACTGTGCACGGTCAGCATGGACATGACACATCTACTCCCATTTTCTATTTCTAAGCAGACAGGAAGTGGACTTATTTTGGAATGTATGCATGGTGAAAAGGGGGATACAGCGAGTGAAAAAAAAAAGAAAAAAGGAAGAGAGCAAGATAAAGACTTTATAATTTCATATCAATTCAGGAATGTGTGAACAGTGGAATCAAGACAATGATTTTTGTTTTCTTTTCCTGTACGCTCTCAAAGATGATGGGAAAAATACCCTGGTGAACAACATAAACTGTTCTACATCTCATTACTCTCTCACAGGCCTCAATCACACATTAACAGAACATATCATTGAATTATGACTGGTCACTGCTGAGAGTTAAGTTCATTAATAATCCTTTCACTTACAGAGGGCAAGCAGTTGCTTGGGAGGAAAAACAGATTTCTTTTAAATCACCTTGTCCACAGGACAACTAACAACCACCTGGGTTTTTCTAGCTCTGCCCTAGGCCCTACCCCTATCCAATACTCCATCCTTCCCTCTCTCTGACCCCCCCCCCCCCCCCCCCTCACCCCCCCCCCTCACCCCCCCCCCCTCCTAAAATTGAATGCTTCCTAAAACATGCACACACACACACACACACACACACACACACACACATATATATATGCTCCTCCCCCCCCCCCCCCCCCCCCCCCCCAATCCTCCTCCTCACTGAAAATGCTTCCTCAAATACGCTCACACAAACACACATATATAGGCAGAATAACTTATAAAAATATCACCAATTTGCTGGGGGTTAGCATAAATCATACATGTGCATGCATGGAAGGACATTAAAACACATACACAAACATAGGAGAATTACAGAAAAATTAAACTCCAGTAAAATCAACATTTTGCCAAACAAACACACACACACACACACACACACACACCCCACACACACACACACACACACCAACACCCAAAGAGCATGCACATGCAAGCAGAAGAATTTTAAACACAAGACAATTGAACACCTTGCAAACACACACATACATACACTGTTTACACTTAATACGTGACAAATCAAAAGTCTGCATAAGCAAACAAATGAAGGAAAAAGGAAGGAAAACACAGACTCAGTTTGCTTTGTGCTGCTCTAAAAGCTGCCAAAGATGAGGATGAGAAAAGCAACAACAACAAAAGTGAAAAGTAAAAAAAAAAAAAAAGATTCAGTTTAGCTTATTCCGATCTTCAGCACTGCCAAAAATTTCATCGTATGAAGGTGGTGGTTCATCTGCAGGCAACGATGAATCCCCCTCATGCACTCCACTGGGCTGATGCCTTTGGCCGGCACTCGCAGAACCATCATGTACATCAGCGAAACCACCCACACTTGCAGGAACCATTGCATCTGGTGCCAAGGGCCGCAGCTCACGCTGGGTCCTCCCCTCCTCCTGGGGCTCATCCGGACAGCACTGTTTGCGGCAAGGCCGGCAGTAATGAGTGAACTTGCAAGCCAGGAATACTATGGCCACAGCTGCCACTGAGCCGCCCACAACACCTGCGATTTTGATGACGAGCTCCTTGGGAACTGGGGACAGACAATATGAAAAAGAAGAATATCAGCGAGTCTAATTCCTTCCAGTGTTTCCAATTTTTATCTACTTAAAGAACTAGAAAAACATTACAACAGTGCTGCAGAGTCACCTGAGCATTCATGACTGTTTAGACAGTACACTCTGTGCACATCGTTTCTCACAGCATTCATGACTGTTTAGGCAGCACACTCTGTGCACATCGTTTCTCACAGCATTCATGACTGTTTAGGCAGCACACTCTGTGCACATTTTGATGTGGCCCTTTGCGGTCGGCTGGGCTATAAGCAACATTATCTTATCTTATCTGTGCACATTGTTTCTCACAGCATTCATGACTGTTTAGGCAGCACACTCTGTGCACATCGTTTCTCACAGCATTCATGACTGTTTAGGCAGCACACTGCTCTCTGTGCACATCGTTCCTCGCACATCACCACTGTAAGCAACCCTTATGTAAGTTGAATATGAACTGAGGATGACTGATACGTACCTCAAGTTTGGTTTAAAACACAGCATCATGGTAGTCTAGAGAAAGAAAGAGGGGAGGGGGAGGGATGCGTGGAAGGGAGGGGTGAGGAGAGGAGGGCAGGGGAGAGAAAGGGGAAGGGCTGAAGGAGGGGGAGGGATGGAGAAGGAGGAGGGTGGCAGGAGGGGGTGGGTGGGAGTTTTTTTTGGAGGGAGGTTGTTTTTTTGTTTTCTTTTGTTGTGTTTGTTGTTGTTTTTTGCTCACGATAGTCTCCTTTTTAATTTTTGTGAAGAAAAGAATACGACTAAACATCCAAGCAATTTTGTTTTTCATGCATGCGTTCCAGGGATCCGAGGTGACTGTTAAGCCCAAGTGACAATACACTGATCATAAACATTACACATGAATACACACCAGTAGAGGTGGAGGAATTTGATAAATGGTTCGCACAAGGTACTTTTTACAGCTCCAAGGAGCTTTCGGATTCTTTGAGCTCTAAAAAAAAACATTTTTTGACATTTGAAGTTAAAAGTAAAAACAAGAGCCATACAGTTCACTATGACAAGGTCAATTTCAGGCAGACAGTACAAGGTCAAGGGAGAGAACACAGAAACTCGAGCTTGATAATCAATGGAAAGTTCTCTAATCAATTTCTGTCTCAAAATTGGCCATTTTAAAATCAAACTTAGATCTGTACTAAAAATGCCGGGTCAAGAGGCTTCAAGAGCATCCATATACTACAAAGCATGGATTCAGTGGAGAGTCCCATTTTGCGCATGCACTTCAAAATGGCTTTGTGTGGCCACAGAACAGAGTAGAAAGGAAGAAAAGGTAACGATAATGTAACATAGATCCAGAAACTCATTGAAGCTTATTCTCCAAGACTTTGGAGGTCATTTTCATTGATTTTTATCACTGAAAGTTGGGTCAATGTAAGCATATGCAGTTCTATTGTAGGTCCTCATTAATTATTTGGACGTCCTCTTAACAAGTCCTTAAGTCTTACCAGTCAGCTTCTTTGACATTGAATGTCTACATTATATTCCATGTCCTCAGAATTTTTCCACTGTTACTGCTGCAGCAGGCACAAATGTTTTGTGAAACTCCACAGCAGCCTTTTCCTCACTCTTCCTCTCACTCGTCATCATTAGAACCCATATTCAGCTGAATAAGCATTTGAGAGTGTCGATACACATTTGTAGACATAAAACCTTTTATTCAGCAGTCACATAAGCCAACCATGTCTTGAACCTTACCCATCCTGGTATAGCTTTAAGCTATGTCAAGCACTAGACTGACAATTTTCTTTTTCCAGCAAATTCGTATTGTACCGACAATGAAGACCCTATGCTCTTTGACTGGGCTCTAGAGTTGTGTCTTGTCAAATATGGATTTATAGGATAGTCTTAAATTTTGTGTCCTAACCCTCCATGCTCCACAACAAAGCCAGTGAACATCACACAACTGACTGGACATAGCACAGCATCTTCTCTAGAGCACCTCAATATTAACTGTTCTCTTTGGACTACTGGTGTTGGGTCTGCAATAGAACAGGAAATGTAAGGTAATGTTGCTTATAGCCCAGCCGACCACAAACGGCCACATCATGGCTGTCACTGCATTGAAGTCAATTCACAAGTCATTCATTCACACAACCCTTTAAAACTACATCTTCTAAAAACACACCCGAAATGTTGTTAAAAATATTTCCACTGTAAAATCTCAGATCAGATGAAAAATGTTAATCTCTCTCAAAAATTCAAAGATCACATCTGGTGAACATCTGTGAACAAGGTTTCCATGGAATCTGCTGTAAAATGTTTACTCTGAGAGTACAGACATCAATGGTGCAACAGAACAAACCTGAATGTGGATGTGTCCATACACATCCAGGAATGAGGGAGGAGAGAGTCATGCCATTGGAGGCAAGGAGCGGGAGACAGGAAAAGGAATGTTCGTGCCAGTCAATCACCTCACCTGGTTCAGCTACATAGTACAGTTTGAAACTTCTTTCGCCAGTGACTTCCCCCTGCGTGTAGACAACAAGCAAGTATCGTCCACTGGCTCTGTAACTCCTTGTGGTCGTTGCCGAGATGTCCCCCCCACACAGCCTGCCAAGCATATCATCTTCTGCTGTCTTCCCTGGAAAGAAAATCAAGAGCAAATTAAGATGAAGTCTGGGAACAGACAAATGTTTTGTGGGTAATAGAGAGAAGTACAAATGAATAAAAAATATTTTAAAAAGTAGAAAATGCATATGTATGTGTGTTTGAACATGCATGTAGGTGCACATCCACACTTACCCATATCAGCTACAGATGGAATATACTATTCAGGGTGGGGTGGGGGTGGGGAGGGTCTTTCTGTTGGGACTCCTTTTTTTACAAAAAAATTCCCATATCTTCTAATCCTTTTAACTTTTTTTTCCTAAATGAAATGTGAAAAAATAGAAAATAAAAACAAACAAACAAATCTTTTTGTATGTCTTTTCTCCATGTATGAACCATTTCTTTGTATTGTTTTATGTTGAACCAATATTTCAAGTGTTTGGGTTGTTGTTGCTTTAATCTATGGTACAGTTTGTCTGCATCACCCTCACTCTTTCCACCTTTAAAACACTCAAAAAAGTACAGCGTAACAAACAATTCAAAGTCAAAATTGCCTTCATCATTCACACCAGATACAGGAAAAACTATGCATACTCAATAACGCTAATCTGGTCTAAACTGATTTTATATTTTATTCTTTCTCCAAACTGATTTTATAAGAATTTATTCTTTCTTTTAAAAAATAATCTGAAGATATAACATTACAGCATCTTTTTCTTTCCTTTTTTATGCAAGTGTTTTTTGCCCCTTTTCTTCCTCATTTTTTTCAGACTACCATTACTATTTTAAATCTCCAACAGCTAAATAACATTGACTACCATCTATTTGTTTTACTAATGCACATTTTAACAACACCTTTTGTTACCTATATTTTGGTGTCCCCCCCCCCCCCCCCCCCACCTTCACCCTCCTTTCAGGTTACCATTACTATTTCATAATCTGTGATAGGTGAATAGCTTGACTGCATACTGGATGTTTTATAGAGGTTTGTATTACTAATTCACATTTTATCAAAACCGTCTTTCCTTTTCTCCCTTCTTTTCTTTGTTTTCTCATTTTTATAAGCTATCATCCCATCTGTACAATATCCGATAGATAAACAAACAGTCTGACCCATTGCACAGTGACGTCTGCCTTTTTTTAATTACACTAGTGTCAACCCTTTTGTGAGTGGTCTACACCAACAAATGTCAAGGGGTGGAGTGTGGGGAGAGAAGGGGGGTGTTGTTATTTTTCTTTCTTCTGTGTTTATTCGTTCAACTTTACCTTTTTAAGCCCCTAAAGACAGTGTATCCATTTTCACACTTTTCATCAGTTCTTTGCCAACCCTGAAATTCGTCTGGACAAATCCACCATTCCAGCTGTGAAAGGCAAATTTCTGGGTGTTACTTCTGACCAAAAACTGAACTTTAAAAGTCATATCCAACACCTAAAAACTGCATGTCAGAAAGCACTGAACATTCTGAGAGTTGTGGCACACACAGATTGGGGCGCTGATAAGAAAACTCTTCTCCATCTTTACAGGGCTCTGATCCACACCAAACTGGACTATGGATGTGTAGTCTACGGCTCAGCCAGACTTTCCTACTTGAAAAGTCTAGATCACATCCACCATCAAGGGCTTGAACTCTGTCTGAGTGCATTCCACACCACCCCTGTTTATAGCCTGTATGCTGAGGTAGAACCATCCCTCTTGAACCATTGGCTGAAACTTACCTTGAACTACTGTTTGAATCTCTCTTCTGAACTCCAAAACCCTGCATAGGACTGTTTTTTGATCCCAATTTCCAAAAGAAATTTAATGACCATCCTTGGGAATATGTTTTCTTCCCCATCTAAACAATGCAGATATAGACCTTGGAGTGGTGTGTGTTTTATCCAAGTTTCCTGATGACCCATCATGGACTTCCTTCACTCTGGACATCCAATCTGATTTAGCCTTGTACTGTAAACATTCCACTAGCTCTTTGGTGCACATGTCCTTTTTCACCAAACTGTGTTTGATTGAAGTTTCCATCCTTTAGAAAAATGTTCACCACCGGTTCAAAATATGAGAAGGGAGTTGCCACTGCTGTGTATTGTGCAACAGGTCCTTCTCAGAGATGTACTAAACACATTCCCAATGACAGCTCCATCTACAATGCTGAGTTGACAGCCTTGGTCCTGGCTCTTGTAATGATCTCTAAATCCAAACATAAGGACTTCCTCATTTTGTCGGACTAACTTTTTGCTTTGGAGGCCATTGGCGGCCGTAACCTCAAGCACCCTCAATTGCTGAAATTATTTGAAGTGTACACCTCTCTGAAATAAGATGGATAGTTTTTGCTTGGGTTCCCAGCCACGTGGGCATTTGAGGCAAGAATGCCACAAAGAAAGAGTCAGACTGATCTGAAACCCAAAGCCCAGTCTTACATCAAAGACCTCTGGCAAAAAGTATGGAACTCGCAGACAGATAACAAACTATTCAAAATCCATCCACACCTGAAAGAGTTTTTACCATTTTCCCAAGGTGGCTGTATAGAGGAAACTGTCTTGTATGTTTGCATACAGGCCACTCCTTTTACACCCATTCTTATCTTTTGAAAGGTGAAGAAGCTTCATGGTGCAGTCTGTGTCATGTACCACACACAGTAAAACATAATTTTTTTAGAGTGTTGGGACTTGCATGATGTGAGACATAAACATTTGACAGCACACCCCATGAAAACCTTGTTCAGGGATGTCCCACCTGATATGATCTTTGAGTTTTTGAGGGAGATGAACATTTTTCATTTGATCTGAGATTTTACAGAAGAAAGATTTTTAACAAAGTTCCAGTGTGTATTTAGAAGGTGTATTTCAAAGGCTTGTTAGAGAGGGTTTTGCTTTTGCTTTTTTTTTTTAATTTTTTTTTTAATGACTTGTGAGTTGACATCAACGCGGTAACAGCCCTGATATGGCCCTTTGCAGTTGGCTGGGCTGTAAGCAAGATTACCTTACCTTACCATCAACTTTACATCTGAATGCTGTTCGGGTACCACTGAATATCATTCTCAGTCTGTGCTCAAACTGCACTCACAGGAAGTAACCTGTTTATTCAAACTGGTTTTGTCAGCGGGCAAATGTAAATCAACAGCTGGGAAAGGGATGTAACTTTACTTGCACAAAACGTCCTCAAAGGCAGGCTGAATTTTGCCAAATAATTCAAGCAAATAGATCTTCTTTTCCGTTTTTTTTCCAAATGTATTCATTAAAAACTGGAGTTCTGCAAAGAATAAAATAACGTCAGAGTTTATCAAATCATCAAAAGTTCATAAACTCGTTTTATCACATGAAAATTCAATAAAGCAATAATACTATGTATTTTTTTTGCAATATTTGCAGAAAGCTGGTAACCTCTCAGTACAATAGCTTTTGAAAAAAAGACTTCTAATGAAGTACCCTACATGCATTACCACCAGCAACACCTCATGCTTTGCCCCATCCCACATGCATTACCACCAGCAACACCTCATGCTTTGCCCCACCCTACATGCATTACCACCAGCAACACCTCATGCTTTGCCCTACCCCAGTTGCATTACCACCAGCAACACCTCATGCTTTGCCCCACCCCACGTGCATTACCACCAGCAACACCTCATGCTTTGCCCCATCCCACGTGCATTACCACCAGCAACACCTCATGCTTTGCCCCATCCCACATGCATTACCACCAGCAACACCTCATGCTTTGCCCATCCCACATGCATTACCACCAGCAACACCTCATGCGTTGCCCCACCCCAGTTGCATTACCACCAGCAACACCTCATGCTTTGCCCCATCCCACGTGCATTACCACCAGCAACACCTCATGCTTTGCCCATCCCACGTGCATTACCACCAGCAACACCTCATGCTTTGCCCCATCCCACGTGCATTACCACCAGCAACACCTCCTGCTTTGCCCCATCCCACATGCATTACAACCAGCAACACCTCATGCTTTGCCCCATTCCACATGCATTACCACCAGCAACACCTCATGCTTTGCCCCACCCTACATGCATTACCACTAGCAACACCTCATGCGTTGCCCCATCCCACGTGCATTACCACCAGCAACACCTCATGCTTTGCCCCATCCCACATGCATTACCACCAGCAACACCTCATGCTTTGCCCCATCCTACATGCATTACCACCAGCAACACCTCATGCTTTGCCCCATCCCAGTTGCATTACCACCAGCAACACCTCATGCTTTGCCCCATCCCACATGCATTACCACCAGCAACACCTCATGCTTTGCCCCATCCCACGTGCATTACCACCAGTTACACCTCATGCTTTGCCCCTTCCCATGCATTACCACCAGCAACACCTCATGCTTTGCCCACCCTACATGCATTACCACCAGCAACACCTCAAGCTTTGCCCCACCCTACATGCATTACCACACCAGTCACAAACATACTCATGCTTTGCCCCACCCTACATGCATTACCACCAGCAACACCTCATGCTTTGCCCCATCCCACGTGCATTACCACCAGCAACACCTCATGCTTTGTCCCATCCCACATGCATTACCACCAGCAACACCTCATGCTTTGCCCCATCCCACATGCATTACCACCAGCAACACCTCATGCTTTGCCCCACCCCACGTGCATTAACACCAGTCACACCTCATGCTTTGCCCCATCCCACATGCATTACCACCAGCAACACCTCATGCTTTGCCCCACCCCACGTGCATTACCACCAGCAACACCTCATGCTTTGCCCCATCCCACGTGCATTACCACCAGCAACACCTCATGCTTTGCCCCATCCCACGTGCATTACCACCAGCAACACCTCATGCGTTGCCCCATCCCACGTGCATTACCACCAGCAACACCTCATGCTTTGTCCCATCCCACGTGCATTACCACCAGCAACACCTCATGCTTTGCCCCATCCCACATGCATTACCACTAGCAACACCTCATGCTTTGCCCCATCCACATGCATTACCACAAGCAACACCTCATGCTTTGCCCCACCCTACATGCATTACCACCAGCAACACCTCATGCTTTCCCCACCCCACGTGCATTAACACCAGCAACACCTCATGCTTTGCCCCATCCCACATGCATTACCACCAGCAACACCTCATGCTTTGCCCCACCCTACATGCATTACCACCAGCAACACCTCATGCTTTGCCCCATCCCACATGCATTACCACCAGCAACACCTCATGCTTTGCCCCATCCCACATGTATTACCACTAGCAACACCTCATGCTTTGCCCCACCCCAGATGCATTACCACTAGCAACACCTCATGCTTTGCCCCATCCCACATGCATTACCACTAGCAACACCTCATGCTTTGCCCCATTCCACATCCATGTCCTCTGTAACGCTATATCATCTCCCTCCTCTGACTACAACCATTTCTGGAAAAATGATTAATTTACAGGAATATTCTTACAACTTGGGTGATTTTAGTTGATCAGTACATTAGGTATGCCAAAACTATTTTAAAAAAATTTCATAATCAAAAGCATTTATTAAATCCACAATTCAGATCCCCACATCCATTTCCTCTACTGTAACCCTACATTCAATCATTCTGTCTGTCTTACCTTGATTGATCTAAAGGCCATGAAAATCTAAGAAGCGTGTGAGAAAACAACTTCTGTTTTTTACTTCCTTCAACAGTCACCAGAAAGAGACAGTTCCCTTCTAAAGCCATGGTTCCCCCTGCTGTTAGTCATCTGTCCCATAGAATAGAATTGTAAAGATCATCAATCCATTTGTGTTTTAACCAAACCTCCATTTTGCCTGCAGAAGCCTGATCATCACTTAGCCTGCCTTGGTTCAATGCGTAGTGAGCAGGCATTTTTCTGTCTCTTTGTTGAGAACGATGAGGCATCTCTTTCCATTTTATATCAGTAGGATAGTGATCTGCTGATTCCTGCTATACACTTTGATCCAGCTATAGTTGTGGCACTGCAAAGGACCCACTCAAGTCACTACTATACTAAGAACGTTCATTTACAGGAAAGTGCATGGTCCAGTTTATGAAGAAAATGTCTTTAACAGGACTGTTTGGTTTTTATTTTTGTTTATTATCTTATTCAAAAAGGATTTCAGTTACTTCTTTGTTTTGTTTTTGGCAGTTGTAGCTTTGTGCAGAGAGAATGTTCTATCTATAGCAAAGAAAAAGAGGATGGTGAGCGAACAGAAAAAAAAAAACAAGGGTCGACTCTAGTGACTGTTATTTTTCTATTTCAAAATGGTCGACCAGCGCATTAAATTATTTTAAAGAGATTTTTATGTTATGACTCACAAAATCTGTGTCAATGGGAGCCCTGACATCACTAAATCAGTGACAGTTACTCAGGGACTGCCACTGTAGTTTTCACACACACAAAAAGGGAATGGCAAAGTCTTGAGCTACATCCAACTCCCTGTTCCCTTTTTCTTTCTTGTTCTTTGTATTCTCCTACATTCACATTCACGTTTCAGGTCACTCCACTCTTCCAAGCCAACAATCACCATCATAAATTGTCAAGCAGTCAGCGTCTCTGGAGCCTGAGGAAGGAGTCAAACGGAAGTCTTTAATGGTGATGGCGGCAGTGTGTTCTGCTTTGGTCCTCACCAACCAGTCGCAAACAACCGTCTTTTTGGACGTTAACAGTCTGAAACAAAGCCAATATTTTGATTACATACAGGACTGTTTGAAATGACACGTCTGGAGCATAGAATAATTTCATTGCATACTGGAATCAAATGCCTGACACACAGGAATGGTTTCACTAAGCAGCATTGCAGTGTCTGCCTCCTGCTGCTCTGGGGCTATCTGATGGTCTCCAGAATATGCCTTTAGGTCTCTTTCGACTGTTCCATTTTAAGTTTCTTTCAGTCACCCTAGTTCTTCCCCT
>CM031622.1:18301926-18364426 GCA_018398815.1 Conus ventricosus | reverse complement strand
CGTCTGGCCGAAATGTCTCGATTGGTCTGCCAGCCACGTCTTGGCGCTACTCAGGCTCATCTAGCCAATTTGTGGAACCAGCGCCATTGTTAGTCGGACGTCGCAGGTTAAAGCAGGAAAGGGAGAGGGAGAAGGTAGTGTGTGGTGGGGGAAATCAAGCTAATCAATTAAATGACCAATTGACCACCACAGAGAGTAAGGTGTGTAGGCGTGACTGTCATGACTTGAATATCCAATGGAATTAGAGGGAGATAACTTCGGGTACGGGGTGGTAAAAATACTGACCAATGGTACTCGCCCTTGGACACGGAGTTAGGGGCATAAAGTAATGCGTGAGAGGGAGAACTGGAGAGAACGAACGGACAGAGAGAGAGAGGGGGAGGTTCTGGGTGTAGGTCTGCTGGAGAGAGAAGCAGAGAGAGATGAAGGGAGGAGAGAAGAAAACCAAGTTTGAGAGATTAGCAGGAGATAGTCTGCAGGGGAAGGACTAAAGAGAGATGTGGAGAGAGAGAGTTGCTAACTAATGAAGAGGAAAAGAAAGAAAGAAAAAGAAAAGAAAAGCAACCATGTCCATTTGATAGGGCAGACTAGACGAGAGAGAGAGAGAGAGTGCAATGCATTAATGCAGGAAGAAAGAAGGGAGAACAGATCGATGTTAATAGTCACTGTTCCATCTTAACCGGGGTTCGACCTCATACCTGGCAGCGTCACTTCGTCAAGCAGAACCACAGACCAACGCCAGTGCCAGCAGACCAATACAGTGCCAGCAGTTGTGTCGTGTTGTGAAAGTGACAGTGAAAAGAAAAAAAAAGAAAAGAAAAAGACAGTGATTCGTGAATAGTTAAGATCACCTGGCCAGGTAAAGTAGAAATCTGTTTATACCCGGGTTAGTTAATGATGTTTTAGATAAATGATTTTGTGAAGTTCAGGAAAGAGAGAATGTTTTATTTTGTTTGATTCCATATGCATTGATGTTTCGTTCTATGATCATGTGTAGTAAAGTTATAGACTTTACTAGTGGTTTGATGTGACGAATGCATGATATATGAATGAGATCGTAAGCAAGCTGTGAGTGTGTTTGGGCTGTGTGCTAGTCCTTCCTCCATCGACATCACCCGAGGTTGACAATTTATTGGCGAGCTTGCCAGGATATTCTGGCCATTTATTATAATTGTTCAACTTCTCAGAGAGGAAGCTGGGTGGGATTCAAGTATTGTAATCCTAAGACAAGGGGTTGTCTTACTGTATGTTCCCAAGATAGTTAAAATACTAGGCTTGGCATTGCTTCCAAGATAGTTAATACTAGGCTTGGCATTTCAGCCCCAGAGTACTTATTTCGCACAGATTACCTATAATTCGCTCTCATAGTTGGGTCAGGCGCTGGGCGTCTTATAAAAACTAACTACGTTGTCCCAAGCTAATATCATCATTCATAGGATTGTGCTATTACGTCACTCATGTCGGTAACCATCAGTTTGGCTGTCGTAGTTATAAAATCTTGTTAAAAAAAAAAAAGAGATATAATGGCGGAAGAAAAGAACACCCCTATTGAACAACTTGTGAGCGTCGCTCGTGATCTAGGTTACTCAGGAGATGAGTTGCGAGCATTCGTTGAAAACCAACAAAAGATGGAAAGAGATGAACGCGCGGAAAAGACGCCGTGTTAGCAGCAGAAGCGCAAGAAATAGAAAAATTAAGGATTCAGGCTAATGATAATCAGGCTAGGGAAACGCAGGAAACAGAAAGAATAAGGGAAGCGCAGGAGACAGAAAGAATGAAGCAGGAAACGGAAAGATTAAGGGTTCCATTAGAGTTAGAGAAAGTGAGAATACAAAGGGAGACCACCGAGGATGAGGGAGTTCAGTTTCCAGTGACTCTGTGCGCAGCTATGCCCCCCGACCCAAGTTGCCAAAATTCTCGGAAGGGACCGATTCGATTGATGCATACATCAGTCGTTTCGAAACGTTTGCAACCAGTCAGGGTTGGCCTCTAGAAGAGTGGGCAGTCATTTTGTCGGCGTTACTGACGGGTAAGGCATTACAAATTTTCACTGCGTTGCCAGCAGAACAACAGTCTGATTTCGGCGCTGTGAAGGAGATAAGATAAGATAATGTTGCTTATAGCCCAGCCGACCGCAGAGGGCCACATCAGGGCTGTCACCACGTTAAAATCAACTCACCAGTCATTTAAAAAAAAAAAAAAAAAAAAAAAAAAAAAAAAAAAAACTTTCACACATCTCGTTAAATGACATCGTCTACAAACGAACCAGAAACTTTGTTAAAAATCTTCTTCCGTAAAATCTCAAATCAGATGAAAAATGTTAATTTCTCTCAAAAACCCAAGGATCACGTCAGGCGGGACATCCCTGAACAGGATCTTCATGGACTCCGCTGTAAAATGTTTGTGTCTCACATCGTGCAAGTCCCAACACTCTAAAAGAACATGTTTCATTGTGAGTGGTGCATGACATGAAATGCACCACGGAGCTTCTTCACTCTTTAAAAGGTAAGAATGGGTAAAATACGAATGGCCGGTGTGCAGCCGGCACAGAACCGTTTCCTCTTTACGACCACCGACGTAGATGGGAGGAAGTCTTTAAGGTTTGGACGGATCTGAAAGAGTTTGTTATTCGTCTGTGTGTTCCAATCTCCTGCCGAGGTCTCTCACATAATCGTTAATTTTGGTTTCACATCTGAGCAGGGATATAAGTGTTGGACAGTTTCTCTCTTGTGGCGTCTTGGCTAAACGATCAACCATTTCGTTCCCGCCGATGCCAACATGGCCAGGAACCCAAGCAAGAGTAATGTTGTAACCGTCCGCCTTCAACTTGCTAAACAGTTCAAAAAAAAAAAAAAGTTCTGGATGCTGAAGGTTGCGGCCAGCTATGGCCTCCAAAGTGACAGCGAATCCGACAGAACCAGAAGTCCCTCCTCGAAGAATGGGAGATTATTTTCAAAGCCAGTACTAGAGCAGTAAGTCAAGCAGAATAGACAGAAGCATCTGATGTATATGTTCCAACAATATCTGAGAAGGAGCCCCAGGGCAGTAGGCTGCACAGGCCACTCCATTCTCAGACTTGAACCGTCAGTGAAACTTTTGATAGGATGGAATTTGGAACAGAGCTCGGCATACAAAGCCTTGTACGCAGAGAGCGGTAGACTCCTTACGGAAAGTGCGAGATCAAAACGAATCTCTGGTGTGAAAAAGGTCCATGGAGGTTGATCCGGAAACTTGGAAAAAGGGAAACTACTCCCAGGTCTATACCTGAAATTCCGCACGTGAGGCTGCATACGAAGCCCAACGGGGGAAATACATTTGGGTTATTTTCAAATTACTTTGGAACGGAGGGTCAAAAACACAGTCATAGGCAGGATTCTTGTGGTTCTGAGAACAGTCGGATATAATAATTCAAAGACAGTTTCAGCCTGCGATTGGACAGTGAAGGTTCACCTGCCTCTGCGTACAGGTGTACACAGGGGGTGCGGAACGCTCCAAGACAGAGACGAAGCCCTTGATGGTGGATAGGGTCCAAGAGTTTGAGGTAAGATGATCTTGCGGAGCCGTACACAGCACAACCGTAAGTCTAGTTTAGAACGACCAGGGCTCTGTAGAGGTGCAACAAAGTTTTCTTATCAGCGCCCAGTCGGTGTGTGCTACGACCCGCAGAAATTCAGTGCCTTTTGGCAAGCAGTTTTGGGGTTTTTATATGGCTGAGAAAGTTAAGTTTTTGGTCAAAATGACTCCCAGAAATTTGGCCTCTTTAACAGCTGGAATGGGAGATTTCCCTACTTGAAGTTCCGATCTGGAAAAAACTGACGGAAGTATGGAAGTGAATACATTGGGTTTTTGTAGCAGAAAAGGTGAAACCGTTTTCATCCGCCCATCGATGGATTTATCTACGCAAAGCTGGAGCCTGCGCTGGACACTCGGTACAGGTTTTCCAGTTGCGTAGACAGCAAAATCATCCACAAACAAATGAGCAGTCGAACCTGCTGAACTGATTTCACAATGTTGTTGATTTTAATACTAAGGGCAGGAGACAGTATGCTCCCTGGGGAACACCAACTCCTGCTCGTGGACATCAGAGAGGTGGTGCCAACCCGGACCTGAAACTGTCGTTCTGCCAAAAAATTTGAATAAAAAGAGGAAGATGACCTCGAAAACCCAGATCGTGGAGATCATGAAGTATCCCCGACTTCCAGGTGGTATCGTAGGCCTTCTCCAAGTCAAAGAAATTGCCACTGCATGCTGTCTGTTTAAAAAAGCGTTCCTAAGTGTAGATTCCAGACGAATCAAATGGTCAACTGTACTACGATGTTTGCGGAAACCACACTGTTCTTTCGCCAAAAGGCATCGGTTTCAGTTTCCACATGAGCCTAGCATTGACCATTTTCTCCATCAGTTTACAGACAAAGCTGGTCAAAGCTATTGGACGGTAGTTAGATGGATTAGAAAGATCTTTTCCAGGTTTGGGGATGGGAATAATGAGGGCTGTCGCCAAGAGGGTGGAAAGCAACCTGTAGTCCACACGTGGTTGTATACCTGTAACAGGATGTTCAGACCTTCTTGCGGAAGATGTTTCAAAGTTGATAATGTATGTCATCTATACCTGGAGAGGAATCGCTGCAAGAGAGTAAGGCAGATTTCAGCTCGTTTAATGTAAAAGGAAGATTGTAGTCTTCCATGTTGTCGGATGAAAAGTTGCAGGGAGATTTTTCTTTTAGGGCTTTGTGTTTGACAAAAGTGACCGATTTATTAGAAGAGGAGGAATTCTTTTCATGGTTGAAGCAAGCAGATTAGCAACTGCTTTTCTTCTCTTTTATTAAAGAATCTGAAAACTTGAGATGGTTCACAGTGGGACAGGTTTTTCTTCCCTTTGATTTTCTTAATGATGTTCCACACTTTTTTCTTAGAAGTTTTTGATGTCAGCCTGGAGCAGAAGCTTCTCCAGGACCGACGTTTACTGATTTTAAAAGTGTGTCTAGATTTAGCACGGAGTTTTTGATGGGCTCGAGCGTTGGGACCCGAAGGTCGTTGGTAAAACCTGACGCTGAGCCCGTTTTCGAACTTTGGAAATTTGTTGGCAGTCTGAATCAAACCAGGGTGTTTTTGGCATTTGTAGTTTATCGGAAGACACTGGAATACAAGCTTTAGCACACTTGATCACAGTGTTAGTCAGTGATTCAGCTGGGTCCGGACTCTGAAGAAAGTCAGTGTCCTGGAATTCTTTAGAAATAGTGGTTGCGAATAGATCCAGTTTGCTTTCTTGTAATTTAGATGTTGAGAAACAGAGACGTGTTCAGTTATTACAGGTTGTAGAAGGACAGGGAAATGGTCACTTCCGTGCAGATCGTCAGGACAGACCACTCATAGTCCAGGACCAGCGAGGGGTCACAAACCGACAAATCTAAACACGAAAGTGAACCAGTGGAAGAGTGGAGGTAAGTTGCAGATCCGTCATTCAGACAACACAAATCCAAGTCTGAAGGACATCTTCAATCAGCAGACCTCTGGGTGACGTACCGGCACTACCCCAAAGAGGGTTGTGACCGTTTAAAGTCACCAACAGCAAAAAAGGTCGAGGAAGTTCTCCTATCAGACTGACAAGGTCCTGACGACAAACGGGACAGAAGGTGGAAGATAAAGGGAACAGAGTGTCACAGTCTTGTGGAGAGTGACTCTCGCAGCTACAGCCTGAAGGGAGGTAGACAAAGTGACAGGACTATAAAAACAAAGTTTTGTGTAGGAGAAGGGCAACACCGCCCGACAATCCCAACGTGGATGGTTGTGCAGGTTTTGAAAGTATATTAAAGCCAGAAAGAGTAAAGGTCTTCTGGCTTTGAATTTTGGGTTTCCTGAAGAGCCACGACGGAAGGTTTTATAGATCGACACAGAAGCTGCAGCTCCTCAAAGTTGGAATTTAATCCACGGATATTCCAATGGAATATTGTACTATCCATGGTGCAGAGGGCGAAAAAGGAGAGAGATCAGGTCATCTCCCCATCAGCATCTGCGGCCAATGGAGTGAACTTATTTTTAGTTTCACTGGACTGTGTTGGTCTTTGGACCCGCTGGCAGACTTGCCCGCAGGTGACAAAGGCCTGGATTTTGGAGATGGTGGAGGTCTGGAAATTTGGGGGATGGTGGAGGTTTTGTCCTAATCTCCCACTCTCCACACTGGGTGGAACTCCCTGCCGCACGGGCACTGGACAGAGGAGTTCGAGGTGCTGGTTTTTTAATCTGCCCAGCAGCAGATGTTGTAGACTGCTGGGCAGTCTGGAGGGGGGCGGATTTTTTGCCTCCACCAGGGCAGTCACTTTGGTTTGGAAGGTGGTGGACCTGCTACCACCAGAACTGACAGATCTTACTTGCAATGTTTTCGAAAACATGAATTCATCAGTCTGGCAGCAGACTGACCGAGTAGAAACTGTGGGAACCTTCTTAACAGCCGAAGCGTAGGAAGAAGCTGTCGGCGTCTGACTGCCCACAACCTGTTTCCGGGCTTCAAAAAAAGAGATCTTCTTTTCCCTTTTGACTCGTTGTATAGCAGATTCCTGAATCCAAGAAGGACAATTTCGGGAAGAGGAGGGATGGTCGCCACCGCAGTTAGCACAATGTGCCGGACATGACACGGCCCATCATGGGTTGCCTTGCAGCCCAAATACCACACACCTCCTGCCAGAACAGCGGTCCCTGACATGGCCAAACTTCTGGCACCTGAAGCACCCAACGGGGACGGAACATATAACTCACCCGGACATTCAGGTAGCCGATTTGATGACCGGAGGCAGCACAGGGTTGCAGAATGTCAGAAAGAGGGTGTTGGTGGCCACTCTTTCTGCACCCTTCTTTACTGTCACCCTGCGCACCTCCGTCACACCCTGGGACGCCAGCTCCGATTTAATTTCTGCCTCCGAGACACCAGATAAATCCCTGCAGCGAATCACGCCTTTTGATGAATTTAATTGTTTGTGGGGAGTTACTCGATCTCCCTGTCCACTAATTTTGTTGCCTTCAGCAGCTGGTCAGATTGTTTCTGTGATTTACATCAATAAGGAACGAGCCATTCCGTAACCTCTTGATGGACCGAGGGTCACCTGCCAAACCTTGAAAGCCCTTTTGTATGGCAAAAGGGCTCAGAGCTGAAAGGGTCGTTCCTGCTCCGTCCCCTCCATCACGAGCCAGGAAGCCCAAAAACCTGTCTTCTGTCTCACTTCTGTATCAGAATCACTATCTGTTTTGACCATCCCCTGAAATAGGGGATGCTGACTTCCTCTTCCTTTTGGGGGAATGTTTTTGAAAAAGCCATATTTAGTTTAGTATGATTCATCTCTCCCTTACCACCCACCTTGGAGTCCAACTAAGGGGCCAGGGCCAAGAAACCAATGTCTTGACCCCTTCCAGGCTTCGGGAAAAGACATACGACAAACAGAAGCAACTAACCCATCCCCCCTGATCATGCTCAACTCCCGGGGACAGAGAGCTGAGCACTGCAGGGGTTCACATGGCAGCAGGGGAACTGCTTGTCTTGACCCAGCCCAAGAAGGGGAGCGATTAGTACACCCGGGCAAAGTGTACTCCCTGTCTAGGAGAGGTCGAGCCAAAGTGACGTGTTGAGAGCACAGGCCTCTCAAGCACGGCCTCTCAATCACCAGGACCTCATTCCCTCGACACAGGTCGCACCGCACGGCAAACACGGCGGATCTTAAGGAGACCACAGAGAGAAAAGAGTGTGAAAAAGAAGACTTGAAGGGGAGACGAAGATAGAAAAGGGCCAAATAAGGGAGGCAGAAAACACAAAAGGAGAAAGGCGGGTTACTCTTAGTCAGGATCCTCACCCTTAGCCTATCTGACATGGGAAGCCCCACCAGGGGCATCAACTCCTTACCACGTTACGCTTAGGCCAAACAGCATCTGCACTCTCAGGCCTAGAAGCAGTATGAAAAAAAACAGCCTATCTTCAGTATTGATGCCCCCGCCAGCAGAGCCTAAGGGATCACTGACCACGCAAACCCTCCGACCACGACAAGGTCGTAACCCCCCGGAGGCGCTGGTGAAGGAATCATTGGATGAAGGGATTGACCTCACAGAGGAGGGGTTCAGGAAGAAATTTCGTTCAGCTAAATTACAAGCAGGTTTAGACGTACACTCATTTGGTGCACGTTTGGATCACTATTTTGAGAAGTGGTTAGAGTTGAGCGGTACGAAAAAGGAGTTCGCTGAGTTGAAAGAGCTAGTTATGAAGGAACAGATTTGTCAGGTTGCGGCCCTGAGTTAACCATACATTGAAAGAGAGACAGCCAGAAACAGCAGGGGAGTTGTTGAAGTTCGCAGAGGTGTATAGAGAGGCACGTTTGGGCACTAAGGTGCAGGAGAAACAGGTCCTAGGCACAGGTGAGAAGAGTGCAAGGAGACCAGGGGAGTTTTCTGCAAAGTCTGCAAAAACCAGTGGTGGGGCAGAAGGAAGGGCAAAGGGACATTAGGTGTTTCATTTGTCACAAGAAGGGACATGTGGCGAGGGATTGTCGCATGAGGTTCCAGAAGGCAGCAGCCTTGCAAGAAGTCGATAAGGGTCGTCAAGGGAAACGACCTGCAGTGGAACCAAAAGGGATTCAGTCTGAAGAGGGTGGAGTGCGGCCTATGGCTAGCACTGGACAGCAGTCAGTGTCAGGGATGGAGGGCACTAGGCTGAGTGGTTCGTTACCAGTGGAAGAAGGTGGAAAAGGCCAGCAGGGGGGAAAGTGTTACAACACTGGTTTTATGCGTGGGGTGAGAACACGCTGGTCGAAAAGGGGATTAAAGGGGGGCAAATCCAGCCCTTACTCTAATCGATGGTGTGAGGGAGTTTCCAGTTGAAGAAAGAAGTCGTCCCCCTTTACTTCTCAGGGGGGTTGTCTGCGCGGTAGGGAGAAAACCCCTTCATGATTTGATCAGGGAAATATTCCAGGGGAAGGGATCCAGGGGACCCTGATTGTTACTGCTACAGGGGCAGCAGTTAAAACACGGAGCCAAAGGGGGAAAAGGTTGAAAAAACCGTAGTCTTTCCCGAAAGGGAAAGTGGGCATAGATGGTCGCCGTGAGTTTAGGGCAGCGCGGGAACAAGCCCCTTTCGCTCGTAAGTCTTGGGAGTTGGCAAGAGGGGGGAAGAAAACAGGGGGTTAGAGGGGTGAGACAATTTCTTGTGAAAGGCGGGTTTTTTTACCGAGTTTTCCCAAGGGGAAACAGGAAGGTGACCACCTTTTAGAGGTACCAGCAGTTATCGTGACACTGTCATGTCGGGGGGTCACGAGTCGCTCAGGGGGGTCTCTCGGCCCCACAAAACAGCTGACCGAAACTTTGATGTCATTGGCCAGGAGCAATGGCAGAATAAAGCGTTTCTCATGTCATGTGACGTGGTAAAAGGGGTCACCACAAGAGGGGTAAAGAGGAGGCCCCTTTAAACCCCCCCTTAATTGAACACCATTCGGAGGGGGCGTTTGATCTGTTTGGGCCCCCCAACCCCCCTGTTCCCAAAAGGGGGGGGCACGGTAGTGTTGACGCTCTGGACTACCGCCCAGATACCCAGAAGCAGTTGCGGAAAAGGCGAGAACCAACAGTCGCTAAAGGGGCGGGTAGACATCTTTCTGCGTGGGTGTCCCACCCAAAAAATTTCGGACGGGGGTCCAGTTCCCCTCAGGCGTGATAAAGGAGGTCACAGGCTGCGGGGATCACACAGCTTCTCCTCCCCCATCCCCCCAAAAAAGAAATGGTTGGTGAGAGATTCAAGGGTTGCTGAGGGCCTTAAAGTCTCTGTGAGGAAGGCCAGCGAGGGGGACCGTACATTCCACGGCCTGTTCCCCTACGGGAACCCCTCAGGAGAGCACGGGTTTTCGCCTTTTGGGCGCGTAGGGGGACAGCAGGGGCCCGGTGTGCTTCAAAGAGCTGTGGCCCGGAGAACGGGGAGTCAGAAGGGGTCAAAACCACTTTCGTATGTGGTGGCCCTCGCAATAGGCTAGAGGAGCAGAAAGGTGAAAGGGAGATTTTTCGGGAGGCTGGTGCCCCAAAGCAATAGACAGAATTTTGGGGGAAGCAATTTCCCAAGGGGGAGACGCCCCGTTCTGTTTCCCCCGGGGATCAAACAAGTGTGATGCTTGGGAAGGGACCATTCACCACAGAAAAGGTAGATCAGGACTCCCGAACGTGTAAAGGGGAAACAAACTTTTCCATGCAAATTTGCTCCGCAAATAATCAGCGTGGGGGACCGCACTGGGCAGCAGAAATTTTTGTGGAGGGAAGGAGACCCAGCAGAAGAAGGGAGATTTTTTTTGTGGTTTCAGGGAAGAGTCATACAGGGATGGTCACTGTTGAAGGGCTAGACGAGAGCCCCGGAGGTTTTGGGGGGCTCCTAAACAGTATAGGGGCCCGACTGAAAAACCCCAGGCAGGAAACTCTAAGAAGTACGGGGATTTAACACGAAAAAACCCACATGTGAAACCCTACCCACCCCATATCCACCAAAAGTGATCGAGGGGAGGTAGAAAAGATTTTGGGGACCTTGGGTGATTAAAACCGCCAAATCATGTATAGTGCACCCATGCTTAGTGAGGAAAAAGTCAGGTGAGCATCGATTTGTGTGGACTATAGACGCAACAGTGTCACCAAGGTCGATGCAGAGCTCCCGAACAGGAAGCCCTGTCGCTCAGATCGCCACAAGAAAGACCCATATTTCACCAGGTGATCTAAAGGGGGGGTTACGGCAAATACCCTTGAGTGGGGACTCAAAGGAAAGTCACACATTCTCCCTCCAGGGGGGCTATACAGGGCGAACCCCTTTTTTGGGGAATGGAAAACGCCCTGCAGTTTTTCTCTCGATGATGGGGAAAGTTATTGACGGGGTGGAAAGGCTTTGTGAATTTCAGGAGACTTCTGTTAGCATGAGAAAGGGGAGCAAAGGGCACTGGGAGCTTTTTTAGAGAGGTTGAGACAACCCAACCACAGCCAGACCAAAACAAGTCCCAGGTTGGTTTTCCAAGCCTGGATTTTCCTGGGTTTTTGTTGTGGGAGGCGCACAAGCACCAAAAAGGGGGGAAGGGGAAAGATGATAATTAAAGGAGCCCCAAAGACCAAAAACGAAGCGGAGCTGCTAGGTTTTATTGGGTTCTAAGGGAGTTTTTAAAAATTCGCAGCAATACAGTCCTCTAGTGTTTGGTCAAGGCGGGGAAACCGGCGTGGTCATGGAGCGTGAGGAAACAGAGACGGTTTTGGGAAAAAGACAGGTTTCCCCGCCCATCTTGAACCCCTTTTGCTAACCTTTTCTTGCGTACAGATCATCAGGTGGGGGGATAGGGGGGTATTGTTGCGGGAGCTAAAGGGGTCGAGTTCCCTGTGAGGAAAGCTACGGGAAGTTGACAAGGGGAAAAAAGGGTAGGAAACGTAGGAAGGAGGTTTAGGCGTGGGGGCCCGTGCAGGAAATTTCCCACAAAACTTGTAGGGAAAAGAGTTCTGTGAGAAGATCACAACCACTAAAATTTCCGCGGAGGCACAGCTAAAAAACAGCAGGGTTCTGCTTTGGGGCAATGGCCCGCAGCCCTACGGTCCCGGGTGCAGTAACCCCGGTCGACAGAATGTCGGAGGACTTTTAAGGGTAGTCTAGCAAGCGAAACTCAGAGGAAGTCATTCTTTTCCGGGGGGGTTTTGTTGAAATTTTGGTTGATTACGTTATTTTGTTTGGGAATAGGGTTTCACCCAGTTGGCTAGGGTTCATATTTTTGGTGAGACTTGTTCATATTTTTTGTAGACTTTTTAGTGGTGTTTTTTATGCTTGGACAAACACCCTTTGTGTATGTGTTTTTTGCAAAAATGGGATGGGATCCTCGTGAAGGTCATGGTCGTGATCATTTATTTTGTTTTTTCAAAAGAAGTAAAGAGAAGAATGGCAAATCCGCAGGTGGGGATTTTTCTAAGTGCGCGAGGTGTTTTAAATAATAAATAAAGCAAAGGCACGCAATGTAACCCTTGGGGTGGTATTTCACAATGATATATTTTAATTTATAAACCGTTGGGTTTTAAAAATTTTTTAAACTTTTTCACGGGGCTTGTGTCAGCAAGTTCGGTTGTTTTTTTTTTTTTGTACCCTTGTTTTGAGACATGCGGTGCATTCTTTTGCAAGGGGGGAAAATTTTCACGGCAAAAATAAACAACCAAGTCGTGGTCCAGGTTGTTGGACAAAGCTCTAACTCAAATTTTTGGGGGCCCCGTAGACGGGCCATGGGTTGGATCGCCCAAATTAAAATAGGGGAGAGGCCCCCGGAACGGTCCCGGGCGCCCATCGACTAAGCAGCTTTGACCGACCCCGATGTCCAACCAGACGAACTAAAAGCGACCGACGCATTCACCTGGCCCAGCCATTTAAAAGGGTATTTTTAGCCCGTGGAGACAGCACGTCTGCCAGAGGGGGCAACCGTCTGGCCGGAGTCCGTTGGTCTGCCACCAAGTCTTGGCGCCTACTCAGGCCCTCTAGCCAAATTTGTGGGCCAGGGCCCTGTTAGTGGATCAGGTTTTAAAAAAAAAGGAAAAGGGGGAGGGAAGGTAGTGGTGGGGGGGGGAAACAAGTAATCAATTAAATGACCAAAAGACCACCACAGAGAGTGGCGTGTGGCGGACGCAGACTTAATACAATGAATTGAGGGGGGATAACTTGGGTAGGGGGGGGGGGTAAAAAAACTGACCATGGACCCGCCCCTTTACCGGAGTTAGGGCATAAAAAAAAGCGTGAGAGGGAGAACTGGAGGAACGAACGGACAGGGGAGAGAGGGGGAGGTTCTGGGGTAGGTCTTGGAGAGAGAAGCAGAGAGAGAGAAGGGGGGAGAGAAGAGAAACCCGTTGAGGAAATTGCAGGAAAATCTGCAGGGGAAAGGGCTAAAGAGAGAGTGGAGAGAAGGGTTGCTAACTAATGAGAGGAAAAGAAAGAAAAGAAAAAGAAAAGAAAAGCAACCGTCCTTTGATAGGGCGATAGCGAAGAGAGAGGAGAGTGCAATGCAAATGCAGGGAAAAAAGAAGGGAGAACGTCGATGTTAAATCATGTTTCCCTCTTAACCCCGGGGGGCCCATACCGGCAGGTCACTTCGTCAAGCAGAACCCCAAAACCAAAGCCAGTTCCGCAGCCAAAACCATCCAGCAGTTTTGTCTGTTGTGAAAGTGGGGCAGTGAAAAGAAAAAAAAAGGAAAAGAAAAAAACAGTGATTCGTGAAAAAGTTAAGTCACCGGGCCCGGTAAAGTAAAAATTTTTTATACCCGGGTTGTTAATGGTTTTTAGATAAATGATTTTGTGAAGTTCAGGGAAAAAGGAATGTTTTATTTTTTTGATTCCATTGCTTGATGTTCGTTCTAGAATGTGTAGTAAAGTTTAGACTTTACTAGTGTTTGATTTGACGAATGCATGATTTAAAAAGAAATCGAAGCAAGCTGTTGTGTTTTGGGTGTGCGTATCCTTCCTCCATCGACATCACCCAGGTTTACAATTTTTCATCCCAAAACCTTTCAAACAAACTTTTTTAATTTGATTTTCCCCTCACAGTACTGTTTTACTTAAATTATTTTTAAATTGTAGCATCCCCATTTGTATAACCCCTTAAACATTACTACAAAAACAACATTAATCGACCCCTTTGGACAAGAAAGTATTTGTCACTTACCCTTTAAAAAAAAACAATTTTGGTAGTGATGAGGGGATCAAAAGTATGTCAAAATAAGTCACCCACTTTTGTAGGCAAAAATGTCCCTTTGGCTTGGGGAAAAATTTCCCTCTCCACCAAGTCCAAGAATCAAAAAGAGAACAAAGAGACTTCTAATAAAAGCAATGGGATATCGTTTTAAAAAAGGAAAAAAAACTGTCTAATAAAAGCAATGGTTGTTTGAATAAGAGAACAAAATATGCTAAAAAAAGCAATGGCATACGTTTGAATAAAAAGAACAAGGAGTTAATAAAAAAACAATGGCTATCGTTGAATAAAAAGAACAAAAAAACGTCTAATAAAAGCAATGGCATATCGTTTGAATAAAGAGAACAAAATCTGTCAATAAAAGCAATGGCATATCTTTGAATAAAAAGGGAACAAAGAGACGTCTAATAAAAGCAATGGGCATATCGTTTGAAAAAAGGAAAAAATAGTCCAAAAAAAGCAATGGCATTCGTTTGAATAAAGAGAAAAAAATATGTTAATAAAAGAATGGCATATCGTTTTAATAAAGAGAAAAAAATATGTCCAATAAAACAATGGCATATCGTTTGAATAAAGAGACAAAATACTGCCCCAAAAAAAGCAAGGCAATCGTTTGAATAAAGGAACAAAATATGAAAAAAAAGCAAAGGCCTACGTTTGAATAAAGAAACAAAATACTGTCCAAAAAAAGGGAAAGGGATTTTGTTTGAATAAAGAGAAAAAAAATAGTCAAATTTTAAAAAGCAAAGGCTTGTTTGAAAAAAGAGAACAAAAACTGTTAAAAAAAAGCAAAGGCCCCTATCGTTGAAAAAGAGAACAAAATACTGTTTAAAAAAAGCATGGGAAACGTTGAAAAAAAAGAAACAAAATACGTCCCAAAAAAAGCAATGGCATATCTTTAATAAAGGAAAAAAATACTGTTAATAAAAGCAAAGGTATCGTTTGAAAAAAAGAGAACAAAATATGTTAATAAAAGCAAAAGGCATATCGTTTGAATAAAGGAACAAAGAGACGTCTAAAAAAAAGCAATGGGATTTGTTTGAATAAAAAGAACAAAGAGCTGTTAAAAAAACAATGGCATATTGTTTTAATAAAAAAAACAAAGAGACTGTCTAATAAAGCAAAGGATATCTTTGAATAAAGGAAACAAAATACTTTCCCAAAAAAAGAAAAGGCATATCGTTTGAAAAAAAGGAACAAAATACTGCCCCCCAAAAACTGGGAATCGTTTGAAAAAAGAGAACAAAATACTGTCCAAAAAAGCAATGGCAAAACTTTTTGAATAAAAGAAACAAAATACTGCCAAAAAACCCCGGGCCCAATCGTTTGAATAAAGAGAACAAAATACGGCTAAAAACAATGGCATATTTTTTGAATAAAGAGAACAAAAACTGTCAAATAAAACAATGAAAATTCTTGAAAAAAGAAAAAAATACTGTCCAATAAAACAAGGGCATATCGTTTGAATAAAGAAACAAAATACTCCATAAAACAAGGGCTACGTTAAATAAAGAAACAAAAACTGTCAATAAAACAAGGGCTTCTTTGAATAAAGAGAAAAAAATACTGTCCAAAAAGAATGGCTATCGTTTGAAAAAGAGAAAAAATACTGCCCCAAAAAAAGAAATGGCTATGTTAAATAAAGAGAAAAAAATACTGTCCAATAAGAAAAAATGTGCATACACGGCTATCGTTTGAATCCGTTTCTTTTCCAAACATCACCAATGAAAAAATAAAAATTTAATGAAAAAAACTTTGATAAAAATTGAAAAAATCTACAAAGATTTTAAATGTTTTTTTAAAATTTTGACATCTCCACTGCCCAAAACATTCAGTATCTACGACAACAACAGCAACCCAACAAAAACCCCTAAACAGATACTTCATAGGATTTTTTTTAAACTTTAAGCCATAGTGGTATCAAATTATTTTTAACTGAAATAATTAGTATTAAAAGAATCTGAACAAAAGAAAAAAAATCAGAAAATGTTCTGCTCAGCCACCTGAATGAATGCTTGACAACCATAGGAAAGATTTGTTACACACAAGTTAAAGTAACTATATCGATCAGTTGAATAATATATTAAGAACATGAACAGGGCTACCACTGGCAATTGTTTTAAAGCTGTCACTTGATTCCCTTACAAAATAGAGAAAAAAAACGTTTAAGGTCATCATCTAATTCATTTCATTTTTTCTTCTTCTCAGCCATGTATTGAATTGAACATCACTGTTTTGCCTCTGTAAGTCTGACACATCACTTGACTCAAGTCAAACGTCCAATTTTTAGCTTAACAAGTATGAGATGCAGGGTACGTGGAATCTGTGCTTCATTGCATCAAGAGAAACGCAGCATCTCTTTCAGGTCAGGAACACAGCACAATGCTTCACAGTCAACCAAAACCACAGCCACTTTGATCTGCCGTGTCAGACACACAGCACAATGCTTCACAGTCAACCAAAACCACAGCCACTTTGATCTGCCGTGGTCAGGCACACAGCGCAATGCTTCACAGTCAACCAAAACCACAGCCACTTTCAATTCTAAAGAGGTCAGCCAACACTTAAAGCATACTTTAAATTAAGTTTAATCATATTTTTTTAAGCATTATGCATGTAAAATGCTTATCTGTAGAAGCCCTCCATAATTCTTTGAAAATAAGATTTCGTTGTACATGAAGTGAAACTTTCAATGGTTGACTGTTGTGTTAATGTTGAATTTACATACACCTTAAAGTGACATTAATTTCCTCATCTTTCTTCTTTAAAATGCATGTTTAAATATGTGCTTCAAAGAAATGCACAGAAATAGTTTGTAACAATACTAATTACTGGACAGACCAACATGAAATAAACCATACAGACTGAGCACAAATTATTCACATGATCAAAAATTACCTGTAACTGATCCTGTGACAAGAAACTGTTAGCCATCACCATCTACCCCCTCTCTCTCCCCTCTCTCTCTCTCTCTCTCTCCAGCTCTCTCTGGCACAGACACATTCTTTAATATTATCAGTTTCACATCCTTTCAATACTCGTCTTCACCCCTTCCCTCCCCAACCCCCCTATCCCCCCTCTTTTCTTTTCCTCTCACACCCTTCCTTATGTTTGTCTTGCTGACTTTGTTCCATGCCCACACAATGTGAGTTGGATGGCAACATTGCAGAGAATTTTTATGTAATTGTATTGCAGATTGCCATGACTGCACTCACCGTTCCTTTCCCACTCAATCTTGCATCACAGACAACATTGCCATAATGCTCCCTTACCTGATAGCGATGCAATGTTAATGAATGGGCCGAGTATTTCATTTGCACCCATGCCACAACCAAAGGATGCTGATGTTCACAGTATCACATGTATGTGAAGCACATGGCAAACAAAACCCTATATATGATACATCAGCATTAAAGGCTGAAGACCTGCTAGACCTGAGAGACTGTCATGTTTGATCCAAACTGCATTATGCCATGGCGCATGTCTCCTATCAGACAACCACCCCCCTTCCATACTACAAATTTCACTGGCTGCCATGTTCCTCTGATTGCTGTTATTCACTATCAGACATCAGAAACATGATGGTTCGCTTAACTCTCTAGGAAGACAGATCAGGCCCCAAAATTCACAGACCCACCATAAGCCATAAAACTAAAAACAGCATGCAAAACTCAGCACCAGTGTGTGACCAGTTTTGGGGGTGCAGGTGTAGTCCTTTATTGGAAGGACTCAGAATGTTTTCTCTATTAGAGTTATAGACTAGTTTGAATGCTAAAATTTCACCTCAAACCCCTCTCTCTTACTAGTGATGGAGGAAACAACTTTTTTTTTTCTTGGGGCAGTTAAAAATATACTCAAGAGTAGCTCAGGAATAATTTTCTTAGGCTTGTGCACTTAAAAGTGCTGGTGCTCTGGGTGACAGAATTAGAGATGAGTTCCAACATGAATTAATGTATGAACAAATGATTGGCACAGGTTAAGTGTAATTTCACACACCACCTTTACTTGTGTATACCAGAGAAAAAATATACAATTACAAATCAATAGAACTTCAGCAACATCAGTCTCTGTTTCAGTTAACTTTCTCCCATTTCATCTCATCATAAAAAGAGGAATGTTCTTGATGGGTTGAGTTGTAGTCCACTTGGTATGAGTCTAGATCTATCTGCCTGCAGTTGCTGGTCCACCTTCTCTATTAGCTAGGCAGCTTACGGCAATTTTTTGACTAGATGGGACAGACCGGACAAAAGTATGACATTTTTTCCTAGCTATCTACATGCAAAATACTTTCAATGTTTGCTAGGCCCCATGTGCACAGGTCATATTGACAGCATGTACGTGCCAAAATGCAATTTTTCATGTTTCGCACTCTGAAAATTGGGAAAAATCGCCGTTAGATGGAAATGATGAATTTAAAAGTAGTAAGTTGGCACTCTGTTGGTATACAGTATCTGATTTATGATAGACAATGGTTATTTTACATTTCTGTGTTGAAATAGTGACTCTGAATATATTGCCAAAGGCATATCTCACATGCGTACTGTGTATGTAACAGGGTTTAAATGAAAACGCGACATGGATTGGAATGCATGTGTGATATGCCAGCAGAAAACCAGCGAGGACCTCAAGTGCCCATTGGATGGTCCAGGTACAAAACAGCACCATACAAGACTTTCCTGACTAAAGTTGGTGCATCCCGCAAAATAGACAGATTACCACAAAAACTGTGTTTCGATGAAGGTGTCACTGTTGAAGACTATGTGGAACATCGGGCGAAGTGCACAAATCTTGCTGCAGAAAATTTACCAAAGACAAATTAGACAGAGCTGAACCAAAAAGACAGCTGAATTTTAGATAATCCAGACTCTGCCACTGATGATAAGCGCCGAAAAGACCACCAAACACTGCCAAAATCTTCGTGCATTTTCTGTGGCAAACAGGACGGTCATCTCCATGAATTCGGAACTCTTGATGCAGACGAGAATATTAGGCGGATGCCCACTGATTTACAGGACACAGCACTACTGGCAAAATTTCTGTCGGTGACCTCTTGCTATTGAAGCAAAATACCACCTGACCTGCCTGATTGAGCTCTGAAATCGCCATTGGTCAAAGACAAGGCAATTTCATGAGTCCTGTGAATCCCAAAATGAGGAGTACAAAACTGAGGCCAGAGCCTTCACTGAGCTTACCAGTTCCATCGAAAATTCTGTAGAAGATGGAATCTTCCACTTCCGGCTTGTGGATCTTCGCAAGCTGTACGAGAAGCGTCTTCAAGACCTTGGTCTTCGAAAGGACATAAACAAGAGCCGTTTCAAGAAAAGATCCTTCAGTACTTCCCTCAAGCCCAAGAACAAAGTGATGGAAAACACATTATTCTGATTTTTTCCAGAGGAATGCAAGAAATGTTGAAACAGGCTATGAAATGTGACCATGAAGGAGATGCTGCCATTCTTGCAAAAGCTGCAAAAGCAGTTCGCAGTGATATCTCCCGGCAGCTAGATTTCACTTTGATGCTTTGTTTCCAGCCTCCTGTCAAGAACAACTGTTCCGTCAACACTGAAGATGCTTGTTTCTATGCTCCTCAATGGACCAGATGTAAAACAACAGGACACAAATGACTCTCAGGCATGTTTGACCATTTCTCAAACTATCCTCTTCAACTTCAAGAAGAAAGGTCTAGCAGCAGAAAAATCTCGTCATTCGGTGAACTTTGAACCACCACTGCCTCTATATCAGACTTGACATTCATACCGCTTAAGGTCAAAGAAGATAGTCAAAGAGCTCCATGAACTGGGTCTCAGTGATCGCGTCTTGCAGCTGGAGAATCAGCTGGCAACCGCAGTCTGCTTGCACACTCAGAAAGAGGGTGTTGTGTGCCCACCCAGCTTCGTCTTGGTCTCTTCACAGTAGCGCTGTAGATAACCTCGACCACAACCCCTCCAGCACAACAGCCACAGGTCCTTTCCATGGAACAGGCATTAGTCTGTTCCAGTCTCCAACAAAGACAAACATGGGACAGCCCAGGGAAGCAATCCTGAAAGAGAGAGGCAAGAGTTTCTCAGAGACTCTGACAACAAACAAGAACTCTTTGCCTTCCTGTCAGAGAAAGTTGCCACAACTCGGTTTCCTAATGGAAAAGTAGTCGTCATTACATCAGGCCAGAAAGTTTTGATCAGAGGAGCGATCACAGCATGCCAGACAATGATCACGATAAGCAGACACAAAGATACTGCTACACTGCAAGATGCACTGCATACTGGCTCCTATACCTGCTTAGTTCGCACTGTAGACACTGATGTCATCGTCATCATCACCGGAACGTTTCGCCAGCTTCAGACATTGTGTCCAGCAGCAGACGTTTGGGTTGCTTTCGGCACAGGGATGAATTTCACCTACTTTCACATCAGTGCTATCACTCATGCCCTTGGAGAGGAAAAGTCTACAGCCCTCCCCACTTTCCACAGCTTCACGGGCTGTGACACAGTGCCTGCCTTCTTCGGCAAAGGAAAACTGTCTGCATGGGCTGCATAGAAATGTTATCCTGCAGTGACGGAGGCCTTCAAGTTCATTGCAGAAATCCCTTCATTGCCCTGGATGCTAACAGCCACCACTTCAGATTGCTGTAACGCTACGCAGTTATCTTGTATGACAAAACCAGCCAGCTGAGCTCTGTTGATGAGGCCCGTAGAGAGCTGTTTTGCCACAGAGACAAGATGATGATGGAAGCCTCTCCCACACAATGAGCATTATTACAGCATTCAAACCGTGCTGTCTACCAGGCAAGCATTTGGACTACTGCTGACCAGCCCCAGCAGCAAGCACCAACTCCAGAGGGATGGGGCTGGACTCTGGACAAGGACAGCAAGGCTTGGTTGCCTTTTTGGACGACACTGCCGATAGCATCTTCAGCTTGCAGAGAACTGGTCAAATGTGCATGCAAGGGTGCAAGAGGATGTGGCAGTAGATGTGGTTACAAAAGGCGGATGGCCACGCACAAGACGGTTAAGTGCAGCTGTGACAAATAGACGAATGGACATGCACAGACCAGCTGCGGTAGCCGATGTACACGCAAGAATTATCAGTAATGACGTTTGGCAGAATCCTGAAATGTAATGGTGACAGAAAGCTTATGAAGGTGAATAAGCAGTTATAAACATTTATGTCTGTTGAAATAAATTAATGTCTAATTGTCATGTTTACTGATCTCTGGAAACAAGTTCCATCCCATGTCGCGAGGTGATTTTTGGGGCCTTATTTTTGGGTTTTGTCGTAACCATAAACAAATATCTCTCGAAAAGTTAATATGTACTGATTAAAAAATGTTTGCAAATGTATCCTCTTCTGATCTTATTCATTTAACTGATCACGTTGCCTTTAAATTTTGAAAACACCTTGCTTGGACACGTATATGCAGTATTTTCCTCTGTTATTGCTACGAAAAGTTTATGACGTCACGTGACCTGGCCCCATTGGTCAAATTTGATGGGGCCTAGCAAAAAGTTAATGGCAGGGCCTACAGAAGTGCCTCACAAAGTTTGACACTTTTGTCCAGTCAGTCCCCATCATATTGTTAAGCTGCCTAGCTATATAGCTAGTTCAGGCAGGCTGATCTGTTTGGTCTGCTTGACCATGAGGTAGCATGGAATCTAGGTCCTGTGCTGGCCCAGTTGCAGGGAGCCTAGGAAGACCATGATCCAGGATCCTTCACATGTCAGAACCTGGTTTGTAGTTAAGTTGCTGAAAGTCCGGCTTGGCGAATCCTCACACTTGCCCTCTGGCTTTCAGTACTAGCCCAACTCGTGTTCGGGAAGGACAGAAGCCAACAATTGATGACTTAGTTTTAGTTAATGAAGAATCCTTGATCTCTGATATTGAATACCCTAAAGAAAACCCTAAGTACAAATTTGATTTACAGAAGGAGACTATAATAAAATGAGGAAAATGCTTTCAGAGAGTGTCAACTCCTTGCTTACAAATGATCAGGATGTCGAGGAAATTGGAATGTCTTAAAATGCGAAGTTTTAAGAAGTATGGACGAATGTATTCCAAAGACTATTTGTAGCCAAATAAAATGCTTAAACCACTTTGGATGAATGATAAAGTACTTAAAATGATTAAGAAAAATATAATCTTTTTCAAAGGTACTTATTGACGAAAGATGGGAAAGAATACAGTAAATATGCAAGAATGCGAAATAAGAGCAAAAATGAAATCAAATCAACAAGAAAGCTTATGAACGTAAAATAGCAGAACACTGTAAAAAAAATCCCAAATGTTTTTGGAAATATGTGCAAGAACGTACAAAAGTAAACACAGGGGTAAATACTCTAAATGATGGTAAAGGAGGGTTGGCCGAGTCAGATATATATGGAGAAAGCTGAAGTTTTAAATGAGTTCTTCGCAAGTGTCTTTGCTAATGAAGATACAAATAAACATACCTGATCTTATTGAATGTAGTAAATCTAATGGAATTTCAGTTACAGATATAATAATTACTTCAGCTGCAGTAGAGAAGAAGTTGTTTGAATTGAATCAGTCTAAAGCGCAGGACCTGATTAATACCACCTAAAGTTTTAAAAGAATTAAGTAAGGAGTTAGCTGTACCGCTCAGTAAGATTTATAATAAATCATTAGAGACAGGAAAATTACCCCTCGACTGGAATCGGCAGAAGTTACTGCTATTTTTAAAAAAGGGTCAAAATCTGAGCCAGGCAACTATCGTCCGGTAAGCTTAACCTGCATTGCATGCAAAGTGCTAGAATCCATTATAAGAGATGTCATAGTATCTCACTTCACTGATAATAATTTGTTTGCAGTATGCCAGCATGGCTTTCGTAAAAAAAGGTCTTGCATATCACAACTACTTGAAGTTATGGAAGATTTAGTTAACATGCTAGAGAATAAGTACTCTGTTGATATAATTTACCTTGATTTCCGTAAAGCTTTTGACACGGTTCCGCATGAGAGATTATTGAAAAAAAATGGAAGCATACCGTATAGTAGGTAAGTTGCTAAACTGGATTAGAGATTTTTTTGTCAAATAGAAAACAAAGAGTAAGAGTGGGTAACTGTATGTCGACAGAGAAAGATGTTATGAGTGGTATTCCCCAAGGGAGCATTTAGGACCTGTACTGTTTACTATTTTTATAATGACCTTCCAGATGAGGTAAATAGTTTTTGTAAAATTTTTGCTGATGACACAAAATATATGACAAATCAGATAACTATAATAGTCTGCAAGAAATTTTAAATTGCCTCCAAAACTGGTCAGACAAGTGGAATCTATATTTTAATGTTGAAAATGTAAAGTTTTGCATGTTGGCAAAAACAATCCAGAACATGAATACAACATGAAAATAGATGGTGGAAATAGGCTGGTACAGAAATGTGAGGAAGAAAAGGATCTGGGTGTAATCTTTGATAAGATTAATTTTTGATACTCACATTCAAAAGTGTATAAATAAAGCAAACCAAATGATTGGATTAATAAAAAGAACTTTTATTTACCTAAATAAAGAAACGTTTTTTAAAGTTATATAAGCTATGGTTAGACCGCATCTTGAATATGGCAATATAATCTGGTACCCACACTTGAAAAGACAGTCAATAGCCATCGAAAGAGTACAGAGAAGAGCTACTAAAATCTTGCAAGAATGTACAAACATGTCTTATACAGATAGATTAAATTACTTAAATTTGCACTCTTTAAAAGGTAGACATATTAGAGGGGATTTGACTGAAGTGTTCAAAAAATTTCACCAGCAAACGGACATACAGTGGGACTATTTTTTTGAGGCTGTTAAAACAGATAGAACAAGAAATTCGGAAGGCAAAATATTTGTTAAGCAGTTTCATACTAATATGGGAGATTCAAGTTCAGTAACAGTTATTGCTAACTGGAACAGTTTGCCAACTGCACTTAAATTTGCTAAAAATACTAATGTTTTTAAGAATTTGCTGGATGAAGACTTGAAATTTAAAGTACAGTTTAGAAGCTTTGATGAATAAGAAGGAAAATTTATATTGCATGCATTTTCAACCCTGTCATAAAAGTATGATAACACAGGGACACTGAAAGGCTTAACGGCCTATGTATTGATTACGTCCCTACACTACTACTACTACTACTACTACTAGTAAGTGTGTGAGATCTCAGCCAGTAAAGAATTAAACTAGTATGAATATATCTGCCAGGATTTTCAGTATCCACTTAAGTTCTTCACTCAGATTTTGAGGGAAATTTAACGAGTGGTAGGAGATCGTAAGAAATTGTTAACGACTGAAGGCAAACAACTCTTCAATTATAGCTGAAGTAACTTGGAATACACTTTGCACAAGTACACATGTTGATCACAGTCAAATAGGCAAATCCTATAATAGTAGCATTGCCAATATCCACATTTACCCACCTAACCCTCTCCCTCACTTCCACCTTTCCCTTATAGGCCTACTCCCACCCCACCCTGTGTCCTCTACTTCTTAAAGTGTGAAAACCAGCTTTCTCAAAGCAGATACCATCGTACCTACATACAGTTTGACAAGTTGCTTTTTCAGCACTTGAAGCTGAAGAGTATACAGACATATGTGTTTTAGTATTAGATGTTGCCCTACAACAGTCCCCCTTCATCCCTAAACCCAACCCTGTCCTTGCTATTTCTCTGATACTTCGCAGAACGGAATGTCTTAGGAAAGAGCTCTTTCAGTACGCGGAAGAAAATATAGGGGGATGGTAAGGGGGTGCCGAGGTAGAGGGCGGCTAATTATGTACTGAGGCGGGAGTAAAAATTAAAAATAAAAAAATAAAAAAAAACTCGGCTACACAACAAAGTAGTCAGAACAATCAACGTATGATTGTGGTCACTCTACGGAAGGTAAGAAGAAGAAAGAAAGAAGAAACGCAAAATATGCTTGGCGCCCAAAATGTTAACCGTTAGTCTAACGGTTTCCGATTTTGTGAACCAAGGCTCAAATCTTTTCCATATTTAAACAGATTTTGAGAACAAAGTCTCTTGATTTAGCAAACGAATAACGTCTAAATGTAATATGTGGTTTTACATTTAATAGACATAGCACCAAGTCAGAAACATTCGTGTCAGTGGCCGTCGATGACATCACATCACTAGTCCTCACACACCTCACACGAGACTGCACAAAGTCACTCCACCTCAACAGTCACAAAAACAAACATCAGAATCAGCCATTTCCATAGCTGCTTCCGTGAAAACTGAAAAAAAAAAAATACATAATATGAGACCTACTCGGAATCCAGTGACCAGTATGATGGGTCTGTATCTCATGTTTGGAAAACTCAATGTCCCGTACTCTGGCGCAAGGCTATAGAATAGCAGACCACTTGGCTCAAAACAAATATTTAAATCGTCCAGACCGAGAATCCGAAGTGTAACCCGCGGAAATGACCGTGAATTAGGCTTAGCAGGGGATGGAGGGTAGGGGGGCCGAGTGTGGGTGCGTGGGGTAGAGCGCGGGGAGGGGTTTAGCAGTTCGTCTTGTGCTACCACGGACTCGACTGTGGGTTCTCAAAGTTCTGGTCGGAGCACAAGGCCTCTGGTTGGTTTTGAGTGCCGACTAGGTGTAAATGTGCAAATGCGAACATCATTATGAAAAATGAGCCGACCTGCGCTTCTAGCACGAGATGAGGGAGTGACTGGCATGTCCCAGCGAGAGCTCCTGGTTTTGGAGCTCCCGTTTTTAAAGTCAGTTTTACATCCTTACTCCTTACTGTTGTTACATCCTTTTACTCATACGATAACTGTGAATTTTAATGATCACCTATGTAGTTGTAATGCAAATTTAATGTTATCTAACGAAATTGTTTTTATACCCGCTTACAGGTGAGCTTTCTTGATTTGCTTTACAAATGCTACCGCGTGGTTGTTTTCTTCGGCTTCGTTAAAAGTTTTTCTATTTTTCCTTGTTCTTTCCACATGTGACAGAAAACAATATTCCGAGCACTCATTTAATTTGAAATTTTAGATGTTGATGTGACGCCTTTAGTTCCATTTTTGCAGTTTTAAAACTTGTGCAACCTGAACCATGTTATCTCCTGTTGGGCACCTGTGCCGAGACTGTTCTTACTCGATGACTACCCAATTGGAACCCCTAGTTCAATTAACTTCCGAAATAGACGTGATAAGACTTGTTTTGATTAAAAAGAGTAACATAAAGAGTTAAAGTATGGTTTTTAAGCCATATTCTATCAGAACATTGAACTCAAGCCGGGTCCGTCCACCAAAGTAAATATCCATGCGGAGTCTTGCATTTGAGAGTCACATGGAAACATAAAGCAGTAGCCTTGACGTCGGCAATTCATGAAGCAACGAAATGTATGTAATGAATTCAGTCAGTTTATGAACATTATGCAAGAGTGAATATCAGACTTGTTTTACCATGTGGCTTCAAACCGTTAGTTTCAAATTTTTGATAGTCGATTGAAAACGCAGGCTCAGAAAGCAACCGTTTTTCCCGATCTCACCAAACCGATCCCCAAAAAAAACGTAAATTTTGTCTAAGTTTGCATCCCACCCCTGATTCTAAAGCTGATAAAATTCCCATCATAAAGTGCAACTAACCCTATATCATTAAAAAAAATATTAACTAAATGCATATCGAAATTGTTTTAATCTCTTATTAAGAAAAAGAAGAACTCATAATTTAGTCACTGATAAAAACATGATGTGGTTATGGAACAGAACCATGGCTAGAAACTAACATCCATTAGTGAACTTTTAATGAGGAGTTTGATATTTAAAGAAAGGACAGACTTGGAAAAGAAGAGGTGGGGAGTCTTGATGCCAATTAGGAAGAATTTAGCCAGTAGTTTTTTTAATATCAAGCAAAATATTGAAAGTTTATTTTTGAAGGATGAATTTCAAGAATAAGAACCTGTCATGGGATCATTTTCAGACTCCAACTCAATGAAAATGAATGTTTGTCTATTTGCAGAGACATTTCTAACATGTTTTGGCCATAGAAAGGCAATATTATGTTTGGTGAGCTTTAATTTACCAGATATGATTGGGTGAAGATGGCCATACGTGTAATCAATACAGAAAAATATAATACTCAGTTTTGGATGGCCTCCAAAGACCTTGACTAGTAAACCGTCAGTTGAAATCACCATCCGGTAAGGCATTCCTGATTTATTTTTTACCAATGTCAGCGATTTAGGCAATCAGAATTAATTTGCAGCTTTTTGTGTGGTGGGGGGGTGTGGGGGGTTGGGTGATCATGACATATTCTTTTAGAAGTATTTTCAACCCTTTCCCGAAAAAACCCCCTAAACGTAACCAACAACTCGGAATCCCCCCACAAGCAGATTTACTCAAAATTGCGCAGAACCAGAATTTGCAGGCGCTTTTTTTGGAGGTCCCATAGTGAAAGATAATTCAGTGGAGCTTGAAGTGTATGATACTAAGTTGGACTGTATCATGGATGACAACATACCTACTAAAATAAATTCAAGCAAGAACCACCACCAAGGATTACTACTAAAACTAACGGTTGTTGAGAGGAAACATCGTTTCGTTAAGAAATTGAAACACATCCTAAATTCAAAAGATTACGGTTAGGTCAAAACATATTGAAAAGTGTTCAGAGAAATTAACTTCTCACTCCAATTATGTTAATTCGATATTGCGAAGGGTGATCATCAAAACAAGAAGTATTGGTCTTACATAAGGAGTAAGAGACAGACAACATTGGATTCCAGACCTGAGAAATAATCAAATAACCTAATACAGGACCTGAAGGAAAGCAAACTTACTAAACAAGCAATGTTGTGCATGTGAGCTCCAGCCCAAACCTTAATTACGATAGACTAAAGTATATGAGAAACTCCCTGAAAGGCAAACAGCAAAGAAACAAAGAGAGTATTTACGTTCCTGACCAATATCACAGTGCAAACAAAGCTACTGTCCTGATGCGTTCGGAAACCGTAAAATTTTGTGCCAATGATGAGGTGAGTAACTACCAATAACTTTTAGCCAACTTCACTGACCAGGGGAGTAAACCATGATGGCGAGATCGAGCATTGTTCCCTGTATTTAAAAAGGGTGACCAAAACAAAAAGCAGAGAATTAAGACCTTATCTCTTATCCATAGCACTAAGACTTGAACACATAATATATAGTACAGAATACCAGGTGACAAATATATTTTCTGAATAACGCCCGCATGGTTTGTTAGACCAAGCGAAGGTTGTGAGACTCAACTTATAACAACTCTCAAGATTTGAGGTAAACTGTCTTTAACACAGACAGCAAATTGATGCAATTTGATTAGATTGTTCAAAGCCGTTGATAATAGACCATGAGGGCCTGCTGCTTAAATTAAACACATTGGCATTGTGACGTTCTTGGCTAAAATGCTAGATAATCCTCGTTGGGAGAACCAGAAAGTGTTGGTGGTAGGGTCGTCATCCATTCTGTAAACCATCGTGTCGGTGTACCACGGGAACTGTTCTGGGCCCTTGTTTTTCTAATATATATAAATGACAGAAGAGAAATCTCGCTCCGGAACTACTATAACGTGTTGAGGCAAGACATTTGAGGATATAAACATATCAAAAGCTAGAATGATGACACGCAGTCTACAAGAAATCTAAACGCTTTACAAAGTGGGAAAGTAAGCGTGGAAAATGGAATTTCATCCTCAAAAAGTTCAAAGTGATGCGAATATTAACAAAGCTCTCACTAATTAGATGCAATTATTTGCTTTCCATAATACTTTTCTTAAAGAAACAAATGCTGCAAAATATTTAGCGTATTAGAGATAGTCTCTCAATGAAAGAACATTACAATTTAGTATGTAAGAAAGCATTAACCGCTTAGCTTTCGGACACAGAATATCATGACTGCCCCCAAAAGGTTAAAGACGACTGCTACATAACACTGTTAGATCATACTGGAATATGGTTGCTCAGTTGGGATCCTTACCATCTAAGACATTGATAACCTTTAAATAGTCAGAGAGACAGCACGGTTCGTACAGGAACCACATCAGAGAAAGGGAATACTAGGAAACATGAGAAATTAGACGGAAACCTAAAAGTAAGGAAGACTTTTTATTAAACATAACACCTTTTACAAAGGGCAGAGCTAAAGTTAAGTGATATTCCCAATGGTACAACTAGTATTGATAATATAAGTAGCACCAGGATGCGGTCAGGTGTTATACATACGTGCACAAAATTGACAGCCACTACATTCTTTTTACCCAGTTCTGTACGGCTGTGGACTCACTGCCGTTGCCAACAAGATTGCCACAAATGCAATCTCTTTTAAAAAACAAATTGATACAACAGTTTATTGAAGATCGCATATTGATTTGTTGTCAATTGTTTACTTCCCCTGCTATTTACTGTTAACTGGCCTGAATTTTGCCATTGCATTTAACTTCTTGAATATCGAGTGCGACCCCTTGTTGCCAAATGTGCTCCAGGGCCAAACATGATCCTGAGTCGGCACTATTTTATGTTATTATTTTACTTTTTAGCATGCGCGCTGTGTGCCAACTCGTTTTTGAGTAACCATATTTAGTAAGAACAGAAGAGAAAGCCGGGGTGAGGGGAAACTACCCCTCATAAACCCCCTTTCCTCACGCACCACCCCCTCCCATACCCACAACATGTGCACAGTAAAGCGCATGCCGACAACGGGTACTGGGCCAAGAATCACACCTCATTTGCTTCTGTACAGTCATAAAAAGAAGAAAAACGCGAGCATACATTATTGTTTACGCTCAAACTCTCCCTCTTGACACTCAAGCATACGCGCCTGCTCGCGCGCGCGCACACATACACGCACACACACACACACACACTTCAGTGCTCTTACACGCTGTCATAACGAAGATCATGTATGCATATAAGTAGGCCTACACACGCATACCTAGGGGTTTGACCTCGATGATGCCGACCACTCTCCAGAGGATCAAGATAAGCAGTCGAAAAACGGTGATCAAATCGGAAAACAAACTTCAATGGAGAGCAATACTGAAATGCATCCTGTCACTTCCCCCACCCCCTTAGCCCAGGGCAAGATGATCGTAGGTGCACAGTTTGCCCCCTTAGCCACACAAGCTCTATCTTTCTGTCCCAAGTTTCGTTGAAATTGGCTCGATAGTTAATGGGCAGTCTTGCTGACAGACAAACCAATAATTCGACTGGTGAAAAAACAAAGAACAGATAGATCTCTTAAACGAAGAGCTAAACGGTGGAACTACCAACCCGAGCTCTTTGGCAGAAGTAAAAATAAAACGAACTTGAACAACTTCTACATGCTATGTATATGGTGGACATCTTCGTGCTCCCGTCATGACACCTGTCTTTACGCGCCCCTGGTCCCTGTCTCTGTGTCCCCCAGTCTCAATGTGCCCGTCTCATGGTCATATGCTCTAGGCCTAATTCTATCGAGTGTTGGCGGCAAACCGTATGCAGCCACCGGAACATTGTGTTCAACTTGATTAGAGTTGAGCTTGGCGACGCTAATGGTTGAATCTGAACTCGATTTGCCGATAAAATGGAGAAATCATGTGGTGTCACAACTTAATGAATCATGAATAACATCAGTTTTTCACTAACTACTTGGGGTTGAGTTCAGATAATAAACAGTCTCTTATACTTACTGAAAACAACGGCAGCCTCTTACAACGAGCTCAGTAGATCTCAAAGGGGTGTAGTCACGGATATGGCACTGATTTCAGTTTATCATCTTTCTGCTGCGATCACTCGGCGGAGAGCAGGGACTTTGGGACACCAAGTCTATATCTGTCTGAGTTCCCCTAGTCTGCTTCCACTGGTTCATGTACTCCCAATATCTATATTTTCTCAGGGTTTAGGGACCCCAGTTTTAAGTCCCCTGGAGATCTATGTTTCCCCGGTCCATGTTTCCCCAAATCTATGTTTTCTCTGGCTAGTTCCCCTGTGTCTACATTTTTTTCCGGTTATGTTCCTTCTCGGTCTATTTTCCCCGTCAAGATCTACGCTCCACCTTCTCCTGTTGCAATACATTATCATGTCGCCCCAGATGGCTACTGAGATCATGGTTAAAAGCCCTGTGACAGGGAATCCAATATTGCGATCCAGACCTAAGTTTCCAGAAGTTCAAACCAGCCGCCATGGTTCTGTGGTTTGCCTCACGGACTTACTGGTGTAAAAGTCCTGGATTTAATTGCAAGCAGAAGCCTTTATTTGTGGAATTTTCGGCCGTGACCGGCTTCTGTCTAAAGTTGAGTATGCTGTTTGCTCAAGTGGAAAGACTGGAATATCACAGTCCAGTTTCATCGTCTTAGTGGATGCATTTCTGACAGTATTCCTCAAATTTTCTGAACAGCACTGCAGGTGTATGTATTTCACAGGCCTAGCTGACGCCGGGATAGACCTGAAAGGAAATGTGAAATACAGCCCTGTCATGTAGATCTAATATCAGACATCGACTCGGGAGCCGCGAACAAAAACAGAAACAGTTTATTCCCTAGCACAGTGAAAGAAGTGAAACAGCCTCAACGAGAAGACAGTGTCAGCAGAACTGATCAGCAGAGTTCAGACCCTCGCTGGTTCAGTATTGGAAAGAACAAAGTTGATGTGTGCGACCTTTCAGTAGCCCCAGTTCTATAAGGGCCGTCCGGCTCCACTCGCACATGCAACTACTTTTTTTTTAATCAAAGAAAACAGTGGATGCGGAAAAAAAAATGAGGGCGTGTGTGGTTGAATGTATTGATCATTATGGTTGTGTATGAATGATCAATTGCTCCACTTCAACCGGGGCCACCGGCTCCACACGCACACATACCTGATTTTTAAAAAAAAATTAATTAAAAAAGACAGAAAAAAGGGGGGGGTGGGAGGCTGTTGCATAGCATCAGTTTTCTATGTGCAAAAATTGAGGGTGGGTGGGTGAATGTATTGATATGATGGTGTATGACCGATCAGTTGCCCCAGTTTCGCTAGGGCCATCCAGGCCCCACATGAAAGAAAGAAAAAGGTGTGTGTGTGTGTGTGTGTGTGTGTGTGTTGAATGGCATCAATTTTCTGTATGCTTATGGCTCTCGGCCAGGCCATGATGGTGGTCATGAAGGCTGGGGTGGGGGTGGAGGAGAAGTGGAGGGGGAAGCAGCTGGGGTGTGGATGGAGGAACTGGCATTAAGGGCTTCATCTAAGACTTTGTTCCACAGCCGTGATTTGCAGAGGCAGAGGAGTGGTCTGTGTGGGACAGTGGCACAAGAAGTTTCACCGAGTACCCGCTGGTTCTCCTACTGAAGGTGCCCTCTTCGGGTGCAGCCGCAATCAGGCCACTCATAGTTGCTTTGGCTGCGGAGTGCAGCATTTTGAGGGCGGGCAGTCAGGGTACGGCCATTGGACAAGTTCTGTTTACAAGCTGCTGGAAAGGCGAAAGTCATGCAGGATTCGTCGAGATGATCAACGTTAACTGGATCATCCCCAAGCTGTCTGACAAGTGCTGTGCTTGGCTTGCGGTTTCCCTCATCCCAGCTGGGTCATAATCGGTAGGAAAGAGAGGATGTGATGTAAAATCACAAAAAGATGACAGACGAAATCCTAACCACCAGACCACTTGGGAGCTAAAAGGTGACAGACTTTTCTCCCTCTTTGAATAGGCGTATTCCAGAGATATGGGGTGTAGACAGCAGCGGCCTGCCGAATATCCTTCACCCTCAGCCTCGAGCGCGATGGAGCCAATGCCAGAAAAGCTGGTCGCTCGCTGCTAGAGATTTTTTATCCAGAGTGTTCCTCTGTTTGTTCCCTTAATCGTCGTGCGTTTTTTCTGTTTCTGGGCAAATAAAAAGTGGCAAGTGAACGAGTTAAGAAGCATCTTTATTTGTCTCGAAAACGACACATTACAGTATTAGCATAATGTGTGTGTGTGTGTGTGTGTGTGGTAAGTGTGTGTGTGTGTGTGTGTGTGTGTGTGTGTGTGTTAGCGGCAGCTGCAGAATCAAGTGACCATCACTTAATAAACAACTTTGTGTATGTGTGTGTGCGCGCACATGTCTTCTTCTTCTTCTTCTTCTTCCTAAAATACTGGTTCACTCAAGAACGAGTAGGTCACCAGCGCGCATGTGTGCGTGTGTATGTTTGTATGTGTGTGTGTGTGTGTGTGTGTGTGTGCGCGCGCGCGCGCATGCCTGCGTGCATGTGAATGTGTGCATACGTTGTGTGAGTGTGTGCGCGCACATGCACTCATTTGTTCGTGTGCGCAAGTATGTTTATAGCAATAAAGATAAACTCTTTACAAAATGCAACATGTGCTTATTATAACGAAGTGCATGCACGCACGCGCACACGCGGACGCACACACACATATATACACAAGCGTGCACAACACACACATGCTTATCATAACGAAGTGCATGCGCGCGCGCGCACACACACACACACACACACACACACACACGCACATACACACGCGCGCGCACACTCGCACGCACACACACACACACACACACACACACACAACACACACAAGAGCCTTTCTTCGTTCCCATTCTAAAGTACTCCCTGGACTATAAGAACTGGGAGTACAAAAACGATGAGCAACAACAGAGAGGCAAAATAAATAAATAAATAAAATGTCCTGTTATGCGGGGTGTGCGCGCGCGCGCGCGCGTGTGTGTGTGTGTGTGTGTGTGTCTGCGTTACTCTCTCCACCCTGGTTTGGGTTAGTGCATTTGGCGGTGCACTTAAAACATATCAAGATGCGAAAGTACAGTGTTTCCGTGACATGTAAGCAGTGCTGACAACACAAGTTATCGGGGTATAGTAGGGTCATGCACAGTAAATAGTGCTATCCGCCAGACGAGGTGACTCTGTGACGTAGAAAACATGGCTCCCTGCTGGAATATGCAAGCCTATGCAGTCATGTGTTGATGCCATGTCAGGCGCCTGTTCTAGCTCTCCACTTCTGTGGTGTATTCGTCGATGACGTTTTGCCAGTATTGGCGTCTTCAGACTACCTGCGTTTTACCTTGAAAAAGGTTTTGAATAAACCGAAAAGTTGCAATGTACACAGTGCTGGTTGTTTTTGTACTCCCAGTTCTTGTAGAACAGGAGTGCTTTACAATGGGAACGAAGAAATGCTCTCTCTCTCTCTCTCTCTCTCTCTCTCTCTCTCTCTCTGTGTGTGTGTGTGTGTGTGTGTGTGTGTGTGTGTGCGTGCGTGCGTGCGTGCGTGCGTGCGTGCGTGCGTGTGTGTGTGTGTGTGTGTGTGTGTGTGTGTGTGTCCGTCCGTCCGTGGTCAAAATGTGTTCCAGTCGCTCCAGACAAAACTACTGGGCCGATCTTTCTGAAAATTTGTAGGTATGTTCATTATGGACATGGATGATGCCCAATGTGTTATTTTTTTGTTATGGCCTTTACTAACGGTCATAACGGCCCATAACGGTTTTCGTTCTCTATGGAATATCTCAGAAAGTACTTGGCCGATCTCTCTGAAAATTTGTAGGCATGTTCATGATAGGCCTAGGTCATGGATGATGCCCAATGTGCTATTTTACCGTTATAGCTGTTACTAACGGCCATAACGCTTTTCCTTCTTTATGGAATATCTCAGAAAGTGCTTGGCCAATCTTTCTGAAAATTTGTAGGCGCGTTCATTATGGGCCATAGATGATGACCGATGTGTTTTTTTTACCGCTATAGCCGTTACTAACGTTGGTAAACATAATACAACTTTTCAGAAAGATCGGCCTAACTAACAGCTGTAACGGCCCCTAACGGTTTTTCTTCTTTATGGAATATTTTAGAAAGTACTCCGCCGATCTTTCTGAAAGTTTGTAGGTATGTTCATTATGGGTCACGGATGATGCCCGACGTTTTAGTTTACCGTTATAGCCGTTACCAACGGCTATAACGGTTTTTCTTCCTTACAGAAAGTCTCAGAAAGTACTTGGCCGATCTTTCTGAAAATTTGTATTATTTTCACAGATGATGGCCGATATTTACCAGAATAGCCGTTACTAACGGCTATAACGGCCCAAAACGGTTTTTCCTCATTATGGAATATCTCACGCGTAGTCAAGATAAACTGGGAGTACGTCTATATGCTTTGCATTCTACAATGTCTACAACTTTGGATTCTCTCTTGAGGGCACATAAGACCGTATGGCGAAAGCTTGGCTGTGTCTGGAGTGGCACTGTCTTCATCTGTCCGTGGGCAGGGGTGGTTGGGTCTGTGGGGTGTGCTCGGCAGCTGGAGGGTGGTGTTTTTCGCCGGTGGGCTCTGCAGTCATGAAATACGGGCTGGTACACCCATGGGGATGCTACTTTAAGGCTGTTATGAGCTGCATCCTGTAGTCTAATTTACCTCTGTTCAGGAGCAGGTATGTCCCTTGATATCTTAATGGAGTGTCCTGTGCGTGCCTGTACCCATCGTCAACACAGCGCAGGCCTTCCACCGCTCTCCCCGAACGTTGCTGAGTGCGTTATTTCCCCTGTATTGTGCAGACAGGGGAAAGAGGAACAATGAAATACTTTACATTGAAATGACTCGGTGAAGGAATTAACTGTTGTGTTCAGTTGCTTGAAAGAGAGCAAGGGATCGGAGAGGTAACGTCTTCTTAAATCAGTATGATCAGTATAATGTTGCTCATGACTTGTTGCTCACGGTCTAATAGAGTCAGTCAGTCTCATCGCACTCTTGAATTAATATCTGACTAGTGAGAAGTGAGTTTTTCTTACGCGAGAACTCGCAAGATAGCTACTTTACGTTTGTGGCGAGGGATGTGAGAGGCGAGGTAAAGAAACGGGCGTTAAATGAACTTTTCAAATTGACAATGTAATTGCTTTTTCAGTCACCTCTTGCTGTTGAATGGTCAGTGTTTTGATCGTTTTAAATACCAATCACTGAATCAGTGTACCAAGTAATGCTATTACTTATCATGCACCAGTTATATGCCTACCATCTTTTCATTTGCTCCCTACAAGGTGGCAGGGAGTGCTGAGGGAGAGGTGGCATATCTCCCTTGAGAGACACACTGATGTGAGAGGTCAGGGTCAGTTAACCTTACAGTCATTGGTGATGGTTCATGTAGCCTGTCACCAGCCGTATGGCATTAACCTTACAGTCATTGGTGATGGTTCATGTAGCCTGTCACCAGCCGTATGGCACCTGGAGATGTGGGGCTGTCAATGATGAAGCACTGCCAGACTGTGATTACTGTGCCTGGAGAATTATGCTGTGGAGGGGGCATAATATTAATAGGAACCCTCATCGGATGGGCTGAAATTTGCCCTCTCAGCTGAAGTCAGGGGTGAGCCATACAAGGGATTCACGCAGTGCTCCAGCAACTTTTGTCTTGCTTCATCTTTGATGCAGCCTCATGCGGTGCAGGATCATCACCACCAGAGCATGAAGAGGGCCATCTTGTGACCCTGAAAACAGCTTTTGGAGGGTAAGGGATGGAGAAAACCGATGTCCACAGCCAGCCAACCAAGGCTGCAAATTGGAATCCAGTTCACACAGAACCAGAACTGAGCGCTGGACAGCACAGAGAGAGAAGTGGACTCAGACTCTAGTCTGGGGTGAAAAGGAGAACAAGCAACGACAGCCCCAGTCTGGAATCAAACCAAGGCTACTGTAAATGACTAGATCTGCCACAGAAATACAGATTTTGGTCTACAAGGATACCTTGTCCTTAAGGACCCCTGCATGATAGGGCAGAAATCTCAACCTTCAACTTTGACTTCAGCCATTTTTCCTCACATGTGAGACAGCACCAAAACAGTTTAGTAAACTTCTGCCATTTTTTACCAGTGGCCATGGCGAAGTGGTTAGTGTTGTGAACTGAGAGGTTGTGGGTTCGATTCACATCAGAGCCATGCTCTATGGGCTCAGTTTGGAAGACTGGGACCACATAGTTGAGTTTCATCCACTTAATATTATATATGTCTCTGAGAGTATTGCTAAAATTTTCTGACCAACCCTGCAGGTATCTGTATCTTTCGGGCCTGGCTGATGCCAGGATATTTTATGAAAGTAAGCATAGAGTACAGCCTTGTCATGTAGTGTCAGATTGGAATGAAAATCCGTAGCATCATCATCATCCGCATTCTCTTCAATTGGCATAGAAAAGTTTCAAATTTTGTGGCCCTTAATGCCCTCAGTTTTGATGTCCTCTCCATGTCTCCAAAAAAGCAAAAGGATATGGATGCGTAAAGAAAATGAATTAAAGGGTGTGAACACGTATCAATTTTACTGCAAGGGGTCTTGTTGCAGACAATGATTTTAGTCAAGGAAGTGAAAGGGTTGACTGTGACTTAGTTAAAACGCACATGGTTCAGCGAAAAGTCCTTTCCTTATATATCTCTCCTCATCAATCAGCTAATCAGCAAAAGCCATACATCTACTTTGTTGGAACCAAAGTTCTAATTGGTTTTTTGCTTTCCTTAGGCCTCAGAGTGAAATGTGAAGAAATTGATTAAGTCAGACTAAGGTGAAAGTGGCAAAAATAATGGGAACAAGCAAAAGACTTTGTCCCAAAAAAAAAAGAAAAGTAAGCCATCATATCAGGGAACCTGGTCTGAAGAGACTTGCAAAACCATGGATGTTGGGTTGATGCAGCAGAGAATAACAGCAAGTAAACTGTGGATGCTGGATTGATGCAGCAGAGAATAACAGCAAGGATCTCCACAGCCATATGTGATAGGCTGTACTCCTTGACTTTTCAGTTGCTGATGTTGCAATCTGCAAACCTGATGTGCAAAATTTGATTAACTGGGATAATCATCTTACATTTTTCTTAGACTCATATGAATGCACACATACACACATATGCAGCCCCTCCTCCCATCCCCATCCCCTCCCCTCCCCAAACACTCTTGACACAAAGTGACATACTCACACAGTCATAGAATATGTCATTATGTGTTTTCACTGTTAGTGTTACAGATAAGCCCAAGTGCACATACACACACACACAGACACACACAGAGAGATACATACAAACACACACACACACACACACACACACACACACACACACACACACACACACAATGTACACACACACACACACACACACACACGCACACGCACACACACACACACACACCCCAGAGATGATATAGGCATTGGCCCTTCTCACAGAAAATGTTTTCAAATGGCTTACATTTAGCTGCTGCCCAGTTGGTTAATGGGATATCAGTTTTATTAGCAAATTGGTTCTGCCTACATGGGTTTATTAGAGATATATGGAAAAAAGTATCAGAAGACAAAAGATGAATGATTGATATGATGTGGTATAGCTATATGTGTGTGGTAGAAGAATTTAAAATGAAAATTTAATGTGATAAATGAGCTTCATATTTTGTGCGAACTTCTTTTATTAACATTTTTATTTGCTTTTTTTCATACAAAAAATGGGAAAAAGGAGCCAGCAAGCAGGTATAAAACAAACAAACAAACAGAAAAGAGATTGTAAACTCAACATAGCACTGTACACATTATGTACTTGGTGACACATACAATGCACAATTATTTTTACAGTGCTCTGTAGGTTAGGTAGTATACAAACCTGCATGCATGTTGTCTTAAGTTGAATATTCTGATGCTGCTATCTAATCTGTGTAAGCTCTAGAAAAAAAAAAAGAAGTGAGACATAGGCAGAGAAATAGACATGGTAAACGGTAACGACAGTCATACTGTGTCTAACACTCGGAATCACTTGTTCTTTAGGATTTGATGCAATGATCACTATTGATTGTATTTTCTACTTCATTATTCTTTGACAAAACACATATTAAGATAATGTTGCTTATAGCCCAGCCGACCGCAAAGGGCCACATCAGGGAAACACTATATAATGTACACACATAAACTGAAAGGCAGCCTTCCACATGCAGCAGGTTTTCTGACAATATTGAAATTTTGATGCAAGATTGAAAAACATAACGTGTACATGAACATGAACTATAAAGATTTCCACTCTGAAATGGCTGTCTATGAATCACTTGTCTCCTCTATTTAACAATTTGATCAACCTCATTGTAATTAGGAGGTAATTGCTACAAAATTCCTTTTCATGACATGTTTGTATGGTGATGAAGCTTTTTTTTTTCCCTAATTGCTATTTATAAGTATAACTATCAAAGTGACTCATTACAAGTGTTGGAAGGGAGGGAGCGGATGGGGAAACAGGGACTCGGGAGTGGGTGGGTGTTTGTATTATGGGAGGTTGGGAAGAAGATAAGTTGGGGGTTTTTTGTGTGTGTGTTTTTTTTACCTTTTTCTATTTTTTCTTCACTGTGTAAAAAAATTAATAAAATGTTGAAAAAAAGGACAGTTATATTGTATGAGAAGAGATAGATAGATGGAATATGGACTGTCACTTGTGTCAGATACATGTACAGGATTGGTTGGGTCACAGCAAGTCTTGTTTCCTCATTCAAGTCATTGTACATTGTCTTTCAGCTTCAGCAGCATACAAGAGCCTCAAATGTCATCAGCAAAAGAACAGAAAGATGAAGCTGATTAGCCTTATGCAGGAATATGCTTGTCTGTTTCATGTCCCAGCAAACAGATCTGAAGATTAATGAACATAGGCTGACTGACTGAGCTGAGATTGCAGAAATCATTGAAACAACCTGGACATTGGCGAATCAATCAATGCGTGCATCACTGCATGCAAATGCGACTACCACTGCAGCCAGCATTCTGATTGAGAAAATAAAATGGCCTTGAAGAAATATTATGATTCATATGATGTCAACAACAAAGTGCTCAGAAGGAGAACTTTCTAACGGCATCAACTTGATCAAGCCTTCATTGCTTACTACACAGAAAACATGGCCATTTATGAAGCATGGCAGTATAGACGCTGCGTCCATTTTGAAATTTGTGTATGGAACTGTAGGTGTCCCAGAAAATCACTCTTTTTCCCTGATTTTAAGAAGCGTTTCCCTTGAAGTTGCAGAGGGGGTTGGGATCAGGTGGGGGGATGGTGTGGTCAGCTCTACCTATTAACATTACGTGGCTACAGGAAACATTTATAAATGCCAAAGACTAGGGGGGGGTGTGTGTGTGTGTGTGTGTGTGTGTGTGTGTGCGCGCGCGCGTGCAAGCACATGTTATAATCCATTCTTTTTGTTCTTTTTTAATCATGCCAAATCCTCTAAAGCCCAGTGTTTGAAACAGATCTAAACTTTGATGACATTCAAGTACTGTGCAAATGAAATATCATTATATTTGCAAAAACTTGGTCCAACATTACAGTCCTCTTCTTCTTTGTCTTCATCTCCTTCTCTTTTTATTTCTTAGCTTCTTTTTTTTTCTTTTCTTTTTTTTTCAAATGAAAACATTTAACAGAGAATGAAGGAGAGTAGAGTTGAGTGGAGGGGCGTGTACTGTTACCCCCACCCCACCCCCTACTTCCTCACTCCATATCCTCTCCTGCATATCTCTATGGTTCAGTGGTCTACAGCTGTGTTTGCACTTCATGTTTTGTTGTTGTTTTTGTTTCTGTTTTTAAAAATCAGTTTTGAAAAAATTATTGATGCAGTCTGCTTCATAGTTCATTCATCCCATTCACATGATAGGACAGTAACTTTTTTCTCCCTTTTTTTTTCATTTGTTTGTATGTGTGTTTGTTTTGTGATAACCAAACCACATTTTATACTTTCCCACAGGTCAGTAGCTGGAACTATAACATTCTGCAGACGCAATGAATCAGGTTAAAGAAGAGGCCAAAGAAGATTGTGCATCTTTGAGGAACGCTGTTGTTGTGGTGCGTATGATACCTCTGATTTTGTCGACAGGGCATCAGGTGCTGATAGGAGGACCTGTAGGCCATCAGGTGTTGATAGGAGGACAGGGCATCAGGTGTTGATATAGGGACAGGGCTTCAGGTGTTGACAGGACAGGGCTTCAGGTGTTGATGTAAGGACAGGGCTTCAGGTGTTGATGTAAGGACAGGGCATCATGTGTATATAGGAGGTAGGGGCTTCAGGTGTTGATATAAAATAATTTAGGACAGGCATCAGGTGTTACAGGAGGACGGGGCATCAGGTGTTGATATAAGGACAGGGCATCAGATGTTGATATAAGATAGGGCATCATGTGTTTGTAGGAGGTAAGGGGTTCAGGTGTTTGATATTTAGGACAGGGCTTCAGATGTTGACAGCACAGGGCTTCAGGTGTTGATATAGGACAGGGCTTCAGGTGTTGATATAAGGACAGGGCTTCAGGTGTTGATATAAGGACAGGGCTTCAGGTGTTGATATAAGGACAGGGCTTCAGGTGTTGATATAAGAACAGGGCCTCAGGTATTGATAGGAGGACAGGGCTAGGTGTTGATAGGACAGGACTTCAGGTGTTGGTTTAAGGACTGGGCTTCAGGTGTTGATATAAGGACAGGGCCTCAGGTATTGATAGGACAGAGCTTAGTGTTGATAGGACAGGACTTCAGGTGTTGGTTTAAGGACTGGGCTTCAGGTGTTGATATAAGGTCAGGGCTTCAGGTGTTGATAGGAGGACAGGGCATCAGGTGTTTGATATATACGACAGGGCTTCAGGTGTTTATAGGAGTTCAGAATTGCCTGAGTGTGCTTCAGATCGGCTTGTATGAAATTCAGAGCTTACAAGTTACATGAATCTTTTGAACATGAGCTGTGCATAAAGTAAATGAACCATTTTTTTTGAAACTTTTTTTGGGTTATGAATGTAATTATTTTCATCTATTCGGATCATTTGCTTTTTCATTGTCCGTGTCCATTTCGCTTAACTTTTTCCCAATGAGCCATGTATTGTATGACAGCAAGGCAGCTGTTTTTTTCGGCTGACCGGCAGTCTAAGGAAAGTTCTCAATGTTTTCCCATGCACCAAGTAATAGATGCAAAACAATGTATTTTGTACATAGTTTTAGGTGCTTGCTAATGGATAATGTGATAAGGATAATGTGCTTGTTTTCTAATACAGATGGGGGTTTTCGATGTAAAAAGCTTAGAACAAGGAATGTTTGGTATTTTTGTGTCAGGCTGTTAATTTTACGCAATTTTTTTTTAATGGCATGACAGTTGTTTTTTTGGGGTTTTTTTATTAGTTTAAATAGGTATTTGTAGCTAACTGCATACAAAATTCATGTTTTACTCTTTCCATTAATATGTAACAACAGGTTAGTACATTTGTATTTGAAGAAATTAAAGTGAAATTTGAAAAAAAATGGCACATCGGCAGTCAATTGAACTTGTTATGTCACATCCGTCAGCAAAGAATGTGCTCTCACACCACTCAGTCCAGTTTACCTGTACACTGCCACACCCAAGCAGGTGCAGGTCAAAAGATTAACTCTTCAGGGTGGAGTGTACCAGAGAAGATGCTGCACTATTGTTGAGTCGCTTTGATTTTGTTCAGTGGTGCCAGTTCCATTGACCAAGCCCCCTACTGATGGTAACTATTGTATAAAATAGCACCAGGTTTACCTTAAAACTGCCACCAGTTTTCTTTTAACAATGAAAGCATCAACGACAGGTAGATGAGAAAGGGTAGGTGGGAGGCAGAGAGTGAACAAAATCAAAGTGACTCAACAATTTTTTTTTACAGTTTCTTCAGAACTCTTTGCTCGACATGCAGCCTAAAAGTTGATCACTTAAGTTTATTAGGTTGTCTTTGAGAAGGTAATAAATAAACAAGAAGGTAATGAATGCATAAGAAGGGAAAGATAATAGGTCAAAGTATGTTTAAATTAGGTTTGTAAAGGCAACACATAAATTTAATTCAGTTTCACATACATATATTATTTTTGAGTCTGGTTTTTGAGATGTATTGGTAGATGGACCAGTAGATGTATCACATTATTTGTTATTCTTCTGAATCAGTTCCAGTTTAAGTACACACAAGGTCTAATCATTTTATGACCAGCCCATCACAGTATGACGTATATATATAATGCTTAACAGGCCTTTTCATTGTTCTCTTGATTGAAAAAAAAGGATTTGTTAGGGGACAGGATGGTAGGAGAGAAGATAGTGAAAAGACCCCCACTATCCTTGATCAACAGGTACATCATCATTGCTTGACCCCACCCCCACCCCACCCCCCCTTCCCCAATCCAAGCATTGAAGTACACTAATGTTACTTTGAAGGTAGATAGTAGTTAGGAGTGAAAATGAAAAAGTGAGGGTTTGGTGTTTCCCTTCTGAACCTGAGCAACTGTTGCTAAGCATTGGACTCGGAGCATTCGAGCCATGTCCCTAGCATAATCCTTTTCACAGAAACTCGAACTGCCATGGCTCATGGAGGAAGGGCTGCAAGACCAGCCTTCAGATGTGTACAGCACAGTACAGCCCATGTCCCGGCAACACATCCCAGTTGCTGCAGTACTCTGAACAGATGTCATGTGTGTCAGCATTGTTCAGAGCCAGTTATGCATTGGTCAGCAGTTTGGGGCAACACATGATGTTGTCCTTCGGAGAGCCTTTGTGAGTGTGACTCAGTCTGCTGGAAATATCCTGTGTCCTCCATGCTTCATGATGTGGACAGTGATAATACTGACTGTAGTGTAATTAAAGTGACAGTCCAGTGTTGTAGAATACCGACAGGGTAATCAGAGTGACAGTCCAGCGTTATAGAATACTGACAGGGGTGGTAATAGAGTGACACTGACAGTCCAGTGTTATAGAACACAGACAGGGGGGGGTAATTAGAGTGACAGTCCAGCGTTGAAGAACACTGACAGGGGTGGGTAATTAGAGTGACAGTCCAGCGTTATAGAATACTGACAGGGGTGGGTAATTAGAGTGACAGTCCAGCGTTATAGAATACTGACAGGGTGGGTAATTAGAGTGACAGTCCAGTGTTATAGAACACTGACAGGGGTGGGTAATTAGAGTGACAGTCCAGCGTTGTAGAATACTGACAGGGGTGGGTAATTAGAGTGACAATCCAGTGTTATAGAACACTGACAGGGGTGGGTAATTAGAGTGACAGTCCAGCATTGTAGAATACTGACAGGAGTGGGTAATTAGAGTGACAGTCCAATGTTGTAGAATACTGACAGGGGTGGGTAATTAGAGTGACAGTCCAATGTTGTAGAATACTGACAGGGTGGGTAATTAGAGTGACAGTCCAGCATTTATAGAATACTGACAGGGGTGGGTAATTAGAGTGACAGTCCAAGGTTGTAGAATACAGACAGGGTGGGTAATTAGAGTGACAGTCCAATGTTGTAGAACACTGACAGGGGTGGGTAATTAGAGTGACAGTCCAGCGTTATAGAACACTGACAGGGGTGGGTAATTAGAGTGACAGTCCAGTGTTATAGAACACTGACAGGGGTGGGTAATTAGAGTGACAGTCCAGCGTTATAGAACACTGACAGGGTGGGTAATTAGAGTGACAGTCCAAGGTTGTAGAATACTGACAGGGTGGGTAATTAGAGTGACAGTCCAATGTTGTAGAACACTGACAGGGATGGGTAATTAGAGTGACAGTCCAATGTTGTAGAATACTGATAGGGGTGAGTAATTAGAGTGACAGTCCAGCATTTATAGAATACTGACAGGGGTGGGTAATTAGAGTGACAGTCCAAGGTTGTAGAATACAGACACTGTGGGCAATTAGAGTGACAGTCCAGTGTTGTAGAATACTGACAGGGGTGGGTAATTAGAGTGACAGTCCAGTGTTATAGAACACTGACAGGGTGGGCAATTAGAGTGACAGTCCAATGTTGTAGAATACTGACAGGGGTGGGTAATTAGAGTGACTGTCCAGCATTTATAGAATACTGACAGGGGTGGGTAATTAGAGTGACAGTCCAAGGTTGTAAATACAGACAGGGTGGGTAATTAGAGTGACAGTCCAGTGTTATAGAACACTGACAGGGTGGGTAATTAGAGTGACAGTCCAGCATTATAGAACACTGACAGGGGTGGGTAATTAGAGTGACAGTCCAAAGTTGTAGAATACTGACAGGGTGGGTAATTAGAATGACAGTCCAGTGTTGTAGAATACCGACGGGGTGGGTAATTAGAGTGATAGACCAGTGTTGTAGAATACTGACAGGTAATTAGAGTGATAGTCCAGTGTTGTATAATACTGACAGGGTAATTACAGTGACAGTGCAGCGTTATAGAATAGTGACAGGATGGTAATTAGAGTAACAGTCCAGCATTTATAGAATACTGACAGGGTGGGTAATTAGAGTGACAGTCCAGCGTTGTAGAATACAGACAGGGTGGGTAATTAGAGTGACGGTCTAGTGTTGTACTTGTAGAATACTGCCTTGCCTTGCCTTGCGCCCTTAACTCCTTATGGAGTCGTAGGGGTGCCGCCTTGATGCGTTGTACACCACTTTCCTCCATCTGTCCCGGTCATGAGCGAGAGCCTGGGTTTCAGCAAAAGGTTTGCCTGTCCACTCTGCAATATTGTCCGCCCATTTTTTCTTCTGTCTGCCTCTCCTTCTGCTCCCCTCCACGGTCCCCTGAAGGATTATTTTCGATAGGCCACTGGATCTTGTTGTGTGACCATACCATCTCAGCTTCCGTTTTTTCACTGTAGTGAGCAATCTTCATTGGGGCCTAAGTGTTTCTGGATGGTCTGTCGATTTGTTCGTTGGTTATGTGGTCCAAGTAGGAGATGCCCAGGATGTTTCGATAGCATCTTATCTCCATTGTTTCTATCTTCTTTTGCAGCTCTGCTGTGAGGATCCATGTCTCACAAGCGTACAGGAACATCGACAGTACCAGCGTACGCACGAGTCGAATATTGTGCTTCATGGTGATGTTTCTGTCCCTCCATATTGGTATTAACTTGGCGAGTGCAGACATTGATTGTGCAGTTCTTGATAGCACTTCCGGTCGTGATCCATCGTCAGAAATGATTGCCCCTAAGTACTTGAATTGGTTGACAGTTTCAAGTTTATGGCCTTTGACAGCGATTTCAGTTGTTATGGTGCCATATTTGTTAGTCACCAGTTTGGTTTTCTCTGCGCTGATTTCCATCCCATATCTTGTTGAGGTGTTGTCAAGGTGGCCGACTTAGTGACTAGTCTGGCCAATTCTTCTTCATTTCCGGCAAGCCCATCGATGTCGTCTGCAAATCTGAGGTTCGTGATGGTTCTGCCTCCAACGCTGACCGTTGCCTTCATGATCTTCAAGGGCATCGATCATTAGCCTTTCTAGGAACACGTTGAAAAGGAAAGGAGATAGGAGACAGCCTGGGCGAACTCCAACAGTTGTGTGGAACCAGTCTCCCATCATGTTGTTGGCGAGTACTGCACTTGTGGCATTGGCGTATAGCTGCTGGATGATGTGGGTCAGTTTCTCTCCCATTTGAACTTCCTCATGGTGGCCCACAGTGCACTGTGCCAGACTCTGTCAAAGGCTTTTTTTAAAGTCAATGAACACGTGGTACAGTTCTCTTTGGTGCTGGAGGTGTTTCACACAGAGGACCTCGTAGGTTGAAAATTTGCTCCGTAGTGCTTCTGCCTTTGCGAAAGCCGGCTTGTTCTTCGGCGATGAGTTCTTCTACCTGAGGTCTTAAACGGTTTAGGATAACTCTGAGTAATTAGAGTGACAGTCCAGCGTTGTAGATAACAGACAGGGGTGGGTAATTAGAGTGACAGTCTAGTGTTGTAGAATACTGACAGGGTGGGTAATTAGAGTGACAGTCTAGTGTTGTAGAATACTAACAGAAGAATCTAGGTGTTTTAGACCAGGTGCCTGAGGAAACTACTCCGCATCTCCTACAAAGAACACAAGACCAATGATTATGTGCGGAACCTGGTCACCAACCTAGTGGAACCCCACGAACCACTTCAGCCAACCGTCAAATGACGGAAGATGGCATGGTTTGGCCACGTCATTCGTCACAACACCCTCTCCAAAACCATCCTTCAAGGTACAGTTGAAGGAGGGCGCAGACGAGGATGGCAGAGAAAGAGTTGGTCCGAAAATATAAAGGACTGGACCAAAATGACCATGCCAAATCTCCTCACGACAGCTACAAACTGAAGAGCTTGGAGAGAAACAGCGGCTGCCTCATCACGTCCTCACAACGACCCCAGCGGTCAGGGAATGACTGACTGACTGACTAGTGTTGTAGAATACAGACAGGGTGGGTAATTAGAATACTGACATGATAATTAGAATGGCAGTCCAGTGTTGTAGAATACTGACAGGGTGGGTAATTAGAGCGACTGTCCAGCATTGTAGAACTTGTGTGGTAGAGGAGGAAACTATGTCAGTGATTTTGTTGAAATGGATATATGAGGGGTGGGGGTGAGGGTTGAAGGGAACAGCTGGGACATGGGCATGACATGCAGTGAAATAAGATCACTAGAGTTGTGCCAGGCTGGTGTGTTTGTCAGCTGTTCACCATCAATTACAGTTACAGTTGATTGAGTCATCACTCAGGAGCTCGCAGTTTCCACTAACCTGATGTACTTTTTCAAAACAGATTTTTTCTTAAATTTAAAAAAAAAAATTTTTTTTTAAATGTACATGAAATGACACCTAGCTACTTCACTAGAAAAAGTCAGTTTGCTGCCTTCATAAGTTCATATTGCCTTACCTCCTGTTCTCACACACACCCTCTACTTTCCTACACTTCCCTCCCACCCACCCCCACCCCACCCCACCCCACCCTATTCTGTATCCCCACTTCTACCATCACACTGAATGTCTCGTGTTATTAGCATAGCCGCCAACCCTCCCAAATGTTTTCTGAAGCGTCCCCAATTTAGAAATAATATCGGAAATCTTGACTTTAGTGGAAGAGTCCAGCGTTTGAAATTTTTGTTTTTTAAATAAAGGATTCGAAATTTCACTTTTGAATGGGATGATGTGGTGTTGCAAATAAGGCCTAAATACGTTGTATGAATGTTGGCAGTTGTGTGTATAGAAAGTGCATTTCCTTTTAACCCCCACATTTGTCAGTTGAAACACAAGGGTTAAAAATGCCTTCAGTCAAAAGCCAAAAGTCTACCCCTTCTCCATCCCACCCCCTTCATCCCTTAGTTCCAGACTTTGGATTCCAGAAGGTTGGCAGCAGTGTAGGGTGTGTACTTTGATGCCCGTTTTAAACCTCATTGTTGTGTACAGTACCTGTAAAGCATGGTTTGTATTATTAAGTTTTCTAGTATTTCAATGATAAGAACTGAAAAGAAAAAAAATATGCAACCGTCAGTTCAACAAAATAAAGATGAAAAGATATGTAGTTCTTCAGTAAGACAACAAGCTTTCCTTGAGGAGGGAAACATGAATGGTGTTCTGTTTGGGACATTTATTAGGATGAGGTATGCGTTACATTGTGCGTGTACACATGCACGCGCACCTGTGTGTGTGAGTGTGTGTGTTTGTGTGTGTGTGTTTGTGTGTGCACATGCATGCATGCTTTTGTGTGTTTTCCTTGTGGCATGTAAAGAAGCTGGGGAACAGGCCTCTAGGTCCACTGTTGGGGTCTGTGTGTTTTTGTATGGTTTTCTTTAGTTCAGCTTTTCAACAGTTTCATCCATCTGTACTTGTCAGTTACGTGCAGTATAATCAGTCTGTTTCATCATCGTTTTAAAATGTTCTTATTGCAGCATACATAGCCATCTCGGCTGGGGTTATAGTGTGCAAAATGTAACACTGAGTATTTGTTTCTGTAACAGAAAAATGTTTGTTGTTGAACATTTTTTAGTTTTGTTGTTACTAAATATTTGGTTTTGTTTGTGCTCCTTCATGATGACTGATGGTGTCTTTGAAAACAAAATTCTGTAAGATTTTGATAAGATGAAAACCATCATCCAGGAACCTGTCAAAATGCCAAAACCCTTTTTAAAGAAAAGCTTGAATGATTTTTTTCACACAACCATTTGTTTTGCACACATTGCTGTGATTAGTGCTATTGCAGGTGTTTTTTCTTTTCTTTTCTCACAGATGAACCCAACACCACAAAGACTTTCCACTGAGATGATGGACTGCATCAGGAAAGATTCTGAAGACTCAGCTGTTGATTTTGTCATTGTGAGTATTGAGATCTTCATTTGGGCTGCTGCTTCAAATATTGGCTTGGACCCAAAAATCATTGGTGTGTGTGTGTGTGTGTGTGTGTGTGTGTGTGTGTGTGTGTGAGAGAGAGAGAGAGAGTGTGTGTGCGCATGTGCTCGTGTGTGTGCATGTGTGTATGTGAATGTGTGTGTGTGGTTGTGTGTGTTTTGCATAACAAATATGGTCTACTTAAAAGGAAAGAGCTGGATATGAATATAAAACAGAAAAGGAGAGGGAGAGTCAGAGAGATTAAGAAGTAACACGCATTCACAACATCTCGACTTGTATGTGTATGTATGTGTGTTTTCATATGTTCTGGCATAAGATCAGTGCGCACCAAAAAGTGCAGTTATAGACACACACACAAACTCGGTTCAGTTTAGTGTACAGGTTTCATCATCATGAAGAAGTGTTTGCAAGTGCTGGCATTTGTTCATGATTGTGGATGAAGATGAGTGCACACATTCTTAGTCTTACACATGCATCCAAATGTGCACATGATCAAAACTGGATGGATACAAATATGAAGTGTTGAGAAGCTGAGCTGTCACAATTGATGGACTGATGTGTAGTCCACCACTGAGACCATCAGGATAGTTCATCTTCCGCTGGAAGATCCAGAATGTTTCCTGCTTTTTGTGAACAGTTCAAATGTGGTGCGTTTGATGGCTGTGCTGCAGCAGTGCTCTGCCAGACTATGACAGTGCCACAGAAGTGTCATGCCACCAGACTATAATCTTATACAGTGAACTCCGGATGTAGTGAAGTCCCTGGGGACCAAATATGCCTATCACTACGTCCGGATTATCACTATAACATCCTACTGCTACTCCGGTTGTAATGATGTTTTTCGAGGTCTTATCAATGATACGTCCGGCACATCGGTTGTAGTAATATTTTTCAAGGTTTTATCGCTACATCCGGCACATTGCGTAAATCCACAAGGCAGTAATAAGGAGATTTTGGAAACTAGATTCATTTCGTTTTGTGACTTGTTTGCTGTCTTTGTCAGGCTTGCGAGTGTTCTTCTGTGACGCTGACTAACCATACGATGACGTAGCAAAATCGTGATAAAAGGAAACATGAAAGAAATGAATTTTGTTTCCAAAATCTCTATTTTTTTTCCTCTCTTCCTTTATGCTCTCAGATCAAAAGATTAGGTGGCATATTGTCTTTCTCATGCTTGTTTGTTTGTTGGTGCGTCCGATGTCAATTTTACCATGCTTTTAACGTTGGGGTTGGGGTTCGATCCCAGGCGTAGTCGTTGCCAAAACTTAAATCAGCAATCCAACAGCTTTCCTGCCAGGCGATTGATCGGCCTGTGTCAGTATCCTGTGTTGTTTAAATTAATGTACCCCGTCCTAATATTAATTGTTCAACCAAAGGAGCCTTAACAATCTGTGTGAGAGAGAGAGAGAGAGAGAGAGAGAGAGAGAGAGAGAGAGAGAGAGAGAAAGAGAGAGAGAAAGAGAGAGAGAGAGAGAGAACGAGAGAGAGGGGGGAGAAGTGGGGAGGAAATGGCCGAGAGAGAGAGAGAGAGAGAGAGATGGGGAGGGCTACTGCATGGGAGGTAGAAATAAGGGTTAAAGCAAAATCGTCAATGTTATAAAGTAAACTGTAGTCTTTAATCAGCGTGAAATGAAAAAGAAGTACAAGTAAATACTGTTTAACACAAACAATATCCATTCCTTTGGACTAAAATTTCAGACATCAGCTAACAAATACAATATGTAACCATTTAATTTTTTATGATAAAGAAAGTAATGTCCAAAATAATATTGATTAACTGGATAAAAACACTGACATGTCTATTCACTGATTCAAACAATTTCAATTTTCAATGGATGAAGTGATATTCAACTAAAAATAATTTGCTCTTAAGCAAGAATAATGCTTTTTAATTTTCTACAAGCTGTGTAGGCACGTTAATTAAAAAAGTAAGGAAATCTTAAAATGGGATACATATTTGCCAAAAAATTTTGAAAGTCAAGTCTGTACTGAATTGAGCCCTTAATTCTCATTAAGTCTGTAAGTCAACAACAAATCACACACGCACATGAACGCAAACACACACAACACACACACACACACACATACACACACACACACTCATGCGCAAAAATCAACTAGACACGTGAATTTGCATAAAACAGAAGTGTTAAAAATAAAAAAAATCAAACAAAAATGCTTAGTTATGTCAATACGGACTAGATTAAGAAAGATCAGAAAAAAAAGTTTTGGAAAATCAGAGTGTTTAGGTATGTTTTTCATGAATTGAAATCAATATGTGCGTGTACGAGTCTGCACATATAATATATTAATATGCGCGAGTAAATACATGTATTGAGTCTGAAGAGTATTGTTTTTGGTCGAAGTGTTTGAGACAAAAGCAATGCTACCAATGTGCAAATTGAGCAGCAAACAATAATGATACAATGTGTAACGGCATCTATTGATTAATTCCAGTCAATGTGTCTGAGCTTAACGAACGCTGACAACGCGCTCAAAGTGGCCGCATAGGTTTCTCAAATAAATGTTTTCCTGGCTGAACTGAATTGAAGGAATCGAGAAGAGAGGCAGGTGCTGGATCCATTCCCTCCTGGCCTCATTCACAGATGTGTACACGACAATACGTGTCTGGAGAAGTGTTGCTGCAGCATAAATCTCTGCATCAGTTCCCCAAGTGCGCAACAGAAGGGTATGCTCCAGAATGTGATCGCCAATGTCTCTTCATACGTACCCTTCAAAGTGCGCAACGGAAGGGTATGCTCCAGAATGTAATCGCCAGTGTCTCTTCCTACGTACCCTTCAAAGGTGCTTTGATTTTGAAGCATAATGTCAACAATTTTCGCCCTGAATTGCTCGTGATAGTTTTGTGTGCCTAAAACTTCTAAGCTCAGGGCTCTATATAAGCAATTTCCATTGCCAATGACAGTGTTTACTTGAAACGGTTCACCCAATGTCCCATTTGCTTGACGTTCAGGCAACGGCAAAGGATCAGGCAAGCCCAGTTGCCTGGCTTGTTCTCTACGCCAGCACGATCCAGTTGGGGGTAAAACTTAGCTGACGTCCTGGTTCGTAGCCTTGAATTTTTAAGTCCCAACTTGTATCATTATCATTATCATTCCAGCAATAAACATTCACTGCATTTATCTGCAATGGTTAGGAAAGCTCTACATATCAGAAAATGAAAGTTGGACCTTCATTCCTAAATGGCATTTTAACAAAATAGCAAATGGAAGAAGTATTTTCGAAATAAATTGTCGACCAGCCAGTGTAAATGCAATTAAATGTATAAAAAACGAATTCTGGAAAAAAGCTATGTGGACTTACCTAGAGAATAAACGATTAGATCTGAAAAATGATGTCAATACAAACAACTTTCAAAATCAACTCTTATGGAACAACAGTTTGATACAATACAAAAACAAACCCCTCTTTTTCAGTACATGGAAAAACAATAATATTGAAAGAGTTAGGGACATTATTTCAGCTAATGAAAACAGATTGTTATCATTACAAGAAATCCAGAACAAAGTTAACCAAAATGCAGCCAATACCCTTATGCAGTATAACGCAATGATAAACGCCATTCCTGCACAGTGGAAGGAATGGATAAATAACAATGACTTGAGAACAGAGGTAGAAAACATTCCGGAATGCGAAGTCAAGCTGTATAATACAAAGCCAAAGAACATATTAAAAATGTTAAGAGAGGGACAATCGAGGGAGAAAGAAATTAAGCCATGTGCATACGGGTTTTGGCTCAGAAGATTACAAATCGAAATCACTGAAAACATATGGCAAATCCCTGAGTTTGTTACCAAGGAAGTTCGTTTGAAAGAGCTGCAGTGGAAGCTAATACACAACATATATCCAACAAACATACTCCTACACAAAATGAAAGTAACAGAGGACAACAAATGCTCAACATGCAGGGATGAAATAGATTACACAGAGCACTTCTTTTATGAATGTGCTCCAGTTAAAGCATTTTGGAAGAAAATAGAAGATTTTATTCATGGTTTAATAGGAAACGCATAGAACTCAGCTTATGCAATGTATTATTTGGACTACAGAGCCAAGAACAACGCAAAGAAGACTTAAAAACCATAAATATGATTATCCTAGTCGGTAAAATGTGCATTTATATAAGCATCGCAAAAAAGACCAAATCAACGTCCCCTCTATTTCTAATCTTTGAACAACAAATATCATACCGCTTGAAGGTAAAGAAGCTTTAGTCAGCATAGAATCACAAATCTAGATATTTGTAAAATAAGGATAAACGGCAACCACAAATGAGGGGGGGGGAGGGGGGGGGGGGGGGGGGGGGGGGGGGGGGGGGGGGGGGGGGGGGGGGGGGGGAGAGAGGGGGGGGGGGGGGGGGGGGAAGGTGTGGGGAGAGGGGGGGGACGAATTATACTTGTATAGCGCACACACACGCGCACGCACACATACACGCGCACACACGCGCACAGGCACACACGCGCACACGCCACACACACACACACACACACACACACACGCGCACACACACACACACACACACACACACACACACACACTATCTCATGCACGCACATAAACGCGCAAAATCAACACACATGCTGCACACACAAAAGCTGTCTCTCGCTCGCTCTCTCTCTCTCTCTCTCTCTCTCTCTCTCTGTGTGTCTCTGTCTGTCCCTCCCTCCCTCTCCCTCTCTTGTTCCTGTCTTCTTTTTCTTTTTTTTTTATCTATATCAGCAATTTTGCTTACTCAACGCTCTCTCTCTCTCTCTCTCTCTCTCTCTCTTTCATCGATACTGATTGTCTCGATGCAGAGATTTCCTCTTGTCTTCCTTGTTGTCTCCTTCGTTCACTATAAGGATAGCCTTCGGGGGAATAGGCCGGTTTGCGAGACGAGATGTATGCTCTCTCTCTCTCTCTCTCTCTCTCTCTCTCTCTCCTTCTTCTTCTTCTTCTTCTTCTTCTTCTTCTTCTTCTTTTCTTTCATTCTTCGTGCACTTCTGGTGTCATCCTTGCATCTTATTTTCGTCTTTCGTTTCAAGGATGGTTCCCGGAAGATGCCCGGGCCTTTCTTTCTTCATGTACGTTTTCTTTCTTTTTCAATCCTGTTTCACACGGTGTGAATGTGTCACAACACCAAACATTAGTGCAAAAACAAACCCAGACGCGCTGTAACAAACGCCAAAATATTAAAATCAGCAAGATAATCAATGTCCAGTGATAGTAATACAGCATACAGACTTGCATGGTGCATGAGAGATGAAGGGAGGAGAAGGGAGACGGACGGGAAAAAAAAAAAAAAAAAAAAAAAAAGGACCGCCTTTACAAAACAAAACAAAAAAGGAGAAAAAAAAATGAGCTAAAAATGAAAGAAGAAAAAAAAAAACAAAAAGGTAAAGGGAAAAAAATTAAAAAAAAAAAAAAAAACATTCACTGGCGTAGGGTTTTGGAGATCTTACATCAAATTCAAACTGTCCCCTGGCTTTTGTGGCCTCATCTCTGCCTTTTCTGATTTCCTTTCCAGTTCGATCCCTCCCACGTGTGACCATCTCTGACCCGATCTCTGTCCTCCCTGACTAGATCCCTTATTATCCCTGGATGCCGCTTATTTTTCTGAATGTAATGTCGTGTCGAGCAGTGAAGCGCCGAACCCAACCTTCAGAACATGTCCAGTCACACAAGCCTGATATCCTTAGCGAACTCCTCCGCTTTCAATCTCAACACAGGGCCAGAGACAGGCATGTTGTTGGCCCTTGCCTTTTTAAACCAACTCAACAGCGCACTGTCTACTTTCGGCTCGTGTGGGAGTCTTTCACACTTCCTCTTAGCATTAACCTCACCGCCATAGAATTTTCTTTCAACTTTTCACTATTTTTCACAATGGAGCTGACTGTTGCCTGAAAAACATTGTACTGAGAAGCAACATCCACCTGTTTCTGTTTTTTTTTTCAATGTCTTTCAATAAATCGATTTTGCGTTTTAAAGAACGAAGTGGTTGCGTGCACGACTAGTGCGATAATACAACTCCCAACCGAGTCCGGCTATTGGCACGACTAGTCGTGCGACCAACTAAAAATGGTTGCGTGCACGACTACTAATTACTCTCTCTCTCTCTCTCCCAAGCAAAAGAGGATAAATTTACACAATGAGTCGTGCCAATATCCGGACTGGGTTGCAAGTCGTATTATCGCACGACTAGTCGTGCACGCAACACCAGCCTTTAAAGAAAGCACATTGCGTTTCGCCATTTTGGGAGAAGGGAGATTACTCTAAAAAAAAAAATCACTACAACCGGAGCCCGGCTTGCCCGGGACTTGAAAATGACGTCACTACAACAGGAGATATTGATACATCCGGATTTTAAAATATCACTACAACCGGCTAAAATTAACAAAGAATATGAACAGTTGCAGGGCTTAAAATCCTCCTCGGATCCGAGAAATTCCTCGGGAAGCCAAAAAATTCCTCGGGAAAAAAAATCGATTTCCTCGGGGGGAAAGAAACCCGATCTAAAACGCCCCAAACGCGTCCGCATTCGCATATGGTTCTGATTCGTATTCGGTTCAAAGTCGCAAACAGCTATTTCGCACCGGTAGCTTTAGGCGCCTAATCTATCAAGATGGCGACTGTGAGAATCATCGAACGTGGAGAGAAGTTTGACGAAAGCGGGATCAAAAACAAATGGAGGTGGGAGTGGACTTTAAAGTCCGTGAAAGTGAGGTCAGATCCCGATGAATTCGAGCGGATCGGTCAACATAGGCCTATTCGAAAGGTTGACGTGCCAGGCAGTGCAAGATGTGTACTGTGCACCACAGACATCGTCTACACTTTCCGCGGGATCGTCGCACTGAAAGAGCATCTTGTCACAAAGAGACACCGCGATCGCAGCTTTCCCATGCAGACAAGGGAAGGGAAAGATATTTCTGCAGCTTGGCTGTGCTTGTCGTAAGAGGCGACAGAACCAGCCCCTCTCAGATTGCTTAGTTCCACATTCCAAATGTGAGTTTTGAATTTTGATAACTGTGTCTCCACCAATAACCATTTTGTTTTGTCTTGATAACCTGTTGGTCTTTTTTATGCTCTTTTCACATGAAATGTGTTGATATAAATATCATTTTAGATTTAGATGTTTAAGACCTTTGTCTTGTCTTTGACAGTGGATTGAATATCTGTATGGATCATGGATGTACCTTTTCTGCATTAAATCTTGCACTTTTTCTGTGCAATTTTTTTCCCAAAAATAGGGCTCAGAATGAGCCAGAGTGCACAGATTTTGTTCTAGATTTTCAAAATTTTCTGGGGGGGCATGCCCCCAGACCCCCCTAGCAAGGCGTGCCTGCTTCGCAGGCACGCATTCGTGGCTTCGCCACTTCAGAAATTTTCCTCTGATTTTTGGATAGACCATTTTAAGCCCTGCAGTTGGGACCAGGACCAAAAACTTGCTTCAGTACAGCCGATTTATCAGTACATACGGCGTTCACTACATCCGGAGTTCACTGTATTCAGTTGTAATTGGTGGAACTTACTCTGTAAACTTTCAGTATTTTCATGCACTGAAATATTTTCCATTTGGCTCTGTCTGTGTCATCTAGAGAATGTTGATAACTCCACATCCAAAGGCAGCTTTGATGGTGAAGATCTGATCAGTAAGGTGCGGTGAAGAATCTGATTTGTGTGTGTGTGTGTGTGTGTGTGTATTTGTTCAGAACACATGTTATGGAATATTTCCAGCATTCTGCATTGGCAAGACGGAGATTAGGAAGGCATTGACAGCTGAGGTTAACAGTTTTCCTTCCACCTGCAGCGAATGGAATATATGTTGCCTGATACATTCTTTTAATAGTCAAAGACTGGTGTGTACAGATTAGGACAGGGGAGGGAGTGTGGGTAATAATGAAGGAAGTGTCGGCATGTCTTCAGACATGGCAGTGGTGAGTGTACTCCAGGGTGCAATCCAATATCGTTGACAACACTTGTAAGGATACGTGAGATTAACAGATGGCTAGCATGCTTGTTCAGAATCGATAACTTTTTTTGCACAGTGCCCATGGCTGTTGTCTTGGAACTCTTATACATCATTTGAAGTTTGTTTTTTTACAGTTACGGGCACAGAAGTGGATGCCTGTGCATTCACTGTATGCACACACACACACACACACACACACACACACACACACACACACACACACACACCACACACACACACATGCACACACACTCCCACACAAACATGTACACATGCACATATGAGCATGATTATGCAGGTGCATGTATGCGAATACACACTGGCACATAAGTACACACATACACACACACACACTCAAAGTTTTACATGATTGTTGAATAGTATCCTTTCTTGGACAGAAACTGGAACAACCTTGGTCCACAAAGGAGGAACCACAGGAGGAGTCATCAGCTGTCTGCTGCACAGTACAGTCCATGTCTAACTGTACTGCTGGCTCCCTGCTGTCTCGGAACTCACAACTTGTGTGTCTGCATTGCTCTGCCTCCTTTGTGCTCCCTAGCAGTTTGGAACTGCATATGGCATCCAGTCATGGTGAGAGACTGTATGCTGCCTCACCTGCATCCTTCACACCTGAGGGTTGTGATGTTGGTGATTGTAGCAGCCTGAGTGGGGGCAAGGTCGATATCCTTGATGGCATAAAAATTCTGGAGAGAATGGAAGACACCAAAGAGGTGGAAAAGAAAGAGGAGAAGGTGAAGAAAAGGCAGCCTGTGTGTGATACATGTGGTAAGGTTTTTACTAGGGCTGGTGAGCTGAAAAGACACAGTTTGATTCATGCTGGTATCAGACCCTTTGTGTGTGATGTGTGCAACAAGGCCTTCACACAGGCCATGCCATGAAGAGACACAAACTGATTCATGCTGGTGTCAAACCCTTTGTGTGATGTGTGCTACAAGGCTTTTGCTGGATCTGATCGTTTGAGGACACACCAGTTGACACATACCTCTCGTCTCAAATCATTCCTATGTGACCTGTGTGATAAGGCTTTCACCAACGCTGGAAACTTAAACAGACACAAACTGACTCACACCAGTCCGAAGTCATTTGTGTGTGACGTGTGCAAGAAGGTTTTACTCTGTATGAACACCTGAAGAGACACAAGATGATCCACACAGGAGAGAGACCGTTCAAGTGTCCGCACTGTGAAGGGATTTCAACCAGTCGAGTTCCTTGCGGATGCACATCAGGTCAGTGCATGCGTGTTACAAGCCCTATGTCTGTGAAGTGTGTGACTCGGCTTTCTCCAAAGCGGGGTCCTTGAAAAGACACCAGAGGATCCACACCGGGGAAAAACCCTATTCCTGTGATATGTGCGGGGCAGCTTTCTCTGTGAGGAGTTACTTAACAGTTCACAAGAGGACCCACACAGGGGAAAAGCCCTATGCTTGCACAGACTGTGGCAAATCCTTCGCTGTTCTGGCACCCTGAAGAACCACCGCTTGACCCACACAGGAGAAAAACCACATGCTTGTCCACACTGTCCCTCGGCTTTCGCTGGTCATGTGACCTGAAGAAACATATTCTGAGATTACATCAGTAACATTGCACATAACCTGTAATCCCTGCTGAATTGAGTGGTGTCATTTACATGACTTGAGCTTAAGGAATGAAAGGGACGGTCACTTTTTGTTATTCAGTACCGAGAATGTTCGTACATGACTTGAGTTTAAGGAATGAAAGGGACGGTCACTTTTTGTTATTCAGTACCGAGAATGTTTGTTCATGACTTGAGCTTAAGGAATGAAAGGGACGTCACTTTTTGTTATTCAGTACCGAGAATGTTCGTACATGACTTGAGCTTAAGGAATGAAAGGGACGGTCACTCTTTGTTATTCAGTACTGAGAATGTTCAGCTTAGAAAAAAGTCATCTGAAGAGTCATGACTTATGTTTTTAGATGACCAGAGATGTTAATAATAATATTGTCACAAGTATGGGGTGCCACTTTCAGACTTGGGCCAGAAATCCAGCGTAGGAAAAAACAACAACAGGAAATCACCTTTCTGGCCCAGCAGAATTTTCTGCTGTACAGTTGAAGCCTGGGAAGAAATGTTTGCCATTCTTTCTAACTCCAGTGTTACCACTTTACAGGCTCAGGCCAGAAATGCAGCCAATGAAAAATGTGGAAAAGATGCTGACAGTTACTAAACAGTTTTAAACATGATCCTTTCCAGGGTCCAGTTTTTCTCAGGTTCTAGAGGATTTCCATGTCTAAACAATGGGATAGTGATTGACTTGTATTCAGTAAAAAGCTATCCATTTCAATGGATCAAAACCTGACTTTAGCATTATCATGACTGTCCTATTGACTTGTGTTCAGTAAACAGCTTCCCATTTCAGTTGATCCAAACCCAACTTCAGCATTACCAGGACTATCTGTACTTTTATGACATCCACTCTGCACCTGGTTGTTGGGCATGTCAGCAGGTAAGGCCAGGACTGTGTCAAGACATTTAGTGAGACAGGGTGTCAACATTGGATTGCAATATGAACATGAAGGGGAAACTTGTGTTCTAGGTTTGACAATTTTGAAGATCTAGGAATAAAAGATAAACTTGGATTAAGATCGCCTACAAGTTGTCACCTAGCTGAAGCTCCCCCCCCCCCCCCCCTTCCACTTGTACTGTCTGGCCAAGGTCATTTTTCAAACCAGTGAATACACAGGTCAAATAATTGTTAAAGCTTCCATCATTTGGCCTTGGTCATGGTACAGGGTCACAGAGTTAAGAAAAGGATTCAGCATCATCAAACATATCCAAGAGTAGGAAAAATGTCTTCCAGAGTGTGTGTGTGAGTGCGTTGTTTCCTCCCCCCCCCCCCCCCCCCCCCCCCCCCCCCCCCCCCCCCCCCCCCCCCCCCCCCCCCCCCGATTTCATGGCAGTAAGAAGTAACTATTTTATAAAGTGTTAATTTTGCCTGTTGTAGAACTAATGATACAGCAGGCCTTGCACCTGGAAATCGTCATTAAAAATAGATATACACATTTTAAAAAATTCACGAGGCTGTGTACGTGTGTGTTGTTTTTTGTTTGTTTTGGTTTAGTTCTGTTTTTACTTTTATTAGGTATGAAAGATGTATCTAATAAATGGAAATGGAGAAGTCTTGCATTACACATATTTTAAAGATGACAGGATGTATGGATTGTGAAACATCTTTCTTGTTAACCTCTCTCTTCATCTTTTACCTGCACTTCAAATCAGTTTCTCTTGCATTGTCAACATCACATGCTCAGATATAGCTTTGCGGTTGGCTGTGCTATAAGCAACATTACCTTACCTCAGATAATGTGAGATTATTCATCCATATCCTCGAAAAAACATTCCTTTTCATCAAAGTTACACCACCATCATCCAGAGCACATCTGGCATTATAAACATAATGCAAATCTGCAAATCAGCATTGTTTTTCATACTCCTTCCCTTGTCTGAACTTGTCCTAGTTGGCTCATATTGTTGTCATCCACTATATTCAGGTCTTGCACAATACCCAAACACCGTGAGAGTCGGAAAACAATAACACTATATTTCAGTTAGACATGGCTTCCACGTCGCACAACAGCGACACACATAATTAATTAGTAACATGGAAGTTATCTCTCTTTGTTCGTCTGCTACTATCTGAACATCTCCCCCCTTTTTTTTTTTTTTTTTAATTATTTACTTTTAAATAACACTTGTCTCAACTCTTTAAATATAACTTCAAACCTTTTCAAACTTTTTCAACTCACATATAATTCAATTGTCAACCAACACAAGTTTACTTATAACATTGTCCAAAATACTTTTGATGCAAACCATGCAATTTCTTTATTTTCCAAATGTTTTAGGTTGCATTTTTTTTGTTTTTTTTTGTTTTGTTGACAAATAAATGCCATATAGTAAAAATGGAATAAAATGTTCTTACTCACCAAGATGATTTTGTTCATCCCTTCCTGTTACCAATGCTCTGGATGCACTGCCTAAATTCACAGTTTCCAAGAGAAACACATACTTATAACACACATAATACTATTACTAATGAAGCCTACCACACTGCCTATGTGGCAGTAATAACCTTACCGACTTCACGCCGTAAGGCCTACACACCCTACCACACTGCTGATGTAGCAGACATAACCTAAATTCACAGTTTCCAAGAGAAACACATACTTATAACACATATTACTAATGAAGCCTACCACACTGCCTGTGTGGCAGTAATAACCTTACCAACTTCACGCCGTAAGGCCTACACACCCTACCACACTGCTGATGTAGCAGTCAAAACCTTTTCAAACTTTTTCAACTCACATAATTCAATTGTCAACCAACACAAGTTTACTTATAAATTATAAACATTGTCCAAAATACTTTTGATGCAAACCATGCAATTTATTTCTTTTCCAAATGTTTTAGGTTGCATTCTTTTTGTTTTGTTTTGTTGACAAATAAATGCCATATACTATAGTAAAAATTTTCAAGCTTCTAATATAAAGTTTGGCGTTTTCTTTCGGCATAGCGTCCATGGAATAAAATGTTCTTACTCACCAAGATGATTTTGTTCATCCCTTCCTGTTACCAATGCTCTGGATGCACTGCCTAAATTCACAGTTTCCAAGAGAAACACATACTTATAACACATATATACTATTACTAATGAAGCCTACCACACTGCCTATGTGGCAGTAATAACCTTACCGACTTCACGCCGTAAGGCCTACACACCCTACCACACTGCTGATGTAGCAGTCATAACCCAGTCAACTTCACGCTGTCTGGGACTACCAAAGAATAACTAATGAATCCTGCGTTTGTAGACGAGGTCATTTAACGAGATGTGTGAAAGTTGGGTTTTTTTTTTTTTTTTTTTTTTTTTTTTTTTTTTTTTTTAAATGACTGGTGAGTTGATTTTAACGTGGTGACAGCCCTGATGTGGCCCTTTGCGGTCGGCTGGGCTATAAGCAACATTATCTTATCTTATCCTAACTAATGAATCCTCTCGGAATCTGGCTGGCTTCTTGGCAACATAACCACTGGATGATCTGTGGTTATTCGTGTGGAGCCACTGGACTGTACTGCAGCTGAAGGAGACGCACTGATGTCCTGGAAATCAGCTGTGACGTCCTCGGGCTCAGCGTTGATTACATGAGGATCCGAAACGACGCTCCTAGAATCTGGATTCGCTGGCTGCTGCAACTGCTGTTGTAGCGCTGAGGCTGGTGGTGTGTTGTGCGGCACATCACTCTGGACCGTGTGCTGCTTGACTGGCGCTGCTTGCTGCATAGCACATGGCAATGTCACTGGCTGCAGGTGTTTACGCCGAAGTACACCGACTGACGTATTGATGCGGTAAGTACGGTTGTTTGGATCCATGGCGACAACCGTTCCTGACCTGTCCCAACTTTTCTCGTCTCTCTTGATCAGGACTGGGTCTCCTGACTTTAGGAAGGACAGCGGCGCAACCCCATGACGGCGATCGTAACTGTTCTTGTAGGACAGTTTGGTTTTCTGATCTTTCAGAGAAAGTGTCTGGTGGTCTGGCGACTTTGGCACTAAATTTTCTGGGAGGGTTGGCAGTTTTGTTCTGAGTTGTCTCCCCATTAGGACAACGGAGAGACTGACTCCTGTAGTGGAGTGAGGAGTGGCCCTGTAGTTCAACAGTGCTGTCTCTGGGTCCTGCTGCTGCAAGATTTTCTTTGCAATTTTGACAGCACTTTCCACTCGCCTTTAGACTGGAAATGACTGCTTGTTCTGTGACTAATGTCATGTTCTGACAGAACTCTGCA
>CM031622.1:18283677-18300926 GCA_018398815.1 Conus ventricosus | reverse complement strand
CAGTTTTCTTTTAACAATGAAAGCATCAACGACAGGTAGATGGGAAAGGGTAGGTGGGAGGCAGAGAGTGAACAAAAATCAAAGTGACTCAACAATTTTTTTTACAGTTTCTTCAGAGACTCTTTGCTTGACATGCAGCCTAAAAGTTGATCACTTAAGTTTATTAGGTTGTCTTTGAGAAGGTAATAAATAAACATAAGGTAATGAATGCATAAGAAGGGGAAAGATAGTAGGTCAAAGTATGTTAAATTAGGTTTGTAAAGGCAACACATAAATTTAATTCAGTTTCACATACATATATTTTTGAGTCTGGTTTTTGAGATGTATTGGTAGATGGACCAGTTGTATGTATCACATTATTTGTTATTCTTCTGAATCAGTTCCAGTTTTAAGTACTACACAAGGTCTAATCATTTTCTGACCAACCCATCACAGTATGACGTATATATATAATGCTTTACAGGCCTTTTCATTGTTTTCTTGATTGAAAAAAAAAAGGATTTGTTAGGGGACAGGATGGTAGGAGAGAAGATAGTGAAAAGACCCCCACTATCCTTGATCAACAGGTACATCATCATTGCTTGACCCCCCCCCCCACCCCCTCCCCAATCCAAGCGTTGAAGTACACTAATGTTACTTTGAAGGTGGATAGTAGTTAGGGGTGAAAATGAAAAAGTGAGGGTTTGGTGTTTTCCTTCTGATCCTGAGCAACTGTTGCTAAGCATTTGGACTCGGAACATTCGAGCCATGTCCCTATGCATAATCCTTTTCACAGAAACTGGAACCACCATGGCCCATGGAGGAAGGGCTGCAAGACCAGCCTTCAGATGTGTACAGCACAGTACAGCTCATGTCTGGCAACACATCCCAGTTACTGCAGTCTCTAAAAAGATGTCATGTGTGTCAGCATTGTTCAGCCAGTTATGCACTGGTCAGCAGTTTGGGACAACACATGATGTTGTCCCACGGAGAGCCTTTGTCTGTGACCCAGTTTGCTGAGTCACCTGTGTCCTCCATGCATTATGATGTGGACAGTGAGAATACTGACAGGGTGGGTAATTAAAGTGACAGTCCGGTGTTGTAGAATACTGACAGGGTAATTAGAGTGACAGTCCAGCATTGTGGAATACAGACAGGGCTGGTAATTAGAGTGACAGTCCAGCGTTGTAGAATACTGACAGGGTAATTAGCGTGGTGACAGTTTAACATTGTGGAATACTGACAGAGTGGGTAATTAGAGTGACAGTCCAGCATTGTAGAATACTGACAGGGTGGGTAATTAGAGTGACAGTCCAGCGTTATAGAATACTGACAGGGATGGGTAATTAGAATGACCGTCCAGTGTTGTAGAATACTGACAGGGTGGGTAATTAGAGTGACAGTCCAATGTTGTAGAATACTGACAGGGGTGGGTAATTAGAGTGACAGTCCAATGTTGTAGAATACTGACAAGGTGGGTAATTAGAGTGACAGTCCAATGTTGTAGAATACTGACAGGGTGGGTAATTAGAATGACCGTCCAGTGTTGTAGAACACAGACAGGGTGGGTAATTAGAGTGACAGTCCAGTGTTGTAGAATACTGACAGGGTGGGTAATTAGAGTGACAGACCAGTGTTATAGAATACTGACAGGGGTGGGTAGTTAGAGTGACAGTCCAGTGTTGTAGAATACTGACAGGGGTGGGTAGTTAGAGTGACAGTCCAGTGTTGTAGAATACTGACAGGGTGGGTAATTAGAGTGACAGTCCAGTGTTGTAGAATACTGACAGGGGTGGGTAGTTAGAGTGACAGTCCAGTGTTGTAGAATACTGACACAGTAATTAGAGTGACAGTCCAGTGTTGTAGAATACTGACAGGGTGGGTAATTAGAGTGACAGTCCAGTGTTGTAGAATACTGACAGGGTAATTAGAGTGACAGTCCAGTGTTGTAGAATACTGACAAGGTGGGTAATTAGAGTGATAGTCCAGTGTTGTAGAATACTGACAAGGTGGGTAATTAGAGTGACAGTCCAGTGTTGTAGAATACTGACAGGTGTGGGTAGTTAGAGTGACAGTCCAGTGTTGTAGAATACTGACAGGGTGGGTGATTAGAGTGACAGTCCAGTGTTGTAGAATACTGACAGGGGTGGGTAATTAGAGTGACTGTCCAGCGTTATAGAATACTGACAGGGATGGGTAATTAGAATGACCGTCCAGTGTTGTAGAATACTGACAGGGTGGGTAATTAGAGTGACAGTCCAATGTTGTAGAATACTGACAGGGGTGGGTAATTAGAGTGACAGTCCAATGTTGTAGAATACTGACAAGGTGGGTAATTCGAGTGACAGTCCAATGTTGTAGAATACTGACAGGGTGGGTAATTAGAATGACCGTCCAGTGTTGTAGAACACAGACAGGGTGGGTAATTAGAGTGACAGTCCAGTGTTGTAGAATACTGACAGGGTGGGTAATTAGAGTGACAGACCAGTGTTATAGAATACTGACAGGGGTGGGTAGTTACAGTGACAGTCCAGTGTTGTAGAATACTGACAGGGGTGGGTAGTTAGAGTGACAGTCCAGTGTTGTAGAATACTGACAGGGTGGGTAATTAGAGTGACAGTCCAGTGTTGTAGAATACTGACAGGGGTGGGTAGTTAGAGTGACAGTCCAGTGTTGTAGAATACTGACACAGTAATTAGAGTGACAGTCCAGTGTTGTAGAATACTGACAGGGTGGGTAATTAGAGTGACAGTCCAGTGTTGTAGAATACTGACAAGGTGGGTAATTAGAGTGACAGTCCAGTGTTGTAGAATACTGACAGGGTGGGTAATAAGAGTGACAGTCCAGTGTTGTAGAATACTGACAGGGTGGGTAATTAGAGTGACAGTCCAGTGTTGTAGAATACTGACAAGGTGGGTAATTAGAGTGACAGTCCAGTGTTGTAGAATACTGACAGGGTGGGTAATAAGAGTGACAGTCCAGTGTTGTAGAATACAGACAAGGGTAGGTAATTAGAGTGACAGTCCGGTGTTGTAGAATACTGACAGGGGTGGGCAATTAGAGTGACAGTCCAGTGTTGTAGAATACTGACAGGGTGGGTAATTAGAGTGACAGTCCAGTGTTGTAGAATACTGACAAGGTGGGTAATTAGAGTGACAGTCCAGTGTTGTAGAATACTGACAGGGTGGGTAATAAGAGTGACAGTCCAGTGTTGTAGAATACTGACAGGGTGGGTAATTAGAGTGACAGTCCAGTGTTGTAGAATACTAACAAGGTGGGTAATTAGAGTGACAGTCCAGTGTTGTAAAATACTGACAGGGTGGGTAATAAGAGTGACAGTCCAGTGTTGTAGAATACAGACAAGGGTGGGTAATTAGAGTGTAAGTCCAGTGTTGTAGAATACTGACAGGGGTGGGCAATTAGAGTGACAGTCCAGTGTTGTAGAATACTGTCAGGGTGGGTAATTAGAGTGACAGTCCAGTGTTGTAGAATACTTACAGGGGTGGGTAGTTAGAGTGACAGTCCAGCGTTGTAGAATACTGAAGAGGGTGGGTAATTAGAGTGACAGTCCAGAGTTATAGAATACTGACAGGGGTGGGTAATTAGAGTGACAGTCCAGTGTTGTAGAATACTGACAGGGTGGGTAATTAGAGTGACAGTCCAGTGTTGTAGAATACTGACAAGGTGGGTAATTAGAGTGACAGTCCAGTGTTGTAGAATACTGACAGGTGTGGGTAGTTAGAGTGACAGTCCAGCATTGTAGAATTCAGATAGGGTGGGTAATTAGAGTGACAGTCCAGTGTTGTAGAATACTGACAGGGGTGGGTAGTTAGAGTGACAGTCCAGCGTTGTAGAATACAGACAGGGTGGGTAATTAGAGTGACAGTCCAGTGTTGTAGAATACTGACAAGGTGGGTAATTAGAGTGACAGTCCAGTGTTGTAGAATACTGACAGGGTGGGTAATTAGAGTGACACTCCAGGGTTGTAGAATACTGACAGGGGTGGGTAGTTAGAGTGACAGTCCAATGTTGTAGAATACTGACAGGGTAATTAGAGTGACAGTCCAGTGTTGTAGAATACTGACAGGGTAATTAGAGTGGCAGTCCAAGGTTGTAGAATACTGACAGGGTAATTAGAGTGACAGACCAGTGTTGTAGAATACTGACAGGGTGGGTAATTAGCGTGACAGTCCAGTGTTGTAGAATACTGACAGGGTGGGTAATTAGAGTGACAGTCCAATGTTGTAGAATACTGACAGGGTGGGTAATTAGAGTGACAGTCCAGTGTTGTAGAATACTGACAGGGTAATTAGAGTGACAGTCCAGTGTTGTAGAATACTGACAGGGGTGGGTAATTAGAGTGACAGTCCAGTGTTGTAGAATACTGACAGGGTAATTAGAGTGACAGTCCAGTGTTGTAGAATACTGACAGGGGTGGGTAATTAGAGTGACAGTCCAGTGTTGTAGAATACTGACAAGGTAATTAGAGTGACAGTCCAGTGTTGTAGAATACTGACAGGGGTGGGTAATTAGAGTGACAGTCCAGTGTTGTAGAATGCTGACAGGGGTGGGTAATTAGAGTGACAGTCCAGCAATATAGAATACTGACAAGGTGGGTAATTAGAGTGACAGTCCAGTGTTGTAAAATACTGACAGGGTGGGTAATTAGAGTGACAGTCCAGCGTTGTAGAATACTGACAGGGGTGGGTAATTAGAGTGACAGTCCAATGTTGTAGAACACTGACAGGGTGGGTAATTAGAGTGAGAGTCCAGCGTTGTAGAATACTGACAGGGGTGGGTAATTAGAGTGACAGTCCAATGTTGTAGAACACTGACAGGGGTGGGTAATTAGAGTGACGGTCCAACGTTGTAGAACACTGACAGGGCGGGTAATTAGGGTGACAGTCCAATGTTGTAGAATACTGACAGGGTGGGTAATTAGAGTGACAGTCCAGCGTTATAGAATACTGACAGGGGTGGGTAATTAGAGTGACAGTCCAGCGTTGTAGAATACAGACAATGTGGGTAATTAGAGTGACAGTCCAGCGTTGTAGAATACTGACACGGGTGGGTATTTAGAGTGACCGTCCAGTGTTGTAGAATACAGACAAGGTGGGTAATTAGAATGACCGTCCAGCGTTGTAGAATACTGACAGGGTGGGTAATTAGAATGACCGTCCAGTGTTGTAGAATACAGACACAGTGGGTAATTAGAATGACCGTCCAGTGTTGTAGAATACTGACAGGGGTGGGTAATTAGAGTGACAGTCCAGTGTTGTAGAATACTCACAGGGTGGGTAATTAGAGTGACAGTCCAATGTTGTAGAATACTGACAGGGTGGGTAATTAGAGTGACAGTCCAGTGTTGTAGAATACTGACAGGGTGGGTAATTGGAATGACCATCCAGTGTTGTAGAATACTGACAGGGTGGGTAATTAGAGTGACAGTCCAGTGTTGTAGAATACAGACAAGGTGGGTAATTAGAATGACCGTCCAGTGTTGTAGAATACAGACAAAGTGGGTAATTAGAATGACCGTCCAGTGTTGTAGAATACTGACAGGGGTGGGTAATTAGAGTGACAGTCCAGCGTTGTAGAATACTGACAGGGTGGGTAATTAGAGTGACAGTCCAATGTTGTAGAATACTGACAGGGTGGGTAATTAGAGTGACAGTCAGTGTTGTAGAATACTGACAGGGTGGGTAATTAGAATGACCATCCAGTGTTGTAGAATACTGACAGGGTGGGTAATTAGAGTGACAGTCCAGTGTTGTAGAATACAGACAAGGTGGGTAATTAGAATGACCGTCCAGTGTTGTAGAATACTGACAGGGGTGGGTAATTAGAGTTACAGTCCAGCGTTGTAGAATATAGACAGGGTGGGTAATTAGAGTGACAGTCTAGTGTTGTAGAATACTGACAGGGTGGGTAATTAGAGTGACAGTCTAGTGTTGTAGAATACTGACAGGGTGGGTAATTAGAGTGACAGTCTAGTGTTGTAGAATTCTAACAGAAGAATCTAGGTGTTTTAGATCAGGTGCCTGAGGAAACCACTCCGCATCTCCTACAAAGAACACAAGACCAATGATTATGTGCGGAAGCTGGTCACCAACCTAGTGGAACCCCACGAACCACTTCTGGCAACCGTCAAATGAAGATTGCATGGTTTGGCCACGTCATTCGTCACAACACCCTCTCCAAAACCATCCTTCAAGGTACAGTTGAAGGAGGGCACAGACGAGGATGGCAGAGAAACAGTTGGTCCGAAAATATAAGGACTGGACCAAAATGACCATGCCAGATCTCCTCACGACAGCTACAAACTGAAGAGCCTGGAGAGAAACAGCGGCTGCCTCATCACGTCCCCCCAACGATCCCAGCGGTCAGGGGAATGACTGACTGACTGACTAGTGTTGTAGAATACAGACAGGGTGGGTAATTAGAGTGACAGTCTAGTGTTGTAGAATACTGACAGGATAATTAGAATGGCAGTCCAGTGTTGTAGAATACTGACAGGGTGGGTAATTAGAGTGACTGTCCAGCGTTGTAGAACTTGTGTGGTAGAGGAGGAAACTATGTCAGTGATTTTGTTGAAATGGATATATGAGGGGGGGGGGGGGGGGGGGGTGAGGGTTGAAGGGAACAGCTGGGACATGGCATGACATGCAGTGAAATAAGATCACTAGAGTTGTGCCAGGCTGGTGTGTTTGTCAGCTGTTCACCATCAATTACAGTTACAGTTGATTGAGTCATCACTCAGGAGCTCGCAGTTTCCACTAACCTGATGTACTTTTTCAAAAGAGATTTTTTCTTAATTTAAAAAAAAATTTTTTTTTAAATGTACATGAAATGACACTAGCTACTTCACTAGAAAAAGTCAGTTTGCTGCCTTCATAAGTTCATATTGCCTTACCTCCTGTTCTCACACACACCCTCTACTTCCTACACTTCCTCCCACCCCCCCACCCCACCCCACCCTATTCTGTATCCCCACTTCTGCCATCACACTGAATGTCTCATGTTATTAGCATAGCCGCTGAAAAGAAAATAAATATGCAACCGTCAGTTCAACAAAATAAAGATGAAAAGATATGTAGTTCTTTCAGTAAGACAACAAACTTTCCTTGAGGAGGGAAACATGAATGGTGTTCTGACTGGGACATTTATTAGGATGAGGTATGCGTTACATTGTGCGTGTACACATGCACGCGCACCTGTGTGTGTGAGTGTGTGTGTGTGTTTGTGTGTGCACGTGCATGCATGCATGCATGCTTTTGTGTGTTTTCCTTGTGGCATGTAAAGAAGCTGGGGAGCAGGCCTCTAGGTCCTCTGTTGGGGGTCTGTGTGTTTTCGTATGGTTTTCTTTAGTTCAGCTTTTCAACAGTTTCATCCATCTGTACTTGTCAGTTACGTGCGTATAATCAGTCTGTTTCATCATCGTTTTAAAATGTTCTTATTGCAGCATACATAGCCATCTCTACTGAGGTTATTGTGTGCAAAATGTAACACTGAGTATTTGTTTCTGTAACAGAAAATGTTTGTTGTTGAACATTTTTAGTTTTGTTGTTACTAAATATTGGTTTGTTTGTGCTCCTTCATGATGACTGATGGTGTCTTTGAAAACAAATTCTGTAAGATTTTGATAAGTGAAAACCATCATCCAGGAACCTGTCAAAATGCCAAAACCCTTTTTAAAGAAAAGCTTCAATGATTTTTTTTCACACAACCATTTGTTTTGCACACATTGCTGTGATTAGTGCTATTGCAGGTGTTTTTTTTTTTCTTTTCTCACAGATGAACCCAACACCACAAAGACTTTCCACTGAGATGATGGACTGCATCAGGAAAGATTCTGTAGACTCAGCTGTTGATTTTGTCATTGTGAGTATTGAGATCTTCATTTGGGCTGCTGCTTCAAATATTGGCTTGGTCCCAAAAATCATTGGTGTGTGTGTGTGTGTGTGTGTGTGTGTGTGTGTGTGTGTGTGTGTGTGTGTGTGAGAGTGTGTGTGTGTGTATTTGTAAATGTGTATGTGTGTGTTCTCTGTGTGTATGTGTGTGTGTGTGTGTGTGTGTGTGTGTGTGTGTGTGTGTGTGTGTGTGTGTGTGTGTGTGTGTTGTGTGTGTGTTTATGATTGTGGTGTTTTGCATAACAAATATGGGTCTACTTAAAAGGGAAGAGTTGGATATGAATTAAAACGGAAAAGGAGAGGGAGAGTCAGAGAGTTCAAGAAGTAACATGCACTCACAACATCTTGACTTGTATCTATATGTGTGTTTTCATATGTTCTGGCATAATAAGAACAGTGCACACCAAAGAGTGCAGTTACAGACACATGTATGAACTCTGTTCAGTTTAGTGTAGAGGTTTCATCATCATGAAGAAGTGTTTGCAAGTGCTGGCATTTGTTCATGATTGTGGATGAAGATGAGTGCACACATTCTTAGTCTTACACATGCATCCAAATGTGCACATGATCAAAATTGGATGGATACAAATATGGAAGTGTTGAGAAGCTGAGCCGTCACAATTGATGGACTGATGTATAGTCCACCACTGAGACCATCAGGATAGTTCATCTTCCGCTGGAAGATCCAGAATGTTTCCTGCTTTTTGTGAACAGTTCAAATGTGGTGCATTTGATGGCTGTGCTGCAGCAGTGCTCTGCCAGACTATGACAGTGCCACAGAAGTGTCATGCCACCAGACTATAATCTTATATTCAGGTGTAACTGGTGGAACCTACTCTGTAAACTTTCAGTATTTTCATGCACTGAAATATTTTCCATTTGGCACTGTCTGTGTCATCTAGAGAATGTTGATAACTCCACATCCAAAGGCAGCTTTGATGGTGAAGATCTGATCAGTAAGGGTGCTGGTGAAGAATCTGATTTGTGTGTGTGTGTGTGTGTGTGTGTGTGTGTGTATATGTGTGTGTGTGTGTGTGTGTGTGTGTGTGTGTGTGGTGTGTGTGTGTGTGTGTGTGTGTGTGTATTTGTTCAGAACACATGTTATGGAATATTTCCAGCATTCTGCATTGGCAAGACGGAGATTAGGAAGGCATTGACAGCTGAGGTTAACTGTTTTCCTTCCACCTGCAGTGAATGGAATATATGTTGCCTGATACATTCTTTTAATAGAGTCAAAGACTGGTGTGTATAGATTAGGACAGGGGAGGGAGTGTGGGTAATAATGAAGGAAGTGTGGACATGTCTTCAGACATGGCAGTGGTGAGTGTACTCCAGGGTGCTATCCAATGTCATTGACAACACTTGTAAGGATACGTGAGATTAACAGTTGGCTTGCATGCTTGTTCAGAATCGATAAACTTTTTCTTGCACAGTGATGACACGAAAGATTATTTTTTTTGTTTTGTACCCATTGCTGTTGTCTTGGAACTCTTATACATCTTTTGAAGTTTGTTTTTTTACAGTTACGGGCACAGAAGTGGATGCCTGTGCATTCACTGTATGCACGCACACACACACACACACCACACACACACACACACACACACACACACACACATATATATATGCATGATTATGCAGATGCATGTACACGAATACACACTGGCACATAAGTACACACATACACACACACACTCAAAGATTATAAACATGACAGTTGAATTGCATCCTTTCTTGGACAGAAACTGGAACAACCTTGGTCCACAAAGGAGGAACCACAGGAGGAGTCATCAGCTGTCTGCTGCACAGTGCAGTCCATGTCTAACTGTACTGCTGGCTCCCTGCTGTCTCGGAACTCGCAACTTGTGTGTCTGCATTGCTCTGCCTCCTTTGTGCTCCCTAGCAGTTTGGAACTGCATATGGCATCCACTCATGGTGAGAGACTGTATGCTACCTTACCTGCATCCTTCACACCTGAGGGTTGTGATGTTGGTGATTGTAGCAGCCTGTGTCAGGGCAAGGTCGATATCCTTGATGGCATAAAAAGTCTGGAGGGAATGGAAGACAACAAAGAGGTGGAAAAGAAAGAGAAGGTGAAGAAAAGGCAGCCTGTGTGTGATACATGTGGTAAGGTTTTTACTAGGGCTGGTGAGCTGAAAAGACACAGTTTGATTCATGCTGGTATCAGACCCTTTGTGTGTGATGTGTGCAACAAGGCCTTCACACAGGCCAGTGCCATGAAGAGACACAAACTGATTCATGCTGGTGTCAAACCCTTTGTGTGTGATTGTGCTACAAGGCTATTTGCTGGATCTGATCGTTGAGGACACACCAGTTGACACATACCTCTCGTCTCAAATCATACCATGTGACCATTGTGATAAGGCTTTCACCAACGCTGGGAAACTTGATACAGACACAAACTGACTCACACCATCCTAATTCATTTGTGTGTGACGTGTGCAAGAAGGGTTTTTACTCTGAATGAACACCTAAGAGACACAAGATGACCACACAGGCGAGAGACCGTTCAAGTTGTCCCCGCACTGTGCAGGGGATTTCAACCAGTCGATTTCCTTGCGGAAGCACATCAGTCAGTGCATGCGTGTTACAAGCCCTATGTCTTGTGAAGTGGTGGTGATTCTGCTTTCTCCAAAGCGGGTCCTTGAAGTCGACAACAGAGGATCCACACAGGGGAAAAACCCTATACCTGTGATATGTGGGGCAGCTTTCCCTGTGAATTTTACTTAACAGTTCACAATAGGACCCACACAGGGAAAAGCCCTATGCTTGCACAGACTGTGGCAATTCCTTCGCCTGTTTTCTGGCACGCCTGAAGAACCACCCCGCCCCCGCCCTGAACCCACACAGGAGAAAAACCACATGCCTGTCCACACGTCCCTACGCTTTCGCCTGGTCAGTGAACCTGAAGAAACATATTCTGAGATTAATCAGAACATGCACATAACCTGTAGAGAACAGATAAATGTCTGTTCAACCCCACTTGCACAACGACCGAGTTTTTTGGGCGAACGTGGCCAAAAGCGCCATTTTCCTGTGGCGGAAGAGAGAGAGAGAGCATCACCGGCAGAACAGACAGACAGACAGAGAAGAGAGAGACAGAGAGAGACAGACAGACAGACAGAGAGGCGGGCAGACACACACACACACGCAAGCGCAATATTACTGTGCTCTGGCAAGTAAACGTCAACAACCAAAAAATAACGTTTATCACAAACAAACATACTGGCAGGTTAGTCCGTTTTTTAATACTAATTTAACTAAACATTTACAGATTTTTAGTTTTTGTTTAATCCTATGTTTTTCTTGTCGTTTTCAATAACATCATTTTCGCGCAAACATTCTTCAAATGAGTCTTTGTCCTTTCATGTGAAATAGAATACAGTCTTTAACTGTGCTCCTAAAGTCTTTAAAAAAACCGAGTTTATTTCTGGCATAAATCCACACACTTAGCCCAGCATGTCTTCCGCTGAAAGCTAGATTTCCCGACAAAGTGTTTTCTCCTTTTTAACTATGCTCCTTTCGCTAACAGTTCATCTATAATAAATATGTTAGCGTTCCTTCAAACAGTCTATAAAACTGTCTTAAACACTCACTCAGTTTAATGCTAGGATCAACTAAATATATGTCATCATCTTCCATAGAAACCTTCTATTATGATATGCTTTTGTTCCATTTAAGGTTTTGGGCAGAAAATCACAATTGATCAAAATTATAACGATAAAACTGTTTGTAAAACAGTTGAGGATAAATATTGTTTTTCCACAACCCAGTCTGACCACAAAACAATAGAACAATGAGGGTTTTTGTCATAAAGTTTAACTGCACCATAAGTTTTCTAACAAACTTATTCTAATATCCAGTTATTGTTTTTATCATACTCTCTTCAAAAACTTGTTCAGTGTAATAAAACCCTATGAGGCCTAAATGCGTAAGATTAATCCAATTCAGTTCTGTAAAGATTGTTCTATGTAGACTAATATTGGATTTTGTTGCTTGTTGTTTATGACCTAATATCCTCGCCATTGTGAAAATGACGACGGTAACTTTAAGTTTTTCAACTGCTAAGTTTTGCCAGCTAATTAGAATTCCTTTTAGAAGGACGTCACTAATGCCCACAACCCCATCCCTCTTTAACATACTTTTAAGACAGAAATTTCAAATATCATTGGTGAACGTGTCTGCCTAATTCATTTGCGGAATGAAACTGTAATTTTGTAAAGCATCGTTCAAAACTGAATCCTCTTCTGTGAGGATGTACTGTTTATTCCCATACGCTTTATTTCAACTCTTTCTGACGATTGTCCTCTGGCATAAGACTTACATGTAAAGGCCAGAGTTGAATCTTTTCTGAACTTTTTTGGCGGCTAAAAATCTGTAAATGGCTTATGAATTCAAATTTTAATTTCCCATTCTAAATATGGTTCTAAGTGCCATTTGAGGTCAGGTTTTCGAACTATTTTATATTCATACTGGCCAACATTATTGCCCTCTAGATTGCGCAGCTGTTTCTAGTTTTAGGAAACTTTTTACTGTCGCTAAACTCTTGCGTTTATAATCACCATCTTAGTGTACTCAACCCATACAAAGTGCCTATCTCAAACCGTCTGTTCAAAGGTCGCAACGTCTGTCAAGGTCTTTGTAATTCAAGGTTATACACACTCACAGGCGCTAATGTAACACCTGGTTCCTTCTGGCCCACGCGAACATTATTTTTAGTAGCGTATTTATTTTATTTCCAAAACAATGTCCAGAGTTATCACATTTACGACTTTCCCGTTTTGTCCTTTGATTTTTTATATTAAATGATCCGACCCTCCCACAAACTAATCTTTTAAAACTGTAATTTGGAAATTGTATAATTTCATAATCGCAATATGCAGCTTCCCCTGACGCAGAGGGTCTTAAAACAGTTTGAGGGCCCTTCCATCATATAATTTTCATCAGTGCTTAGCTCATCTAAATGAACAAGAGTAATTGAATGTAATGCAAATTGAGCGACTTTCCGCCCTCAAACGTAGTTTTCATCTGGCGAAACACTAAAACTATGAGTGGGTAGATTGCTAGTTGTAAAGCTAGCATTTAGCTAGCTCTTTATCAAATCGTATATTGCCTTCTTCAGGTTTGAATGTTAAATTGTTTTTTTTAGATTTGCATTGTTAAGTTAAGAGTAATGTCTAAGTTACTCATTGCATCTTTTAGTGATTCAAAACCGTAATAACCATCAGGTAATGTTAACTGTTTAACGTCGTTTTGTTCCCTTTCATATTTTGTAATCTTATTATTCCCCTTGGCTTTAGTATATTAAAACCATACGACTTAGTAAAATATTTCATGGACGAGACAACCGGTTTTGGCCCCCAATTGTTATAAATAGCATGTTCTAAAAACGAAGGGCGTCATGAGTTGTTATTGTTACAAACATTTTTTAAAACAAATTATAAATGAGTGCCTTCAAATAACTGATCAAAATAAATTCTGTTGGGCCGCACTACAATCTTAAAAAATATAACAACGACATCCCTCGACATTTCTGTGACCCAGACTGTCCCGCTTTCCATAAAAAGGTGATACGCCATTAAAAAAACAGATATCCTTACCCCCCTATTAAAAAAAGACTACATCGCGAAAGCGTGGTTTAGAGTCATCCGATGCAGTATTATCAGAACCAGTTAAACCTTTGCTGTGTTTTTGTCCATCAACTGGGTGTGGAGTGTCAGTATGCTGACCACTTAAATCATCCCTGATCCCTTTGTGAGTCAGTGTACAGATTTCATTTTTATTACACCTTTTAGGCTATTTTGACTGAACTGCGAGCGCCATTAACCAAATGACAAACCGTTTTCATTCCATTCAGCAACATAATAGACATGGAAGGCTTTTTGAAAGGATCTGTACGAATTCAATATTAACACCAATACGACTTTAGACAAAAGGTGGATCTTAATCATTGGTCTAGGCACCCCTTATTTTGGGGCATGCACAGAAAGTTTTAAAATTGACTGGAATCCTCCTGACAACATCTTTCTCTTCAAGCGCAACAGCTTTCCACCTCGGGTCCATAGAGCAAGAGCATAAAACAGCATGGACAACATTTATCTTAGACACTTCTAAGGCCTAACTAGGGCGGAATAGGGGTGTAACGAATAAACGACAACTATACGTACTTACTTTTGGTGTTTGCTAGGGCGCAAGCACAGGCAAGATCAAGCAGAACTGATCTTATACTGGCTAGACGCCAATAAACAATACTTAGCAAACTAAGAAACGCCCATATAATTCTACTGTTTCATTGCCTTCACAGTATAAAAAGGAACCAAAATGTTTTACAATACCAAGATCGAAAGTAGCACTTTGCTGTTGCACTGGTTTATACATGCAGCCTTCTGACCCTTAGGCTCCAGATAGGAACAATCAATAAAACTATAATAATGAAATTCTTATAGCAGCAATGAACAAAGTTGGAAAAACGACATAATTCTGAGCCAGTAATATTGCAAGCAGTAAAAGAAAAACGCCCCAAGAATTAGTCCTCCAAACTCCCCCGCGGCCCAAATCCCGAAAGGCATTGAAGACTCAGCAAAGCTCGCGGACTCTGTTCGCGATGGACCATGAATATGAAAAGACAAGCGCTTGTTCTTGGATTACCTGGGCCCAAGGATACACGTCTTTATTTTACTAAAATATTAACCCAACTATTAAGAGAACTAAAGCCCATAATGCTTTCGCCATAAAGCCAACTACTTTGCTTCAGTAGACAAAAGCCACTGACAATACTCCCCAATAATCCTGTTAAAGCGTTCAACGGCTTTACCAGCTAATTTTTTTAATAAACTTTGCAAGATGATCAAGCTGTTTTTATACCCTGATTTAAATCAGGCGATGCGGCGGAGGGCACTGACACTTGACCTCCACCGCCGCCTGTAATAGCCAACCCTAGCGTGCTTATTGCAAATCCTAAGGCTGTTATAACGCTTAATACTAATGTGACTCCTTGCTCCGAAACAGTGTTCGGATTCGTTCTGCAAGCGTTGTGTCCTCATATAAAAATTTTCGGATAGTTTCTCTTATTCTATTCCACTTGAGTTCTAAATGGTCTCGGTTAGTAGTTAGCAACTTCTAGTCTTGCTGATCTTCATGTTCAAGATCTTTTAGGTCTTTGGGTTATTCTTTCTTTATATCCATGCCTAAGATGGCGTCAACAGCCCAACGAGTTTTTCTTTTTCCTCTTCGTATATGCTCATCTAGTTCACCTGTTTTGCTAAATTGTTTGTTAATTCGCCCTGATGGTTCTTAAAGTACGTCAAGGGCCGCTATTTCTCGCAATGAGTAGCTTAGCGGCGAGTCGTGTATAGTCTTTAACGCTGTTTCTCTTTCTGAAAAACTGGATTCTGGCTTCTATTAACATTTATTAACTTTCAGATTTCAGTTTTTGTTTAATCCGGGTTTTTTTCCCTGGTCATTTTCAATAACATCATTTTCACGCAAACATTCATCAAATGAGTCTCTGTCTTTCATGTGAAATAGAACTACAGTCTTTAACTGTTCTCTAAAGTCTTTAAAACCGAGTTAAAATTTCTGGCATAAAATCCACACACTTATCCCAGCATGTCTTCCGCTGAAACTAGTTTCGACAAAGTGTTTCTCTTTTAACTATGTCTCTTTCTGCTGAACAGTCATCTATAAAAAATAGTTTTTTGCGTTCCTTCAAACAGTCTATAAAACTGTTTAAAACACTCACTCATTTATTGCTAGGATCAACTAAATATATGTCATCATCTGTCCTTTTAAAACCTTCTATTATGATATGCTTTGTTCCATTTAAGTGTTGGGCAGAAAATCAAATATGACAAAATTATAACGATAAAACTGTTTGTAACGGGTTGAGGATAAATATTGTTTTTCCACAACCAGTCTGTCCACAAATCAATGAACATTGAGGGGTTTTTGTCATAAGTTTAACTGCTCCATAGTTTTAACAGAACATAATCAAATCCAGTTATTGTTTTTATCATACTCTCTGTCAAAACTTGTTCAGTGTAATAAAACCCTATGGGGCCTAAATGCGTAAGATTAATCCAATTCAGTTCTGTAAATTGTTTCTATTTAGACTAATATTGATTTTGTTGCTTGTTGTTATGACCTTAATATCCTCGCCATTGTGAAGAATGACGACGGTAACTTTAAGTTTTTCAACTCTAAGTTTTGCCACAAATTAGAATTCCTTTTAGAAGGACGTCACTAATCCCCACAACCCCATCCCTCTTTACATCTTTTAAGACAGAAATTTCAAAATATATTGTGAACGGGCTCCAAATTTTCATTTGCGGAATGAACTGTAATTTTTTTAGAAGCATCTTTCAAAACTGATTCTCTTCTGTGGAGGATGTACTGTTTATTCCCCTACGGCTTTATTTCAATCTCTTCTGACTATTGTCCTCTGGCATAAGACTTTCTTAAAGGGCCAGATTGAATGCTTTTCTGAAACTTTTTGGCGGCTAAAATATGTAATGGGCTTATGATTGAAATTTTTTTTCCCATTCTAAATAAAGGTTCTAATGCCATTTGAGGTCAGGTTTTCGAACTATTTTATATTCATACTGACCAACATATTTGCTTCAATTGCGCAGCTGTTCTAGTTTAGGAAACTTTTTACTGTCACTAACCTCTTTGCGTTTTTAATCACCATCTTTAGTGTACTCAAAAACCCCTACAAAGTGCCTATCTCACCGTTTTGTTCAAAGTCCGCAACGTCTGCAAGGTCTTTTAATTCTAAGGTTATACACCTCACGCGCTAATGTAACTCCTGGTTCTTCTGGCCCACGCGACATTATTTTTAGTAGCGTATTATTTTATTTCCAAAACAATGTGCAGGTTTCCATTTTACGACTTTCCCCCCCTTTTTCTTTGATTTTTATATTTAAAGATCCGACCCTCCCACAACTATCTTTTAAACTGTAAATTAGGAATTGTATAATTTCATAATCGCAATATGCAGCTTTCTCCCTGACGGCAGAGGTCTTAAAACAGTTGAGGGCCTTCCATCATATAAGTTTTCATCAGGCTTTGCTCATCTAAATGAACATAGATAATGAATGTAATGCAAGATTGAGCGGACTTTCCCCCTCAAACGTAGTTTTTATCTGGCGAAACACTAAAACTATGATTTGGGGAATTGCTATTGTAAAGCCTAGCATTTAGCTACTCTTTATCAAAATCGTATTTTGCTTCTTCAGGGTTTTAATTTAAATGTTTTTAGATTGCATTTTTAAGTTTAAGAGTAGTCTAAGTTCTATTGCTCTTTAGTGAGCAAAATATTAACCATCAATTTTTAATGTT
>CM031622.1:18258814-18281314 GCA_018398815.1 Conus ventricosus | reverse complement strand
ACCGAAAAGAAGAGGTTTTAACAATAGGAAGAAAAAGTATAGACCTTATGGATGTCACAAGCATTAAGAAACAAGGTAAAAAAAGAAAGAAAGATTAAGTTGAAGGCAGGCAAACGATATTAGGACTACATAGAAGTAAGAAATTATTGTAGCAAGAAATTGAGGAGTGAGACGAAGGAACATGAAAAAGAAATCGCCAAAAACTGTAAGCTAAATTCGAAAATGTTTTGGAAATATATAAACTCTAAACTTAAAATGTGTTCTGGAGTTAGCTCATTGAAAGATAAGCAAGGTAACATGGTTACCAACGATCAGGACAAAGCCAGTGTTTTGAATGAGTACTTTGCTAGTGTGTTTACCAAAGAAAATACAGACAACTTACCACTAATTGCTAAGGAGGCTCCTGCATATAGCTCAGACTTAGTTATTACAGTAGAAGCTGTGAAAAATATACTGAAAATGTGGATGTAAACAAGGCTAAGGGGCCAGATAGGGTTCCAGCCAGAGTGCTCAAGGAGCTGTATCAGGAACTAGCCATTCTTCTTACAATTTTATTCAATAAAAGCTTAGAAGCTGGGGAACTCCCATCAGATTGGAAAACAGCTGAGGTCATTGCTGTCTACAAAAAGCACACAAGATCCGACCCTGGTAATTATAGACCAGTGAGCCTGACATGTATATAATGCCAAATTTTAGAGCAGATTGTGAGGGACGCCGTGGTTAAACATATGACAGATTCCAATCTTTTCACAGAGTGCCAACACGGGTTCAGGACAGGGCGTTCGTGCATGACCCAGTTGTTAGATGTGATGGATGATTTTACACAACTTTTAGAAGTCAAAGAGGCATTTGATATCATTTACTTAGATTTTAGAAAGGCATTTGACTCTGTGCTGCATAAAAGGCTACTTCTTGAAATGGAAGCTTATGGGATAACAAGAAATTACTACAGTGGGTGAAAAAACTTTTTGAAGGGAAGATCTCAAAGGTTGCGGGTGGGAACAAAATAGTCTCAAACATTGATGTTTAAAGTGGTATTCCCCAGGGAAGTATCCTGGGCCCAGTACTTTTACAATTTTTATAAATGATCTCCCAGATGACATACAGAGTACATGCAAGATATTTGCAGATGATGCTAAAGTGTATAATCGTTCCCAGAATTCAGATATACTGCAAAATGATATAAACAAACTCATACAATGGTCAGAGAAGTTGAATCTATACTTTAATGCAGGGAAATGCAAGGTTATGCATGCAGGGTATGATAATCCAAACAAAGGATATGAAATAACTCATGTCTCATCCAAGCATGTTTTAGATACTTGTACAGAGGAAAAGGATTTAGGAGTGATATTTGATTCAAAATCGACCTCGAAACGCGTTGTGTTTTTGTCTTGTAACCGTTTGTCAGTTTCTCGGGCGGTTCGCTAATATTTATTTAAGATTAGTCCCACAGATGTTTAGACATGAAGTGGCATTCTGTCCCCATTGCAGGATAAGAAATGGGAATGTGACCACTTCAAAACCATGTTTACCATTCTCAGGAAACCTCTGTCTACCCAAAGTTTGACTACTATTGTGTGAGAAAGGACTGACTATCAGTATCACTGAACTGTTCAACCCAGACTCTCCAGTCAGTCACTTTCTGACCCTCTTTTTCAGCAGTAATGTTGTCAAGAATGGGAAGCAGACTTCCTGCAGATTCATGGCATCCAATCACTTGTTGTCTGCCTTCCAGGGACTTGTGAAAGTACTTGTCATCAAAACTCAGATCCACACCTGCCACTTGTGTCCACGGTATCCACACAGGCACAGTAACGAAAGTCTTCTGGTCCTGATATCAGATCCTTTTTTAGCAAAAAGGCAAAAGCCCAGTCGACAGGCATAGTCGGGGTTGAGATGGAGGGAGGTGAACTGAATAAGTAATGTTTGCATATATATGTATGTTAGATTGGTCGTCACCAGGGATACAACTTACAAGGACCGCCGCTTCTGCTGGGTACCAGGGCGGAGGTGGAAAATGTGTGTGTTTACCACCCCATTACAGCATGTGTTAAGATCTTGGGGTATGCAACAATCTATGTTTCTTTTCCAATGATAGTTTGACTCCCAATCTGATTTTTCTACATATTCCCATTTCCAATGGTAGTTTGATTCCAACTCTGATTTACTTACTTTTATTCCCACTCTGATTTACTTATCTACAGGCCTTAGTCTTTATGTCCCGAAAGCACCGTGTGTCTAATTTTCTCCAGCTACAACTCTTTGGATTCATCATACTAAATGTGAGCTTTCTCTCAATGATATAGTTTTTTTTGTTTGTTTTTCACATCAATCTCAGTCTATATGGTGTTAACAGTTGTTTTATAGAATGAGTTGTTTAGAAGCAAGAAAGTGATTTTTAAAGATTTATTATGCTTTATTAATACAAAATATGCTTCAGCTTCAGGGGGCTCTGCCCCTGACCACCGCTGAGACATTGTCCTTGGACCCCACTGGGGCCTACGCTGGCCCCAGACCTTGGCCAATCTCCTCTTTTAAAAAAAAAATACTGTTTTCATCCTTGCTGTTTCATCATCATTTTAAAGTGAACAGTCTTATTGCAGCATACATAGGCCATCTGTACTGAGATTGTAGTGTGCAAAATGTAACACTGAATATTTGTTTCTTTAACAGAAAAATGTTTGTTGTTGAACATTTTTAGTTTGTTTTAACATTACTACTGATTGGTTTTGTTTGTGCTCCTTCATGATGACTGATTATGTCTTTTTCAAAAAAACACACAAAAAAGAGATTTCCATAAAAATTTTTAAAGATGAAAACCATCATCCCAGAACTTATCAAAATGCCAAAACCCTTTTCAAAGAAAAGCTTGAATGATTTTTTTTCAGACAACCATTTGTTTTGCACACATTGCTGTGATTAGTGCTATTGCAGGTGTTTCATTTTTTTCTTCACAGATGAACCCAACACCACAAAGACTTTCCACTGAGATGATGGACTGCATCAGGAAAGATTCTGAAGACTCAGCTGTTGATTTTGTCATTGTGAGTATTGAGATCTTCATTTGGGCTGCTGCTTCAAATATTGGCTTGATCCCAAAAATCATTGTGTGTGTGTGTGTCTGTGTATGTGTGTGTGAGAGAGAGAGAGTGTGTGTGTGTGTGTATGTGAATGTGTGTGTTTGGTTGTGTGTGTTTTGCATAACAAATATGGGTCTACTTAAAAGGGTAGAGCTGGATATGAATATAAAACGGAAAAGGAGAGGGAGAGTCAGAGAGTTCAAGAAGTAACACGCACTCACAACATCTTGACTTGTATGTATATGTGTGTTTCATATGTTCTGGCATAAGAACAGTGCACACCAAAGAGTGCAGTTATAGACACATACATGTATGAACTCTGTTCAGTTTAGTTTAGGGGTTTCATCATCATGAAGAAGTTTTTTGCAAGTGCTGGCATTTGTTTTATTCAATTTATTGTGGACATAAGACGAGTGCCACATTCTTAGTCTTACACATGCATCCAAATGTAGACATGATCAAAACGGGATGGAACAAATAGGAAGTGTTGAGAACTGAGCCGTCACAATTGATGGACGATGTGTAGCCCAAACCCACTGAGACCATCAGGATAGTTCAACTTCCTGGAAGATCCAGAATGTTTCCTGCTTTTTGTGAACATTTTCAAATGTGGTGCGTTTGATGGCTGTGCTGCAGCAGTGCTCTGCCAGACTATGAGAGTGCCACAGAAGTGTTATGCCACCAGACTATAGTAAAAACTTATATTCAGGTGTAACTGGTGGAACCTACTTGTAAACTTTCAGTATTTTCATGCACTGAAATATTTTCCATTTGGCACTGTCTGTGTTCATCTAGAGAATGTTGATAACTCCACATCCAAAGGCAGCTTTGATGATGAAGATCTGATCATAAGGTGCTGGTGAAGAATCTGATTTGTGTGTGTGTGTGTGTGGGGTGTGTGTGTGTGTGTGTGTGTGTGTGTGTGTGTTAAAGAACAAAATGTTATGGAATATTTCCAGCATTCTGCGTTGGCAAGACGGAGATTAGGAAGGCATTGACAGCTGAGGTTAACTGTTCTCCATCCCACCTGCAGTGAATGGAATATATTGTTGCCTGATACATTCTTTTAATAGAGTCAAAGACGGGTGTGTATAGATTAGGACCGGGAGGGAGTGTGGGGAATAATGAAGGAAGTGTGGGCATGTCTTTAGACATGGCAGTGGTGAGTGTACCCCAGGGTGCTATCCATATCATTGACAACACTTGTAAGGATACCAGTGTCTTGGTGGTGTGTGAGTGTGTGTGTGTGTATGTGTTTTGTTTGTGCTTGTGCAATTTCTGCTTTTTCTCTCGTGGATACATGTTCCTCATGGATGTCTGTAGAATAAAAAGATTCGTTTTCTTTTCTTGTCACCAAACAAAAAAAAAAAAAAAAAAAAAAAAGGGAAAAATGAAGTTATCTTCTGAACTTAACAGTTGAAGGGGAAATGGGTGTACAGTTTGGAATGTTTGACACATGATGATTGCAACAACAGTGTTTGAAAAGAAAGATTGTAGGGAGGCGGGGAAGGTAGATGCACAATTAGCCATCTTCCTTTCTGAAGCCTCCTCCTGTCCCTTGGGCTTCCCACATTATTTCACATGGATGTTTTCTATTGTTTGCATTGTCCCCCTCCCTGAAATCAGTCCAGTTTGGACTTGACTGGGGCTCAGCTGAAGGCAGCCATATGTTTTTGGGGAGATTTTTTGCTTAATTTTTTTTTTCTTAGAGCAAAATTTTTTTGGGGAGTTGGCATTCTTTATCCATAGAATGAAGTCTAAGGGGCAACCGCTCTGAGTCTGTCTGGGCTCTGGATTTTAGCTGGAAGAATAGCATCCTGTGAGCAGATACACTGTATGTTTGGGGGAGATCAAAACATGTATTGCCGTGTTAGGATGTCCTGTTGGTGCATTATCAGGAATGGCATGACATGAAGGACAGGACCAGGTGTTTGTTATAAAGGTATGGGCATCAGAGATGTCCAGGTGTGGTGTGCTGGATGCTTCATAGTTGTGCCATAGTATGTTATGACCGAATCTTGTATCATTTTCAAGGTTGAAGATCGTGAAATGGGTCTTCGGCTCTGTGTGTCTCCCTAGAAACATCTGGAACAGATGGCTAGCATGCTCAACATGCTCTAGTTTTGTCCGTCGTTGGGATTTCAGTGTTGAAATTGACTTGTTTTGAATGCATGTATGTATAGTGTGTGTGTTATGTCTTGATTTTTGGTGGGTGGGGATGACTTCATTTTTTTTTTAATGTGGTGACAGGCCTGATAGGGCTCTGAGTTGGTTACCTGGGACGTAACAAAACACATTTGATGAGGAATTTTTTGTATGTAGACGTGGGATATCTTTGGATAAGGGATGGAAGTAGACATTACATTGTATATTCCCAGGAACATTCAGTTCTGCACTGATTGAAAATAGGTCTGTGTCTCATGATGTATGTTCAGAATCAATGAACTTTTGATTCTTGCACAATGATGACATGAAAGACTTTTTTTGTTTTTTTTTGTGCCATGGCTGTTGTTTTGAAACTCTTATACATCATTTGAAGTTTGTTTTTTTTACAGTTACAGGCACAGAAGTGGATGCCTGTGCATTCACTGTATGTACACACACAACACACAACACCACACACACCCTCACACACCCACCACACACACACACACACACACACACACACACACACACACACACACACACACATGTACACATGCACATGTATATGCATACAGCCCTGATGTGGCCCTTTGCGGTCGGCTGGGCTGTATGAGCAACTATCTTATGTATATGCATGATTTTGCAGGTGTATGTACGTGAATGCACACTGGCACATAAGTACACACATACACATTCGAAAGATTTATAACATGACTGTTGAATTGTATCCTTTCTTGGACAGAAACTGGAACAACCTTGGTCAAAAAAGGAGGAACCACAGGAGGAGTCATCAGCTGTCTGCTGCACAGTACAGTCCATGTCTAACTGTACTGCTGGCTCCCTGCTGTCTTGGAACTCACAACTTGTGTGTCTGCATTGCTCTGCCTCCTTTTGCTCCCTAGCAGTTTGGAACTGCATATGGCATCCACTCATGGTGAGAGACTGTATGCTGCCTTACCTGCATCCTTCACACCTGAGGGTTGTGATGTTGGTGATTGTAGCAGCCTGAGTGGGGGCAAGGTCGATATCCTTGATGGCATAAAAAGTCTGGAGAGAATGGAAGGCAAAATGGACAACAGAGAGGTGGAAAAGAAAGAGGAGAAGGTGAAGAAAAGGCAGCCTGTGTGTGATACATGTGGTAAGGTTTTTACTAGGGCTGGTCAGTTGAAAATACACAGTTTGATTCATGCTGGTATCAGACCCTTTGTGTGTGATGTGTGCAACAAGACCTTCACTCAGGCCAGTGCCATGAAGAGACACAAACTGATTCATGCTGGTGTCAAACCCTTTGTGTGTGATGTGTGCTACAAGGCTTTTGCTGGATCTGATGGTTTGAGGAAACACCAGTTGACACATACCTCTCGTCTTAAATCTTTCCCATGTGACCAGTGTGATAAGGCTTTCACCAACGCTGGAAACTTGAACAGACACAAACTGACTCACACCAGTCCTAAGTCATTTGTGTGTGATGTGTGCAAGAAGGGTTTTACTCTGTATGAACACCTGAAGAGACACAAGATGATCCACACAGGAGAGAGGCCGTTCAAGTGTCCGCACTGTGAAGGGGATTTCAACCAGTCGAGTTCCTTGCGGATGCACATCAGGTCAGTGCATGCGTGTTACAAGCCCTATGTCTGTGAAGTGTGTGACTCGGCTTTCTCCAAAGCAGAGTCCTTGAAAAGACACCAGAGGATCCACACAGGGGAAAAACCCTATTCCTGTGATATGTGCGGGCAGCTTTCTCTGTGAGGAGTTACTTAACAGTTCACAAGAGGACCCACACAGGAGAAAAGCCCTATGCTTGCACAGACTGTGGCAAATCCTTCGCCTGTTCTGGCACCCTGAAGAGCCACCGCCTGACCCACACAGGAGAAAAACCACATGCCTGTCCACACTGTCCCTCGGCTTTCGCCTGGTCATGTGACCTGAAGAAACATATTCTGAGATTACATCAGTAACATTGCACATGGCATAACCTGTAATCCCTGCTGAATTGAGTGGTGTCATTTACATGACTTGAACTTAAGGAATGAAAGGGACGGTCTCTCTCTGTTATTCAGTGCTGAGAATGTTCATACATGACTTGAGCTTAAGGAATGAAAGGGACAGTCACTCTTTGTTATTCAGTGCTGAGAATGTTCATACATGACTTGAGCTTCAAGAAATGAAAGGGAAGGTCATTCTTTGTTATTCAGTGCTGAGAATGTTCGTACATGACTTGAGCTTAAGGAATGAAAGGGACGGTCTCTGTTTGTTATTCAGCACTGAGAATGTTCAGCTTGGAAGAAAGTCATCTGAAGAGTCATGACTTCTGTTTTAGATGACCAGAGATGTTAATATTGTCACAAGTATGGGGTGCCACTTTCAGACTTGGGCCAGAAATCCAGCGTAGGAAAAAACAACAGCAGAAAATCACCTTTCTGGCCCAGCAGAATTTTCTGCTGTACAGTTAAAGCCTGGGAAAAAATGTCTGCCAGTCTTTCCAACTCCAGTGTTACCACTTTACAGGCTCAGGCCAGAAATGCAGCCAATGAAAAATGTGGAAAAGGTGCCAATAGTTTCTAAACAGTTTTCAACATGATCCATTCCAGGGCCCAGTTTTTTCTCAGGTTCAAGAGGATTTCCATGTCTAAACAATGGAAAAGTGATTGACATGTGTTCAGTAAAAAGCTTCCCATATCAGTGGATCAAAACCTGACTTTAGCATTATCATGACTGTCCTACTGACCTATGTTCAGTAAACAGATTCCCATTTCAATTGATCAAAACCCAACTTCAGGATTACCAGGACTATCTGTACTTTTATGACATCCGCTCTGCACCTGGTTGTTGGCCATGTCAGCAGGTAAGGCCAGGACTGTGTCAAGACATTTAGTGAGACAGGGTGTCAACACTGGATTGCAATATGAACATGAAGGGGAAGTGTTCTAGGTTTGCCAAGTTTGAAGATCTAGGAATAAAAGATAAACTTGAATTAAATTGCCTGCAAGTTGTCATCTAGCTGAAGCTCCCTTTGACCCCCCCCCCCCTCCTCCCCTTCACCTGTACTGTATGGCCAAGGTCATTTTTCAAAAACAGTGAATACACAGGTCAAATAATTGTTAAAGCTTCCATCATTTGGCCTAGGTCATGGTACAGGGTCACAGAGTTAAGAAAAGGATTCAGCATCATCAAACATATCCAAGAGTAGGAAAGATGTCTTCCAGAGTGCGTGGGTGAGTGAGTTCCCCCCCCCCCCCCCCCCCCCCCCCCCCCCCCCCCCCCCCCCCACCCCCCCCCCCCCCCCCCCCCCCCCAGATTTCATGCAAAGATAACTATTTTGAAGTGTTAATCTTGCCTGTTCGATATCGTGGAACTAATGATACGCAGGCCTTGCACCTGGAAATTGTCATTCAAAAATGGTATATACACTTTAAATTCATGAGGCTGTGTATGTGTGTGTTGTTTTTTGTTTGTTTTTGGTTTAGTTCTGTATTTTACTTTTATTAGGTATGAAAGTTGTATCTAATAAATGGAAATGGAGAAGTCTTGCATTGCACATATTTTAAAGATGACAGAATTATGGATTGTGAAACATCTTTCTTGTTTAACCCTCTCTTCATCTTTTACCTGCACTTCAAATCAGTTTCTCTCGCATTGTCAACATCACATGCTCAGATATAGCTTTGCGGTTGGCTGGGCCTATAAGCAACATTACCATACCTCAGATAATGTGAGATATATTCATCCGTAGTCCTGGAAAAAACATTCCTTTCATCAAAGTTACACCACCATCATCCAGAGCACTTCTGGCATTAAGCTGGCAGTAAAATAACTATTTTAAGTGTTTTTTGCCTGTCTTGATTTGTGGAACTAAAGATCCAGAGGGGCCTTGCACTGGAAATTGTCATTGAAAATGGATATATTATAATACATTTTTAAAATTCATGAGCTATGTGTTTTCTGTTTGTTTTTGGTTTAGTTTTGTTTTTACTTTTATTGGTAGGAAAGATGTATAAATGAAAATGAGAGTCTTGCATTGCACATATTTTAAAGATGACAGGTGTATGATTGTGAAACATCTTTCTTGTTTAGCCTGTCCTTCATCTTTTACCTGCAGTTCAAGTCGTTTCTCTCGCATTGTCAACATCACATGCTCAGATATACCTTTGCGGTCAGCTGGCCTATAAGCAACATTACCTTACCTCAGATAATGTCACAAATGTGAGATATATTCATCCATATCCTGGAAAAAAAACATTCCTTTTCATCAAAGTTACACCACCATCATCCAGAACACTTCTGGCATTATAAACATAATGCAAATCAGCATTGTTTTTCATACTCCTTCCCTTGTCTGAACTTGTCCTAGTTGGCTCATGTTGTTGTCATCCACTACATCGTGCACATCTTGCATTCTGTTTGACTGCTTGCTGGGCTTCAATTTCAGTGTAAACAAGAGCCTCACACCCCAGACAGCATGGTACTAATGTTTATTCTCTGCAGAGTAATACTACTGTTCTGAACTGATCCATAGTTATAATGTTATATTGATTTAGTTGTAGGGTGGGGGGGGGGGGGGGGGGATGAACAAGGTAGGGAATTAAAAAAACACTTAATGGGTTCGCTTATCCCTTAGATAGATGCTGTGATAACTGCTGTAGGTGGGTACACCTGCCTTGTAGTTGTATGCAATAAGCAGGCCCTCTGAAGGCCATTGAAAAGAATTAATAATGTTTCAGAAACAAAAATTCTGAAATTAAATCATTTATCAGTTACCTGATTTGTATATGCAGACTTGCCTATGGTCACGGAATAGCTGTATTTGTTACGGAAAAACATCAAAATCGAGGTTTTTCCGGACGTTATGGTCAGGGATCACGTGTTCCGGAAAAAAAGAGAAAAAAAAAAGAAAACGAAATCAAACAAGTGGACAATTTTTCACAGAGGGACAAACCGGATGACGGTTAGGATGCTTGAATTGAAGTGCTGTGCGCATGCTCACACAGCCATATCCGTCGACGAAGCATACCGAATGGAGCCGAGGTTCAGAAAAAGCAACATGGCTAGCATCAAGACTGCGAAGCGAGTGTGCAAGACAGATGATGATGTCCACAAAAGGAAGGTTGAGTGTTCTGAAAATTTTTTGAAATTTTCAATTTGTTCCTGATTTTTATAACATCTGTTCCTGATAGTAAGATTTTGGGGTAGGCATGTCTGGTACATGTTATTAAATATTATTTTCCTTTTTTTTGTTTGTCATCCAAGGTGTCGCCTCAATACACAGGATTTTTATGCGGATTTGTGGGTAGGATTTCACAAATGTATATATGTGGAGCCAGTTTCGGAGGGCTGGTTTTGCATTCCCACTTCATTGTAGTTTCTTGCACTTCTTTCTTCACTCCACATTTGGCAACCAGGTTTGGCAGTCAGGAAGAGTCCTGTCAGGATGACATCACTGTCACTTGCTTAAAACTGTATTATGGTACACTGTGTCTTCCTTATGGAGGAGCAGAAACGCAGCAGGGTGCCCTTTGCAGCTATTCCTCGTGGTTTGAAATCAATGATCAGTCAAAAAAACAATGCTCTTCACCGAGAGTTCATATAAATGTACTACAAGTCTGGTCAGATGTTCATTAAACTATACTCACAAGAACTGGACAATACAATTTAAAATCAATCACACACACACGAAACTTCTCTTCTCTTATCACAAACCTAACAATCAGAAAACTGATTTTTTTCCCTAAAAAGAGAGAAAACGGAAAAAAGAAAAAGGGCTGCATTAGCATGCATGAACATGAGGTAGAGGGAGTTTTAATTACAAAAAAAAAAAAAAAATACAATGGCAACAAATGTCATATAAGTAAATTAACATAGAGACAGGCACACATTAGAAACAGGCTGGTGGATGGCCAATAAGCAGAAAAAATGGGATAATTCTTATCAGCTCAGTTCAGACCTATTGTTCAACATCTCTTATTCAATGATAAGCAGATTTTAAAAAATCACAGATTTTTCACTTGTATGTCATCTATACAATTTACTACAACAAACCAAGATAAAATTGAACAGCCGCTGTGGCAAAGTGGTTAGCGTCGCGGACTCCTGGCTGGGAGGTCGCTGGTTCGATTCCCATCAGAGTCATGTGGGATTTTTCTGCCCCGACGGGCTCCTACCCAGAGTTGAGTTTGCTACGGACTCAATTGGGAAGACTGGGACCACACAGTCAAGTTTCATCCACTTAATGGATGCGTTTCTGAGAGTGTTGCTCAAATTTCCTGACCAACACTGCAGGTGCCTGTATCTCTCGGGCCTGGTTGATACGGAATATACAATGAAAGGAAGCTTAGAGTACAGCCCTGTCATGTAGTCTCAGACCGAAATGGAAATCCTTAGCATCATCTTAATAATCCTCATTCTCATCAATCAGCATAAAAAAAAGTCTCAAACTCTGTGGCCCTTCATGTCCTGCTCTCATGGTGACCGCAATTTTCATGTCCATGTCCTCTCCACGTCTGTGGCCTTGGTTTGGTTCCGTTGGGGTCACGGTATCGGCAAATTCTTGGGGGCTGTCGTTGGACGGACGTGGTGGCGCCCTCGGAGGGAGAGCTCACTCACGCTGGCTCCGCGACTAAGCAATTATTGTTGTCAGTAGGGGGCTTAGTAGGTGGTGTTCTGCATATGTTAGATCAGAACAGGCGCCACTGAACACTACTGAAATGACTCGGCAGCAGTGCAGTGTCTCCTTCGGTGGGTTGCCTCTTGACGACTTGACATTGACTGCTCCCTGTGGATTGCTGGTGCGGGGCTGCGGCGGGGCCGACCGAGCTGTGGCTGTGGATGGGGTGTCTGAATGAGCGGCATGGGTGCATTGCCTCCGAGGTGGCACAGAGGTTGGGACAGAAAGAAAAAAAAAGAAAAAAAACAAGATAAAATCAGAGGTATGTTAAACTTCCACCTACACAATGTTTCATACAGAACCATGATATCAATACTGAAGAAAGCACTGAATATTCTGCGGGTCGTAGCGCACACCGACTGGGGCGCTGATAAGAAAACTTTGCTGCACCTCTACAGAGCCTTGGTCCGTTCCAAACTGGACTACGGTTGTGCTGTGTACGGCTCTGCAAGATCATCTTACCTCAAACTCTTGGACCCTATCCACCATCAAGGGCTTCGTCTCTGTCTTGGAGCGTTCCGCACCACCCCTGTGTACAGCCTGTACGCAGAGGCAGGTGAACCTTCACTGTCCAACCGCAGGCTGAAACTGTCTTTGAATTATTATATCCGACTGTTCTCAGAACCAGAAAACCCTGCCTATGACTGTGTCTTTGACCCTCCGTTCCAAAGTAAGTTTGAAAACAACCCTAAATGTATTCCGCCGTTTGGTCTTCGTATGCAGCCTCACGTGCGGAATGCAGGTCTAGACCTGGGAGTAGTTTCCGATTTTTCCAAGTTTCCGGATCAACCTCCGTGGACCTTTTTCACACCAGAGATTTGCTTCGATCTTGCAGCTTTTCGCAAAGAGTCTACCAGCTCTCTGGCGTACAAGGCATTGTATGCTGACCTCTGTTCCAAATTCCCATCCTATCAAAAAGTTTTCACTGACGGTTCCAAGTCTGAGGATGGAGTGGCCTGTGCAGCCTACTGCCCTGGGGCTCCTTCTCAGATACTGTTGGAACATATACATTCAGATGCTTCTGTCTATTCTGCTGAACTTACTGCTCTGGTTCTGGCTTTGAAGATAATCTCACATTCTTCGAAGAGGGACTTTCTGGTTCTGTCGGATTCGCGGTCAGCTTTGGAGGCCATAGCTGGCCGCAACCTTCAGCATCCAGAACTTTTACTTTTTTAAAAAACTTTTTAGCAAGTTGAAGGCGGACGGTTACAACATTACTCTTGCTTGGGTTCCAGGTCATGTTGGCATCGGCGGGAACGAAATGGTTGATCGTTTAGCCAAGAACGCCACAAGAGAGAAACTGTCCAACACTTATATCCCCTGCTCAGATGTGAAACCCAAAATTAATGATTATGTGAGAGACCTCTGGCAAGAGGATTGGAACCCCACAGACGAATAACAAACTCTTTCAGATCCGTCCAAACCTAAGGACTTCCTCCCATCCACATCGGGAGGTCGTAAAGAGGAAACGGTTCTGTGCCGGCTACACACCGGCCATTCGTATTTTACCCATGCTTACCTTTTAAAGAGTGAAGAAGCTCCGTGGTGCATTCCATGTCATGCGCCACTCACAATGAAACATGTTCTTTTAGAGTGTTGGGACTTGCACGATGTGAGACACAAACATTTTACGGCGGAGTCCATGAAGATCCTGTTCAGGGATGTCCCGCCTGATGTGATCCTTGACTTTTGAGAGAGATTGACATTTTTCATCTGATTTAAGATTTTACGGAAGAAAGATTTTTAACGAAGTTTCTGGTACGTTTCTAGACGATGTCATTAAAAGAGATGTGTGAAAGTTTTTTTTTTTTTTTTTTTTTTTTTAATGATTGGTGAGTTGATTTTTAACGTGGTGACAGCCCTGATGGGCCCTCTGCGGTCGGCTGGGCTATAAGCAACATTATCTTATCTTATCTTACCTTGATAATACCCTTGCAGCTTCCATTTGAGCATTAACAGTGGCAGTGTTAGTAATGCACGCATAAAAGATGTGAGTTATATGTGGACAGTCTTAAATTATTTAGAACTTTCCTGTTAACTTCCTGCTTAAAATGGACAATGCAGTTATAGGTAGTGCACATAGATAAATCTTTTGCAAATACACAAAAATCACAACAGAACTGAGTATTCTTTGTCCTGAACGCAACTTTAAAATCATTTTATCAACATGCCTTGGGCAGGCGAGCAGTTTCAGAATTTTCACAATGATTTCTTTCATAAACATTAAAACAACATTTTCACATTGGATTATATAGATCTGATACTGAAATTACATGGAATATTTAGAACATTTCCTGTGTGCCTCACAAAAAAAACCCCAGGACACATTAAACAGCGGGTGGAGGGGGCAATAACAGAAAAATTTTGGGATAATAATCAGCTCAGTTCAACCTATTGTTCAACATCCTTATTAAATGATAAGCAGATTTAAAAAATCACAGTTTTTTTTTTTTTTCACTTGTATTCACATCTATACAATTTACACAACAAACCAAGAAAATTAACCGCCCTGGGGGAAAAGTGGTTAGCGCAGGGCCCCGGTGGGAGGCGCTGGTTCGTTTCCCATCAGAGTCATTGGGATTTTTCTCCCCCGAGGGCTCCTCCCCAATTTGGGTTTTTGCTACACTAAATTTGGGGAAAAGACTGGGCCACATCAAGTTTCACCCACTTAAGGATGCGTTTCTGGAGGTTGCTCAATTCCTGACCAACACTGCGGGCCCTTACCCGGGCCTTTGGGACAGGGGATTAAAATAAAAGGAAGCATAGAGTACAGCCCTGTCATTAGTCTCAGACCGAAATAAATCCGAAGCATCATCTTAATAATCCTCTTTTCTCATAAATCGCATAAAAAAAAGCCCAAACTCTGTGGCCCTTCATCCCTCTCTCAGGGTGCCCGCAATTTCCATGCCCCTGCCCTCTCCACGCGGGGCCTTGGGTTTTTGGTTCCTTTTGGGGTCACGGTATCGGCAAATTTTGGGGGGCTGCTTTGGCGGAGTGGTGGCCCCCCCGGGGGAGACAGCTCAGCGGCCCGCACTAAGCTTTTTGTTTCATGGGGGTCTTAGTAGGGGGTGTTCTGCATGTTAGCAAAACAGGCCCACGAACACTACTGAAATGATGGCAGCATGCTGTCCCCCCTCGGTGGGTTGCCTTTTGACGACTTGACATTGACTGCTCCCTGGGGATTCTGGTCCCGGGGGGCCAGCGGCGGGGCCACCAATGTGGTGTGGGTGGGGGGTCTGAAAGGCGGGATGGGGGCATTGCCCCAGGGGCACAGAGTTGGGACAGAAAAAAAAAAACAAGAAAAAAAAAACAAGATAAAATAGGGTATTTAACTCCCCCTACCAAATTTTTATACAGAACCATGATACAATACTGAAAAAATTGATATACCCTGCAGCTTCCCTTTGAATTTAAAAGGGCATGTTTGTAATGCAGCATAAAAGATGTGAGTTTTTGTGGACATCTTAAAATTTTTTAATTTCCTGTTAACTTCCCCTTAAAATGGCGATCAATTATAGTAGTTGCACATAGTAAATCTTTGCAAACCTTTAAAATCACACAGAATGAGTATTCTTTTTTTCCTAAGCAACTTTAAAACATTTTCAACATCCGGGCAGGCGAGCAGTTTCGAATTTTTACAAAGATTTTTTTCCCTAAACATTAAAAAAACATTTTCAAACTTTTTTGGTTATATTTGATTTATACTGAAAATTACAATGGAATATTTAGAACATTTCCTGTGTGCCCCTCATGCTCTTTGGTTATCAACAAAGTATTCAGATTTCACAATATTGTTTCACAAAGTCACCAAGGTTGCTCACTGGCTCAAAGAAAAAAAAAGAAGAAAAAACAAACAATATATATCCACTAACAGTTGCTCAATCTTTTATTTGTTCTCACTCATAAGCATAAAACTGAATTGTAAGTGAAAGCAAAATAAAGTTTACTGAATCCTTATATACCTGCTTTTTTCTTCCTGCTTACCTGTCCAAGCAAATGCTTACCTCCACAAAGCGCGGAATACGCCATATTAGGATTCCCATAAAAAGATCAAGATAGAAAGTGCGGGAGCTGGAGCTTTACCCTTCCTTTCATTCTCTTCTCCTCTTCTTCAGTGTTGAGAGCCCACAATCAAACTTGATTATTCTGGCACCTTTTCTGTCATCAGTCTAAGCAGGGGGTAGTTACAAAGCACACCAGAGGGAATGCAAGCGTGCATTCAAGAGGGCAGAAATAAACTATATCAACAATACTGTTCAAGGGGGCCTCAGGATAATAACCCCAAACCGATTTGGCGCTTCCCGTAAACAGGATTTTGTTGGTATCGCACCGCTTAAAAAGATGGGGCCGTCAACTAAATAACAGTAAGGACAAAGCCAAGATACTTATGGACCAATTTAAGTCAGTTTTCACCCAGGAGGAAGGAGTCAACCTCAACATGCCTAATACTGGGAAGCGTGCCAAGAACAGTATACCGCACTTAGACATTACTAGTGAGGAGTGGAGAAACTGTTGTGCTGCATAAATCCTGCCAAAGCCCAAGGCCCAGACAGGATTCCGAATCTTGTGCTGAAAACTTGTGCCTCACAACTGGCCCCTGGTCTCGCAACCATCTTTCAATGCTTCATTGACACAGGCAAACTCCGACAGATTGGCGAAATGCGAATGTCGCCCCAGTCTTTAAGAAAGGGGATGTGCACCTAGCTGAAAACTGTCGCCCTGTATCATTGACTTGTGTTACATGCAAACTTCTGGAACATATCATCTGCAAACATATGCTGGACCACCTTGAGCGAAATGATATATACTCGCATCGCTTAACCATGGATTTCATAGCGGTTATTCCTGTGAAACTCAACTAGTCACTACAGTACATGATCTGCTGATGAATTTTGATGCAGGAGCCCAAGTGAGCATGGCCATACTCGATTTTAGCAAAGCATTTGACACAGTCCCTCACAAAAAATTACTGCATAAGTTAAGTCAGTACGGCATCGATGGTAACATCAATGCGTGGCTGTGTGACTTTCTTATCAACAGGCAGATGCGTGTAGTCGTGAATGGTGTCGAATCTGAAGCAGCAACAGTGTCGGAGTGCCTCAGGGTACCGTCCTGGGCCCGATCCTATTTTTATGTCACAGAAATGATTTGCCCGATTTTGTAAAATCAACAGTGCGTCTGTTCGCAGATGACTGCTTTATAGAGCCATAAAGACCAGAGCTGATCATAGCCCTACAACAGGATTTCAGGCATGGACCTGGGGGATGCGTTTCAATGCAAAGAAGTGCTACATATTATCCATAAATCAGAAGTCTAACAACTTTTACCAACTCAATAGTCATATATTACAAGTCACCGAAACCCTGTACCTTGGTGTTACTATCTCTGAGGATCTTAAATGGAGCACCCATATCACTAATATTACTAAGAAGGCCAGTACCACACTCGGCTTCCTTCGTCGCAATTTAAAACTCTGCCGGAGTCATGCCGAAAAAACAGCTTACTTAGCATTAGTGCGCTCCACCTTGGAATATACATCTGTTGTATGGGACCAACATCTATTGAAGAACATAAAAGAAGATCGAGAAAGTACAACGTCAAGCCGCCCGCTTCATAACGAGATGACACCACGAGAGATCCAAGATGCATCACACGAATGCTGGAAAACTGAACTTACCATCCCTTCAGGACCGAAGAAAGGCCAATCATCTGGTGTTTTTCTACAAGGTGGTCGGGGGGGGGGGGGGGGGGGGGGGGGGGGGCCTGGTGCCAGCACTGCCTTCTTATGACTTCTTATCCCCGCATCGTTTTAGGCGCAGAGTCGCCATCAAAAATTTTTCCCCAAAACTGTAATTGACTGGAACCATCTGGAAGACAGTACCGTGCATGCGAAGACAGTAGACTGCTTCCGCGCAACCGTTCATCAGCGGGACTAGTGTGCCCGCGCTCTCTCTCCCGTTGAATTTATGCCGCAAGGCCCTTCAACGTAATGATCCAGATCCAGATCAGTCAAAGAGGAGTAGTCTCCCCTAGTGAATTCATACTCGTTTCACCCCGACTGCTGAATTCAGTTTTCTCCTCTACAGGAGGAAAACATTTTTATCAGCATTCCTTCTCATATTTCTTGAGCCTGCTTGTTGTATCAAAAGCTGTCCCTGACCTCAATCCTCATGAAATCTGCGTCAGCTGCTCTGACCCTTCTCCTTTTTTCCACATGCAACTTGTGCACGAGTTGGATCGGTTGAACATGGTGTATATTTTTGGCTCTTGTCTTGAACATCTTGATGGTCTGCCGTTTTGGCGAGGACAGCAATTTCTTATTTTGATTTGACTGCCCCCTCATCCTGCGGGGTTCAAATTTAACCTTTCTTTTTTTTTTTCAAGGGTCTGGTACTATGCTTCCGTTTCTCTTCTGCAAGCATCTGAGGTGTCATGTTATCAGCACCCACTCTGCTCGTTCTGTCCATCTTCAAGTGGGAACCGTGTAATGGAAAACATACCAATCTTTAAAGATAAGCCTACCCTTTTTGCATCCGCAGGTTTCCAAAGTAGAGGTCTTGCACCCCCTTCTCTCTTTTATGTGTCAGATTTAAAAGAAAAAGAGACAAACCTGACTAGAAACACTGAGACACCTACTTTGTCACCGGGGAGAGGAGGGGTGGGCTGTGGCTGTGTCGTTACATGCTCACAGATGTTGCCTTTCACCACGTTACAGTGTTCATAGTGCACTCTTGGACCGACTCCAGTGGGTACCCCATCTCTCGCCATGTGATGTTATGAGTGGTCGTGGCGCACTCCTTTACTTTGGTTTATATTCAGCATTTTCCACACAAGAGCCTGGGTGCTTGTCTGGGTTAGCCACCTCTCGTATTTACCTGGAGCATTTTTGTTGACATGGCCATCTGGGAAATGGCGCTGTAAGCCCTGTTGTTTGTACCTTGTTAGTTCAGTGTATCGGGTCTTCTAGCGCACCTCTTATTTGCTCCCTTATATGGCGTCTTCCACCACATGCTTTTTGTTTCACTTCACATATTTGCCCATGGGCAAGCGTCAGGAGGTCTAAATTTTATGTATATACGTTAAAGGCACTTGATATCAGGCGACAGTGGCGCACCCCATGCACTTGTTTGTTTGTGACATATGTATTTTCCCCTTTACCACGTTAACTTGGTGTTCATGGTACTCCCATTGTAGTAGTCATCTTTTGCCCTCAGCCATTATCATATTTCTTTGATTTTACTTGTGTCTCAATGTGTGTGATGCCTGTGTTAGGCAGCAATTACTTGCAGTATGCATGCTCGCTCTGATGGTTCGGTCTTCTCCTTTTCATGATCCTGGCTCATTTTTTTTCTCCTGTTTAACGCATGCCAAGTGGAGCCATGAGGGAAAACCAGGACAATCTTTAACCTCCAGGAGACATTTTGACACTAGGGCCAGTTGGCTGTTTGGCGCCGAGCTTTGGGATGAGTTATGGTCAGCCTCGTGCATTTCTGAGTCTGAGGATTGAACTTTTTCTCAGTTGAGAATTCTTGCCATCCCTTTAAATATTTAGGCATTTGTTTGGACGGTAAGCATGAACAAAAGGTATTTTAACTGCTAAAAGTAATTCTATGATATACTTACCTGTCAAAACACTAAAATTTCCTTCCACCACTTCCCCCCAGTGTGGAAAAAAGAGGCTAAAACTAAATTCAGGGTGAATGAGTATGAACTATCGCTGATGGAGACTGCTCCTGTTTGCCTGATGGTTAAAGGAAGAACTACCTACCCCCTCAATTTTAGTCTTTTTTAAAAATCTTGATGCATGGCAGGTTTCATGCCTTGTGAAGATAAGGCATTTGTTTGGACAGGTAAGTATGTCATATACTAATTCCTGTTCTCTTCTCACAGACCTTTTCTGTTATAGTTGACCAGTTTTCTTTCATTAGGGTGTGCACAATTTTTCATTACAATTTACTGTTTTTGAATGTATTAACTATTACTATTTTTAAAGATGGTCATTGAAAGCAATAGCATCTAGTCAAATTTGCCAGCAGATTTAACACTACACAATTGTGTGATACAAGTTTACCACATTTTTATGGATTTATGTAGGCTATCCATGAAAAACGTTTAACTCTGTAAATTTTTATTTTAGACTTCATTCTGACCAGATTTCCTTAATTTTTGTCCGATGTCCAAGACTTCAGGCTTGCATGACCCACATTTCATTTCTCTGGTATTCAGATAGTCGATCTGATTTCATCTGGGTTTATTTGACCCTGGTTATGGGCCTGTATCTCTACAACATGGTCTGATTTGAGCTGGCTAGCTAGGATTAGACACTGTGCAGGTAAGTGGGAAAAGCACGTGGGTAGTGGGCAGACTCAGGGATTTGGTGATCTTGGGGTTGTGGATTCAACCTCACCTGGCTGTTTTGGTAAATGGGTGGAAAAGGGGGGGGGGGGGGGGGATGAAGGGGTTGTTCCCTTGGTTAACACTCATTCTGATTCATTGGGAGGTGAGGGGATGTTCCCTGGGGACTTAATCTCTTCTGATATCAATGTGATGGGGGGGGAGGGGTTCCCTTGGTCACTCGTTAATATTTTTCATTCAAAAGTCCTTTGATGAGCTAAAGTATTAACCTTCTAAGGTTCCTGTGTAACACATGCACAATCCTTGTCATGCGTAAAAATTCCCTTTAAATAAACTTATCGCGGATATGGAGGTCAGTTTAGCCACTGGCATAGATTACACCTGTACACACAGCATGCATCCTTAATGAAAAAATTGGAAGAATATAAAACTGAGTGACAGATATTGCACTGAATGGCAACAGAAAGAACTGAATCTAGTGCCAACAGGCAGCTCTTCAGATGACTACCCAAATAGGCCACCCATTGTGTAAACACAACTACATGGATTGTAAAGCGCCAAGAACTTGGTCTCTAGATGAAGATTTGCACTAAATAAACGCTCTCAAACATAAGTGATAAATAATAGTAAATGATTAACTTTTATCGAAGTTTTAAAATTAACCTGAACTAGTACAATCTCATGCCAGCAAGTGCTTTGACAAGCATGACCAGTGCTGTTTTGTTAGCCAGTCAGAACATTTTTTTTCTTATTTTCACTCTTACTGTTTAACAGAACATTTTTTCTTATTCTCACTCTTACTGTGTAACCATGAGTTTACACTTTGAAAAGACACTCTGCATGCAGATCTCAAGACACACAGACAGCAACCTTGTCAAGCTTGCAAACACCAAGGCTTTCTACACAGAACTTTCCCCTCTAAACAGCGATTCATATGATGGAGGAGGAGCCTCAATTGCTCCAGATGATTGACTGTCTCCAGACGTGGGTGCTAGTGACATAGGTGGTGCTGTAGGTTCAGCTGGCTCAGGTTCTTGAAGCTGGGGGCAGGAAGGAGTCTCCACCACTGAAGAATAATCAGGAGGAGGCGATGCTGGATCGCCAGGAAGGTCCTCTCCGTCCGACGACATTGCGAGGGATATCGTTTCACTCAATGTGTTGTCTCTCTCTGAGTCACCTAAAGGTGGGCTGTCCAAAGTGATGCTGGTTCTTCGAATTTCTGCAGTAGAACTGTTCCATGGCTGTGAAAGAGGCGGCCAACCCCTTCACACAGAGAGGACAGACCTTCCGGCAGCAGAGAAGAAGGGAGCGCACGGGCTCGCACCACTCGGCACGTTCGACTAAGATTCTACAAAAGCTGCATATGGCCACGAGGAAAACTCCTCCAATGATCAAGATGGCAAAGCCACCGATGACTGCGCCCAACAGTGATCCTGTAGTACCTGTAGTCAAACACACAGAAAACAATGCTTGTGTATGAGCAAAGGCAAGCCAGTCAGCCAAAGCCAAGCCTAATGAAATATAATATCTGCAGCATTTTTCTTCAAAGCCATCGTCCGGCATCTTAATTACTATTATTATTATTATCATCATTATTATTATTATCATTATATTAAGTATTAAATTAGTATTATTGTCACTATTATTGTTAATATTAATATCATTGTCATCAGCATTTTCAACCCAGTATTTATCACTAGCATTATATTTTTTATTTTCACCACTCTCATCATCAGCCCTGATGTGGCCCTTTGCGGTCGGCTGGGCTATAAGCAACATTATCTTATCACTCTCATCATTATTATCATCGTTATCATAATTGTTGTTGCTGTTATTATTATTATTTATTATTATCATCGTCATCATCATCTTCATTATCATTATCGGTGGAAGTGATTTTCATAATTACTATTATTGATCAAGAATAACATTGTCATCTTCTGAACAGCTATGCATGTCAGCATGCACAAACACACACATATTATCTTATCGGTGGTAGTGATTTTCATATTACTATTATTGATCAAGAATAACAATGTCTGTTGAACACTATGCATGTCAGCATGCACAAACACACAGCCGACAGAAGCTTAACTATGTACAAGTTTGTATTCAATTTGATAGTTTTCAATAACTTTGTACAATACTTACTAATTTCCATGAATCAGAATACAGTTTGAACAATGCTTACTAATTTGTATTCCCTACCACATGTAGCAGCATTTTGCAAAAGGAAAATAACATGAAGACGATCAT
>CM031622.1:18218521-18257814 GCA_018398815.1 Conus ventricosus | reverse complement strand
CAAACCTGTTCTTCAGTAACGTTTTAGCCATTTTAAAATAACACAATTAAAACACAGTGGTCACAACAGAGCGCCGACGAAACACACAGCCTTCTTGAGTGGTGGCCCAAAACAACAATGACGGCCCCAGTTTGTGTCGCGTGACAGCCTCGATCTGGTTTGTCGACGTGGCAATCTCGAATTTCTGATGCAACCATTGCAACCCGACCGAGTGTGCTTCGTTTAAACAGGACAGGCTAGGTGCAAACTGCCGCGAGCCGTAAATTAAGTGATCAGATTTCAGCCCCGTGTACAAAGTTTGTAGGTGGAAATTAGTCAGAAGAAGTGTGCGGATTTTATGTCATTTAATTGAGAGAGAGAAAGAGTGTGTGTGTGTGTGTGTGTGTCTGTCTGCCCGCCTCTCTGTCTGTCTGTCTGTCTCTCTCTCTGTCTCTCTCTTCCGCCACAGGAAAAGGCGGCTTTAGGCCACTTTCGCCCAAAAACTCGGTGGTTGAGCAAGTGGGGTTGAACAGACATTTATCTGTTCTCTCCTGTAATCCCTGCTGAATTGAGTGGTGTCATTTACATGACTTGAGCTTAAGGAATGTAAGGGACGGTCACTTTTTTTTAAATTCAGTACTGAGAATGTTCGTACATGACTTGAGCTTAAGGAATGAAAGGGACGGTCACTCTTTGTTATTCAGTACTGAGAATGTTCAGCTTAGAAAAAAGTCATCTGAAGACTAAAGAGTCACGACTTTTGTTTTTAGATGACCAGAGATGTTAATATTGTCACAAGTATGGGATGCCACTTTCAGACTTGGGCCAGAAATCCAGCGTAGGAAAAAACAACAACAGAAAATCACCTTTCTGGCCCAGCAGAATTTTCTGCTGTACAGTTAATTCTTTCCAGCCGCGCGCAGCGCACAGCGCTCATTCCCTGGCGCCGCGCGCCGCGCACGGCACTCATTCCCTGCCGACGCACAGATTTGGCCACTTTTTAATTTATTTTTTACGGTAGCTCTACAACAACTGACAGTCTTGTGTTAGGTGTCACAGGAAAGAACAAACACTCAACTCCCCTCATCACCAGATCCACTTTGTAATACGATTTCAAGCGCTTCATTGAACGAGAAATCGCTACCACTCCTTTGCCTGACCGACATTTTTCTGGCACAGGAAATACGTGCCACGCGCCACGTGGCGCTACCGTCATTGTCTTTGTTTCAAAGCCCCCGGGGTCAGCCAAGTGCACAATAGGCCACTGAAAGTATGGTCGACAACTCGTTCCAACATCCCCAAGACTAGTTACAGAGGTTATTTCCCTTGGACCATTTCATGGAAAGTGTAGGAATTTTTTATGTTCCCGTCATGTGATTGTGGGCGACACAGCAGACTGTCTGCTGTCTGTCCGTCACCCGGACTTGGACGACGCGCCTCAAGGGAGAGAAATCCTGTTACCCACTTTTGAACGACTCGGCTGGTAAAGTTTAACCTGGGAAAAAATGTCTGCCAGTCTTTCCAACTCCAGTGTTACCACTTTAAAGGCTCAGGCCAGAAATGCAGCCAATGAAAAATGTGGAAAAGATGCCAACAGTTGCTAAACAATTTTAAACATGATCCTTTCCAGAGTCCAGTTTTTCTCAGGTTCAAGAGGATTTCCATGTCTAAACAATGGGAAAGTGATTGACTTGTATTCAGTAAAATTCTAAAAAGCTTTCCATTTCATTGGATCAAAACCTTGACTTTAGCATTACCATGACTGTCCTATTGACTTGTGTTCAGTGAACAGCTTCCCATTTCAATTGATCAAAACCCAACTTCAGCATTACCAGGACTATCTGTACTTTTATGACATCCTCTCTGCACCTGGTTGTTGGGCATGTCAGCAGGTAAAGCCAGGACTGTGTCAAGACATTTAGTGAGACAGGGTGTCAACATTGGATTGGAATATGAACATGAAGGGGAAGTGTTCTAGGTTTGACAATTTTGAAGATCTAGGAATAAAAGATAAACTTGGATTAGGATCGCCTGCAAGTTGTCACCTAGCTGAAGCTTCCTCCCCCCCCCCCCCCCCCCCCCTCCCTTCCACTTGTACTGTCTGGCCAAGGTCATTTTCAAACCAGTGAATACACAGGTCAAATAATTATTAAAGCTTCCATCATTTGGCCTAGTCATGGTACAGGTCACAGAGTTAAGAAAAGGATTCAGCATCATCAAACATATCCAAGAGTAGAAAGATGTCTTCCAGGTATATGTGTGAGTGAGTTTGTTTTTTTCCCCCCCAGATTTCATGGCAGTAAGAAGTAACTATTTTATAAAGTGTTAATTTTGCCTGTTTGATATTGTGGAACTAATGATACAGCAGGCCTTGCACCTGGAAATTGTCATTAAAAATGGATATACACATTTTTAAAATTCATGAGGCTGTGTATGTGTGTTTTGTTTTTTGTTTGGTTTTGGTTTAGTTCTGTTTTTACTTTTATTAGGTATGAAAGATGTATCTAATAAATGGAAATGGAGAAGTCTTGCATTGCACATATTTTAAAGATGACAGGATGTATGGATTGTGAAACGTCTTTCTTGTTTAACCTGTCTCTTCATCTTTTACCTGCACTTCAAATCAGTTTCTCTCGCATTGTCAACATCACATGCTCAGATATACCTTTGCGGTTGGCTGGGCTATAAGCAGCATTACCATACCTCAGATAATGTGAGATATATTCATCCGTATCCTGAAAAAACATTCCTTTTCATCAAAGTAAACCACCATCATCCAGAGTACATCTGGCATTATAAACATAAATGCAAATCCGGGAGCCGGAATAGCTGGGAGCCGGAATAGCTCAGTTGGTAGAGCGCCGACTTGTAATCTTGGTGATCCTGGGGTTGCGGGTTCGAACCTCCGCCGGGGCGTTTTGGTTCAGGGGGATTTTTCCCTCGGAGTTAACATTGGTTCTGACTCCATTTCCCATACAGTCCTTCGAATGAGACTATAAACCGAGGTTCCGTGTGTGAACGCACGCATAACATCTTGCACATACGTAAAATCCCATCACCAACTTTCGGAAGAGTAGGCCAGCTTGGCCGTTGGTATGGATGACACGTTACACATAGCATGCACCCTGCGTGAGAAATGGAAAGAATGAAGGAAGTAAGGAAAATGAGTGATCGATATTGAACGATATTGACTGGATGACACGGGAAACGGCTGAATGAAGCGCCAGCTGGCAGCTCTTCAGTCGGCACTACCCAGGTAGGCAGCCCGTTGTGTAAACGAGTGTTGATTGTAAAGAGCTTGGTCTCTAGCCGAGAATAGGCGCTATATAAGTATTCATTATTATTATTATTATTATTATTATTATTATTATTAATAATTAAATCTGCAAATCAGCATTGTTTTTCATACTCCTTCCCTTGTCTGAACTTGTCCTAGTTGGCTCATGTTGTTGTCATCGACTATACTCTGGTTTTGCACAATACTCAAACACCGTGAGAGTCGGAAAACAATAACACTTTATTTCAGTTAGACATGGCTTGCACGTCGCACAACAGTGACACACATAATTAATTAGTAACATGGAAGTTATCTGTCTTTGTTCGTCTGCTTCTATCTGAACATCTCCCTTTTTTTTCTTTTTTTAAAATTATTTACTTTTAAATAACACTTGTCTCAACTCTTTAAATATACCTTCAAAACCCTTTCAAACTTTTTCAACTCACATAATTCAATTGTCAACCAACACAAGTTTACGTATAACATTGTCCAAAATACTTTTGATGCAAACCATGCAATTTCTTTCTTTTTCCAAATGTTTTAGGTTGCATTTTTGTTTTTTTTTGTTTTGTTGACAAATAAATGCCATATAGTAAAAATTTTCAAGCTCCTAATATAAAGTTTGATGTTTTCTTTCGGCATAGCGTCCATGGAATAAAACTCACCAAGATGATTTTGTTCATCCCTTCCTGTTACCAATGCTCTGGATGCACTGCCTAAATTCACAGTTTCCAAAAGAAACACATACTTATAACACATATACTATTACTAATGAAGCCTACCACACTGCCTATGTGGCAGTAATAACCTCACCGACTTCACGCCGTAAGGCCTACACACCCTACCACACTGCTGATGTAGCAGTCAACTTCACGCTGTCTGGGACTACCAAAGAATAACTAATGAATCCTCTCGGAATCTGGCTGGCTTCTTGGCAACATAACCACTGGATGATCTGGTTATTCGTGTGGAGCCACTGGACTGTACTGCAGCTGAAGGAGACGCACTGATGTCCTGGAAATCAGCTGTGACGTCCTCGGCTCAGCGTGATTACATGAGGATCCGAAACGACGCTCCTAGAATCTGGATTCGCTGGCTGCTGCAACTGCTGTTGTAGCGCTGAGGCTGGTGGTGTGTTGTGCGGCACATCACTCTGGACCGTGTGCTGCTTGACTGGCGCTGCTTGCTGCTTAGCACATGGCAATGTCACTGGCTGCAGGTGTTTACGCCAAAGTACACCGACTGACGTATTGATGCGGTAAGTACGGTTGTTTGGATCCATGGCGACACCGTTCCTGACCTGTCCCCAACTTTTCTCGTCTCTCTTGATCAGGACTGATTCTCCTGACTTTAGGAAGGACAGCAGCGCAACCCCATGATGGCGATCGTAACTGTTCTTGTAGGACAGTTTGGTTTTCTGATCTTTCAGAGAAAGTGTCTGGTGGTCTGGCGACTTTGGCACTAAATTTTCTGGGAGGGTTGGCAGTTTTGTTCTGAGTTGTCTCCCCATTAGGGCAACTGAGGGGCTGACTCCTGTAGTGGAGTGAGGAGTGGCCCTGTAGTTCAACAGTGCTGTCTCTGGGTCCTGCTGCTGCAAGATTTTCTTTGCAATTTTGACAGCACTTTCCGCCTCGCCATTAGACTGTGGAAATCCTGGACTGCTTGTTCTGTGACTAATGTCATGTTCCTGACAGAACTCTGCAAACTCATGGCATTTGAACTGTGGCCCACTGTCCGAAATCAGTTTGTCTGGGATGCCATGGGTTGTAAACAGTCTTTTCATGACCTTGATCACACTGGACGCTGTTGTTGATTTGAGGTGCTCAATTTCTATCCATCTGGAGAAATAATCTACAAGGACTAAATAGTCTTTCCCCTTGTGGCTGCACAAATCTGTCCCTAGCTTTTCCCATGGTCTCTGTGGAAGTGGCGTTGGACGTAACAGCTCTTTCTTTTGGGTCGGCCTGCTTTCCCTGCACTTCTCGCAGTTGTACACCACTTGTTTCAGTTCTTTACCGAGACCTGGCCACCACACAGAAGCTTGTGCATTCTTTCTGCACTTGCCTATCCCTTGATGAGACTCGTGTAGTTTTTGAAGTACATGCTTTCTCTGTGACTTTGGGCAACAATGCGGTTGCCATAGACAACCAAGCCATCCATCATGGATAACTCTCCTTTTGCTTGCTCAAAGCCCTGCAAATCGTTAGGTACAGTCTGTGGCCATCCATTCAAAATGTAGCCTATCACTTGCTGTAGTTCTCTGTCATGCACTGTTTCTGCTCTCATTATGTCCAGTCTTTGACTGGTGACTGGCCATTGAGACTCTACACAGTCCACGTATGCTGTGACTGCCGCTTCCAGGCTTTCGTCTTCTGTGTGTGGCACTGGTAACCGCGAAAGTGTATCTGCGATCACCATTGACTTTCCTGGAACATGCACCACCACAGGATTGAAGCGCTGTAGTCTGATCAACAGTCTCTGACATCTAACTGGTGCTTTGTCCAGATCTTTGCTCATCATCAGAGGAACCAGAGGTTTATGGTCTGTCTGTAACTCAAAACTGTCCAACCGATCAGATATTTGGAGAACTTCTCACACGCCCAAACAGATGCAAAGCACTCTTTTTCAATTTGAGCGTACATACATTCTGACTCTGTGAGTGTTCTGGATGCGAATGCAATTGGGATAAGTTTGCCTTCTTCATCCCAGCTACTGTCAGCACTGACCACAGTGTTTTTGTTCGGATTGTAGAAACTTAACGCAGTCGATTTTACAATGCATTTCTTCACATCCTCAAAAGCCTTCTGCTGAGGTGGACCCCATATCCACTATACATCACCCTTGAGCAGATCAGTCACTGGTTTCAGTCTTGTTGCCATTCCCGGCACAAACTTTGTCATGTAACTGAGCATTCCACATACTGTTCTGAGTTCTGAAACTGACTTTGGTGCTGGCATGTCCAATATCACTACCTTCGCCGGACGGTGTGGGTCCATGTGGACCCAGAAGGTCTTTAAATGCCAATATCTCGTATATTTATAGATATTTTTCAATGAAATTTTATATATGCTCCAAACACACAAATTCTCCTCCTGTCCTAAAATTTCGAAAATATAGGTCAAAATTTCAAAAGGTAATTAAAGGTGACATTTTATATAGTCATTGGTGACGTGTGGGTCCGTGTGGACCCATGCTCGCAAAGAGGGAAAACTCTCCCGCGGACATGTGTCCACTGGACCCACACCGTCTTCCGTGTATAGTCAAAAGCACCGTCCGCGAAGGTTAACCTTCTCTGGGTTTGGAGTGATGCCCTGAGCATGACAACAGAAACACATGTTTGTGGCATCCTGACAAGCCTAATATGTACAGCCTTGTGGGTCAGTGGGCCAAGCTGACCAAATGATTAATGATTCACAGTGAGAATGGTTAAGTCTGGCTCACTGTAGTGAGATTCTGTATTAAGCGCTTTCTGCTGTGCCCCAGTTCTGACTCTAGACAGTGCAACTACCCAGGTTGTCAAATGCTGGAGCAGACTGTTGCCCAGTTCTAGGGAAGTTTCAAAGTATGATGACTGCAGGTGGAAGTTTCAGGGTGTCGAATGGTCCAAGTTTTCAGGACAGACACACAAACATCTGAGATGATTGTCCAGTTAGAGCAGTGGCTCAAGATGGCATTGCCTTTGTCACTTTAGATTGTATTTGGCTTGAGCCAGCCATAGTGAACTGTCATCCACCATGGACAATATCCACTGTAGCTAGTGTAAGCGTCGCATACTGTCATTCATGTGTAAACCATTCACTGTGGGCATCACCTACTGTCAGCCATGTCTACACAATCCACTGTAAGCGTCACATACTGTCATCCATGTCTACACAATCCACTGTAAGCGTCACATACTGTCATCCATGTCTACACAATCCACTGAAAGTGTCACATACTGTCATCCATGTAAACCATTCATGGTGGGTATCACCTACTGTCAACTATGTCTACACAATCCACTGTAAGCGTCACATACTGTCATCCATGTCTACACAATCCACTGTCTCCATGTCTACACAATCCACTGAAAGTGTCACATACTGTCATCCATGTCTACACAACTCACTGTAAGCATCACATACTGTCATCCATGTGTAAACCGTTCACTGTAAGTGTCGCATACTGTCATCCATGTCTACACAATCCACTGTAAGCATCACATACTGTCATCCATGTCTACACAATCCACTGTAAGCGTCACATACTGTCATCCATGTGTAAACCATTCACTGTAAGTGTCACATACTGTCATCCATGTCTACACAATCCACTGTAAGCATCATATACTGTCATCCATGTGTAAACCATTCACTGTGGGCATCACCTACTGTCAATCATGTCTACACAATCCACTGTAAGCATCACATACTGTCATCCATGTCTACACAATCCACTGTAAGCGTCACATACTGTCTCCATGTCTACACAATCCACTGAAAGTGTCACATACTGTCATCCATGTCTACACAACTCACTGTAAGCGTCACATACTGTCATCCATGTGTAAACCGTTCACTGTAAGTGTCGCATACTGTCATCCATGTCTACACAATCCACTGTAAGCGTCACATACTGTCATCCATGTCTACACAATCCACTGTAAGCGTCACATACTGTCATCCATGTGTAAACCATTCACTGTAAGCGTCACATACGTCATCCATGTCTACACAATCCACTGTAAGCGTCACATACTGTCATCCATGTGTAAACCATTCACTGTGGCATCACCTACTGTCATCCATGTCTACATAATCCACTGTGAGCGTCACATACTGTCATCCATGTGTAAACCATTCACTGTGGGTATCACCTACTGTCAACCATGTCTACACAATCCACTGCAAGCGTCACATACTGTCATCCATGTGTAAACCATTCACAGTGGGTATCACCTACTGTCAACTATGTCTACACAATCCACTGTAAGCGTCACATACTGTCATCCATGTCTACACAATCCACTGTAAGCGTCACATACTGTCTCCATGTCTACACAATCCACTGAAAGTGTCACATACTGTCATCCATGTCTACACAACTCACTGTAAGCATCACATACTGTCATCCATGTGTAAACCGTTCACTGTAAGTGTCGCATACTGTCATCCATGTCTACACAATCCACTGTAAGCGTCACATACTGTCATCCATGTCTACACAATCCACTGTAAGCGTCACATACTGTCATCCATGTCTACACAATCCACCGTAAGCGTTACATACTGTCATCCATGTGTAAACCATTCACTGTAAGCGTCACATACTGTCATCCATGTGTAAACCATTCACTGTAAGTGTCACATACTGTCATCCATGTGTAAACCATTCACTGTAAGTGTCACATACTGTCATCCATGTGTAAACCATTCACTGTAAGCGTCACATACTGCTGGGTCAGAACTCATCAGGGAGACTGTCAGCGGACTACAGGCCTCGGAGCAGCAATACAAGTATATCTGCCTTCAAAAGGGATTGCGATGGTTCCCTTATGCAGCTAGTGAAGAGTTTTCATATCTGCAACAGATTTTCTTAACTTCATGTTCCCAGTTTCTCCATCTTCAACTCCCCCCCTCCTTAAGTTCAAATCTTTGCCAAGTCATTACTATGAAGACAGTTGAGTTGTTGGCCTGCGCTTGTCTATGTATTTGTCTGACTTTATTCAAGTTTAAAAGGCTGTGCCAGTCTTGAATAAAAGTCACTCTGTGTTAGGTTTTCTTATGGGAGCAAAAAATACCCCACTTGTTTCTTCTTCTTCCTAAAATACTGGTTCACTCAAAAACGAGTAGGTCACCAGCGCGCATGTTAAAAAGTAAAATAAAATGACATAAAATAGCGCGACTCAGACTGTTGGCCCCTGGAGCAAATTTGGCAACAAGGGGTCGCACTCGATATTCAAGAAGTTAAAAGCAATGGCCAAATTCAGGCCCAGGTAACAGTAAAATATCTGGGGAAGTAAAAATAGAAAATCGTCAATATGCAGATCTCAAAACTGTCGTATCAATTTATTTTTTAAATGAGATTGCATTTGTGGCAATCTTGATGGCACCCGGCAGTGAGTTCCACAGCCGTACAGAACTGGGATAAAAAGAATGTAAGTGGCTGTCAATATTTGATGCAGGTATGGTATAACATTGACCGCCACTCCTGGTGCTACTTTTATTCAATACCAGTTGTTCCATTGGAATATCAATTACTTTAGCTCTGCCTTTGAAGAAGATGTTAAGTTTGATAAAAGCTCTTCTCTCTTCTAAGGGTTTCCATTCTAATTTCCTCATGTTCTTCCTAGTATTCCCCTTTTCTCTGATGTGGTTCCCTGTTACGAACCGTGCTGCTCTCTTCTGAATCTTTTCGAGGTTTTCAATGTCCTTTAGATGGTAAGGATCCCAAACTGAGCAACCATATTCCAGTACTGGTCTAACCAGTGTTTTGTAGCAGTCGTCTTTAACCTTTTGGGGGCAGTCATTGATATTCCTGTATAAGAAAGCTAAGATGTTATTTGCTTTCTTACATACTAAATTGTAATGTTCTTTCCATTTGAGACGACTATCTATAATCACGCCTACATATTTTGCAGCATTAGTTTCTTTAAGAATAGTATTATGGATAGAATAATCTGATCTAATTGTGAGCGTTTGTTACATATACGCAACACTTGGCACTTTTGGGGATGAAATTCCATTTTCCAAGTTCTTTCCCACTCTTGTAAAGCGTTTAGATCTTCTTGTAGAATGCGTGTATCATTCTTGCTTCTGATTGTTCTATATACTAAGCGTCATCTGCAAAAAGCCTTATAGTAGTTCCAGGAGAGAGATTTCTACTTATGTCATTAATATAAATTAAGAAAAACAAGGGCCCCAGAACAGTTCCCTGTGGTACACCTGAAAAGACTGGTTTACAATGGGATGACGACCCTTCCACAACAACTTTCTGCGTTCTCCCAACGAGGAATGATCTAGCCCATTTTAGCAAAGAACCGCCAATGCCGATGTGTTCTAATTTAAGCAGCAGGCCCTCATGGTCAACCTTATCAAAGGCTTTAGAAAAGTCTAATAAAATTGCATTGTTTGCTGTCTGTTGTTAAGACAGTTATTAAAAATCATTCAGAGTTGTTATAAGTTGAGTCTCACAACTCCTTCGCTGTCTAAAACCATGCTTATGTTACTCTGTGTTAGGTTTTCTTATGGGAGCAAAAAAATACCCCACTTGTTTATTGTTTATCGTTTACTGTTCCCTGCCTCATTTCATTTCCTATCTTCTTTGTCGGTAATGTTCGCAAACGGCGTCGTTCTCATTCTGCTTTCTTCCAGTGTTATTTCTCATCAGGGACCGTACAGCAAAGGGACTAACAAGAGCCAGATGGGCCGCGCGAAGTAGGCCTACTGCTCGCGAGCCGACGGCCGAACTTGGGCGTAAAAGAACTTCCGGTGGCAGCTTCAAGCGAGTAAACAATGTGTGGAACACGCGTGTCGGACGGTGTAAATCTCGTTTTCGCATGTAACACTCCAATTTCTTGTACCAAAACCACATCGCATCTAATATGGGGGTGCAAACTGTGCCATTGTTGGCTGTCCCGCCCAGAAATCTAAACACAAAGGGCTTACATTTCACAAATTACCGGCGAAAGGTACGAACGATGAGTGGAGAATGCAGCTGTCAACAGTATCAACAGACAAGATAAATCGTTCAACCCCGACAGGGCTACAATTTGCTCCCGTCATTTCAAGGATTCTTGCTTCAAAACTGGTAAGTCTGAGCATAGACTCTATATCGTTCAGTTAATAGCAGTATTTCATCGAATAGGTTTCTGTAATGACAATTAAGTTCGGGCATCCAAAATTCAGTGATGTCCAAGTGTTGGTTCTTCTTCTTCTTCTTCCTAAAATACTGGTTCACTCAAAAACGAGTAGGTCACCAGCGCGCATATTAAAAAATAAAATAAAATAACATAAAACAGTGCGACTCTGACTGTTGGCCCCTGGAGCAAATTTGGCAACAAGGGGTCGCACTCGATTTAAAAGCAATGGCCAAATTCAGGCCCAGGTAATATATAAAATATCTGGGGAAGTAAAAATAGAAAATCGTTCAATATGCAGATCTCAAAACTGTCGTATCAATTTGTCCCTTGAATGAGATTGCACTTGTGGCAATCTTGATGGCACCCGGCAGTGAGTTCCACAGCCGTACAGAACGTGGATAAAAAGAATGTAAGTGGCTGTCAATATTTGATGCAGGTATATAACATTGACCGCCCACTCCTGGTGCTACTTTTATTCAATACTAGTTGTTCCAATTGGAATATCAATTACTTTAGCTCTGCCTTTGAAAAAGGTGTTAAGTTTAATAAAAACCTCTTCTCTCTTCTAAGGGTTTCCATTCTAATTTCCTCATGTTCTTCCTAGTATTCCCCTTTTCTCTGATGTGGTTCCCTGTTACGAACCGTGCTGCTCTCTTCTGAATCTTTTCGAGGTTATCAATGTCCTTTAGATGGTAAGGATCCCAAACTGAGCAACCATATTCCAGTACTGGTCTAACCAGTGTTTTGTAGCAGTCGTCTTTAACCTTTTGGGGGCAGTCATATGATATTCCTGTATAAGAAAGCTAAGATGTTATTTGCTTTCTTACATACTAAATTGTAATGTTCTTTCCATTTGAGACGACTATCTATAATCACGCCTACATATTTTGCAGCATTAGTTTCTTAAGAATAGTATTATGGATAGAATAATCTGATCTAATTGGTGAGCGTTTGTTACATATACGCAACACTTGGCACTTTTGGGGATGAAATTCCATTTTCCAAGTACTTTCCCACTCTTGTAAAGCGTTTAGATCTTCTTGTAGAATGCGAGTATCATTCTTGCTTCTGATTGTTCTATATACTAAACTGTCATCTGCAAAAAGCCTTAGTAGTTCCAGGAGAGAGATTTCTACTTATGTCATTTATATAATTAAGAAAAAACAAGGGCCCCAGAACAGTTCCCTGTGGTCACCTGACAAGACTGGTTTACAATGGGATGACGACCCTTCCACAACAACTTTCTGCGTTCTCCCAACGAGGATGATCTAGCCCATTTTAGCAAAGAACCGCCAATGCCAATGTGTTCTAATTTAAGCAGCAGGCCCTCATGGTCAACCTTATCAAAGGCTTTAGAAAGTCTAATAAAATTGCATCTATTTGCTGTCTGTTGTTTAAACAGTTACTAAAATCATTGAGAGTTGTTATAAGTTGAGTCTCACAACTCCTTCGCTGTCTAAAACCATGCTGGGAGTTATTTAAGAAGTCATATTTGTCAAGATGGTCCATTATGCTACTATATATTATGTGTTCAAGTAGTTTAGCTGATATGGATGTAGAGATACAGGTCTATAGTTCTCTGCTTTTGTTTTGTCACCCTTTTTGAATAAGGGAACAATGCTCGCATCTCGCCAATCATCAGGTATTACTCCTGGTCCATGTGAAGCTTGGTAAAGTAACTGGTATACCTCAACTCAATTCATTGGCACATAATTTTAAGAGCTTGCCAGGAACGTGGTTGTTTTACAAGGGCCGCTCATGAAGTAAACATTTCCATCTCTGGTGTGTGTGTGTGTGTGTGGGGTGTGTGTGTGGTGTTGTGTAAAAGGAGAGAGAGAGAGAGAGAAAGAGAGAGATAGAAAAGAAAAGAAGAGAGAGAGAGAGAGAGAGAGAGAGGTATGTTTATGGTGTGTCGTGCATTTTTTGTGGTCGGGTAATTTTGAAGTCACGGTAAAGGCAGAACACATCGTCTTTTTTGTTATAACAAAAAAAGTAATTCATTCATTACTCTTGAACTTGATGATGAGTCAAGCCTATGTCACAGGTTTCTCAGTAGACTCAAAGTTTTAGCCCTCTCCGTCCTCCTCCTCCCCTCCTTCTCCCCCTCTTTCTCTTTCCCTCTCTCCCTTCTCCTCTAACACCACACACACAACACCACACACACACACACATAATGATTGTTCTCCAACGGGTTCCGAGGGGGGGTTGGTGTTTTTGACAAAGCCTTATCAAAAAAGCTAACATTTAACTTTTGTTTACTTACTGCATTCAAAATGATTAAACAATAAATTCTTAAATTTGGTCCGTTTCATAAAAATTTTTGTTTATAAAAAATTTGGAAAACTCGGGGTAGATCTCAAAAAATGGCGACCAAAAACGGGAACGAAAAATACCAACCAATTTTGAAATGATGTCTTAAAATGTTTGGAAATGGTTTTTCAAAATTTGATACTGTGTTAAAAAGCCAAATAAACCACCCCTTTATGTTTCAACGTGTATTTGTTATTTTTTTTAAAATGTTTTTTCATGAAAATAGCGTTGCGGGTTTACGGGCCGTGTCCCCTTTCCTTTCGAAATAGGAGATCGTAAAACCCCAACTAAAGGGGCAAATAGCTTTTTTTCATTGAAATCAATTCTAAACAAAAAAATGAAACCCAAAATCATCTTTTAAGCAGAAAAAATGTAAAAACTAAAAAAAAGTCAAGTTATCTTGCGCGCCCCCAAATGAAACGCTCCCAACCCCGGTTTACAACGGCGAGCGCAGCAAAACGTCGAGAAAACCACAAAAGAACGGGGTCATGATCTTCTGTAATACACTACCGTAAAACGATGACGTTTCACGAGGAATTCCCATGAGTGACGTACAATGGGCAAAAACCGATGACGGGTCCCTTCCGTTTCATTTGGGAAAACCCCCGGGAAAACGGGGGCGTCTTTTTTTTAGACCGGTCAAATTGTTACAAGAAGGTTTTTCAACCCTGGGCTTTTTCGTTGAATTTTTTCATTGCTACATTGTTTATTAAAACAAACAGTATGATTTTTTTGTGAAATTAAACTTGAATTTTTACGCGATTGAACATTTAAATCGAACTTTGTCTTGTTTGAATGCACGTGTCCCTTTAAATGCTCGAACTATTATTTATTGTTTTGATTTTTTTTGTTCCGACACTTACTTTTTGAAGATAAGATAAGAAAGTTGCTTATACCCAGCCCCCGCCGAGTACTTTCATGAATCAAAACAATACTTTTTTAAAGTTTTCTTAAAGATAATGCTTTTACTTTTCCCCTAAAAAGGGCAGCAATCGGAATGTAAAATTTTACTGAAAAAGTTGTGAGCGTAACAGAGACTGCTTTAGAAAACCCAAACCGGGGGCTCGTGAAATGCCAGCACTCGTGCGATTGCTTTTTTAAGTTTCTGGCAAAGAAGGACATGTTATAATTAGCAGAGGGTAGTTTGCTTTTAGTTTTCGTACACTTACCCCTATGCTTTGACCGATAAAAAAGTGCTTTAGGTGAAATTCTTTGGTCAACCAAAAAAACAATCCGGGCATTGCTCGGCCGAACATCGACACAGGAAGTTGGTGTCCCAGAAATCTCAAATGATTTTTCTAATCCTATTTGCATCCAAATGAAAACATGAATACGTAAAAGGATTTTAAAAAAGTAATAAACATTTTATTTTTTTCCGAAATGTTTGTTTCAGAAAATGGGTTTTTTAAGGGCGGTTGTGGAAATTCCTTTGACATGTTTCGACATAACAATGGGACGCCTGACGGTGTTTCCAGCATAACAAAGGACGCCCTTTAAACCTTTTTTGTTTTTCCTTTTTTTTTTTTTTAAAGTGAATCACCTTTTCCCCCATTGATTAATACTTTGAAAGCATTTAATTTTGCACAATAAAGGTATTTTGGTTTAATGTTAGCTTTTGTCTGCTCATTTTGTATGTTTGGTGTCCCACGTAACACTGAAACGTCATGCAAATGAGTGTCCTCCAAAGACAAAAAATATGAAATAATTGCAAAAGATATTGATAAGATCTATTCTAATATGACTTATGGCATATACTGAAGATAACTTCAAGCTAAATTTTGACATTTATTGATCTGGCACAAAATGTTTTGATCATGACGTTGCGTGTGTTACGGTGTCCCAGAGAACGAGTTGCAAACAAAAGTCATTTAAAAAAAAATAAACTAATATAACTGTTTTAATGTTTCCTCTGAACATGAACAAGCACCACATTCATTAAATAAATGAACACTACAATTTATGTGTGAACTATGGGTTACATAGTGTCCCGATGAAACACACACAACATAAGACTATACCGTCATTTCAAAGTGCAATTTTGCAAAAACTACTTGAGATAATCATTTCTTTTTTACAGAATTTAATAGTACTTTCATCTGTCTTCAAAATCAACTCACTTTGGAAATCCTCAGGGGACTTTAAATTTTCAGCCTCTTTTTCCCCCTTTGGAAACCAGTACTGGAGAACAACTCATATATATATATATATATATATATATATATATATAATATATATATATATATATTACATACAAATATATACACACACAAACACAGAGGTTAAGGAGTCATTCTTATTTATTTGTATCAGATGACCAAAGTTCCTTGCTTTGATATGCAAAACAATAATTTTGTATTTACATACAGAAATATTCCTCCTATGTTTCTAGGTCCTGGTGGGAAACTGAGGAGACTCATTGAAGGCAGCCTGCCCACTGAGTACATGCCGGTCAGGACAATTGAAACTCCAAAACCAACAGAAAGGAAACCACCGGTAAGCAAAAACATACAATTTATATCCAGTAAAGTCATTTACGGTATATTTTGTCTTCAAAACGGAAAGAAAAAGAAAGAAAATGATCGCAGAATTCAAAACATGTATGTACAAATAATATTACTGGAGCATTGAAGAGCATGCTTTGTTGCACAGGTGTAATGTATGATCTACATAATGAATCTATAGTGTAGTATCTATAATGAATGAATCTATAATGTATGTATCTGTTTTTTCACAGGTATAATATGCACAAATGAACATAATATTATAAGGAGCAGGCAATACAAATAGATCTGTTTTAAAGGAGAATACGATGGTTCCCTCAGGCAGCTAGTGAAGGGTTTCTCATATTTATTATATATTTCCCCCCCTTTTTTTCTTCTTTTTTGTGTGAATTCAAATCTTTGTCAAGTCATTGCTGTAATGACTGAAGAATTGTTAACTTGCACTTGTTTTCTCCCACTGTTTAATTGTTCAGCAGTATATATATATATATATAAATATATATTTTATATATTAATATATATATATATATATATATATAAATATATATATAAAATGCATGTAAGCCGAAAACAGGCAACTACAACCCATATCCTTTGTTCCAGATGCAACGGGAACCTCCTCCAGAACCCCAGAGAGTGTGCTACTTCACACTTAAAGACCTGAGGAAAGACTCCACTCGGCTGCCTGCACCTTGGACACGTCTAGAAGACGAGGAAAACTACATTTCAGTAGGAATTATAGACAGATTCACTGAAGATTCATGTGTCCATTTCCTCTGATCTGTCCTCTACTGTCCATGTGCTTGGCTTACCTGCAGCTAATCTCAGTAGACATTTAGAACAGGTTCGTTTGCATACTTATTTACAAGAGCTTTCTACCCTCAATGTCTGTACGGGGTTACAAACCCAGAACTTCAAGATTTCTCCACCTCACCACCAATTGCAGGCTTCACAGACAAGCACTATTGCACAGAACACACTATTATGATTATGAGCAAAACAATCACTGTACGGTCCCTGTTCTCACCACGGCGACGATTCACAGCGAGAGTTTGCTGCCAGCGAGTTGGAAGGAAAAAAAAAAAAGGTAGCCTATGTGAACCATCGGAAGACCGATGGCTGAAGGAGGTTTGTGTGACCGCAGAGACGGGGATGTGAGAAGAAAAAGTGACAAAACACGGCGAATCTGAAGCGTTTTGGGAACTTGGGAAAGGGAGACTCTAGGAGGGACGCAAAGAGTGACTTATCTGTTATCACAGAAAAAAATAGACACATGTACATAGTTTTAATGGCGTGAATCTTAAACTATAAAGAATGTTTTAGAGGGAGTTTTAAAGATAGAAAAAATAAGGATGGAGTAGGGTTTAAAGTTCTGTACACCATGCTGATGGTTAACAAACAAGAAAACTGAATTGGTGTTTCAGATTGATGAACTAGAACAAAAAAATTATTGCCGTTACAGAGACGATTCCTAAAAGACGAGACCTTGTACCTTCCGAATATAGCCTGGAAAATTTAATATGTTTCACAATGAAAACCCAACCCGAGGAGTTGCCTTGTACTTTGATAAAGCATTACATATAAAGGCCTATGCGCAAGGATGGCCCCGAGGCATCCGTTAGTGGGATGAACTCCCAGCACTCATTGTAGAGGCAGACTCCTCTGACAGTTTTTAAAAATAGTCACCTCCCACCTCAGTACTGACACTCTTGACAGTCTCGCTGCTTAAAAATAGTCACCTCCCACCTCAGTACTGACACTCTTGACAGTCTCGCTGCATAAAATAGCCACCTCCCACCTCAGTACTGACACTCTTGACAGTCTCGCTGCTGCGAAACTTCAGGAGTAAGATTAAAACGAACGCAAACACAAACTGTCCTGTATGAATGTGAGAGTGCAAAGGTAGTAGTAGTAGTAAGGGACAGGCTGTTATACGTAGCCTAGGCCTCGCGGCCTTTCTTGAATCCCATCCATGTTAGTGTTCTGAATTGGTTTGTTGCGTATGCGCATATTGGTTTGTTAATCAAATTCAAATAACAATTTAGTGAATTTATGATCCGCATCAAGGAGATTTTTAAATGAGTTAGTAGATTGTGCAATGTTAGGTAGGTAGTGGGTAGGGGTGTGCTGGTAGGAGGGCCGCTGCGGCGGGGGGGGGGGGGGGGGGGGGGGGGGGGGGGGGGGGGGGGGGGGGGGGGGGGGGGGGGGGGGGGGGGGGGGGGGGGGGGGGGGGGGGGTGGGTGCCGCTAGGATGCCTGCCCGTCACTTTTTCATCTCTCTGATCCAGTTATGGCAGGGAGTGTTTAAAGTGATCTGGGTAAATGTTGTATCTAGTATCAACTTATACAACTTGAAGAGCTATTTCAAGCCTGCACAGGAAAAAAAAAAAAGATTTTTTTTTTAAAAGTCGGGCAGCCAGTTCAAGGAAACCTATTCTGTGGCAAAATAATCAGTGTTGATTGTGGCCACATAACAGAAGAAGAAATAACTACATTCCAAGAGTCGGTCTGGTGCCAATTTCTAAGGACAAAGAAAAAAATTCTTGTTGGTTGCACATATATATATATATATATTATAATATATATATATATATATATATATATATAATGCTGAACAATTAATAGTGGGGGAAAACAAGTGCAGCTAACAATTCCCCAGTCATCATAGTAAATGATTTGGGCAAAGATTTGAACTTTTTAAAAAAAAAAAAAATGAAGAAAATGGGGGAAGATATTATAAAATATAAGAAAACCCTTATATATATAAGTCCTAACACCACTGAAGAAAATCTTCATAAACTCTTTCAACTTTTAGGAAGAGAAGAAATCCAGAAATATGGTAAAGTTTTAATCATGGGGGATTTTAACTTTCCAAATGTAGATTGGGAAGGGCACTGGATTAATGATAAAGATAAATGATTTTATTGAAAGTTTAAGGGATGCATTTTTATTTCAAACTGTAACAAAGCCCACAAGGACAAGAGAAGGCCAACAAGAGAACATACTTGACCTGATTTTAGTTAACGATACACAGATAGTATCAGACATTACACACTCTTGCCCCCATGGCAAGAGTGACCACCATGTGCTAACCATTTTCCTTGTACACAACAGATTCCACTGAACAAACAATGACATATAATTCGAAAAAAGGAAATTATACACAAATGAGACAGGATCTTGTGGATCAGATTTGGGACTACTTGAATGATTTGAATGTAAAGGAATGTTGGCAGGACATTAAAGGGAAATGCACTTTTTAATGGATAAAAACATACCGAAAAGAAGAGGTTTTAACAATAGGAAGAAAAAGTATAGACCTTATTGGATGTCACTAGCATTAAGAAACAAGGTAAAAAAAGAAAGAAAGATTATATAGAAATTATTTAGAGAATGTAAGTTGAAGGCAGGTAAACGATATTAGGACTACATAGAAGTAAGAAATTATTGTAGCAAGAAATTGAGGAGTGAGACGAAGGAACATGAAAAAGAAATCGCCAAAAACTAAGCTAAATTCGAAAATGTTTTGGAAATATATAAACTCTAAACTTAAAATGTGTTCTGGAGTTAGCTCATTGAAAGATAGCAAGGTAACATGGTTACCAATGATCAGGACAAAGCCAGTGTTTTGAATGAGTACTTTGCTAGTGTGTTTACCAAAGAAAATACAGACAACTTACCACTAATTGCTAAGGAGGCTCCCGCATATAGCTCAGACTTAGTTATTACAGTAGAAGCTGTGAAAAATAAATTGAAAATGTGGATGTAAACAAGGCTAAGGGGCCAGATAGGGTTCCAGCCAGAGTGCTCAAGGAGCTGTATCAGGAACTAGCCATTCTTCTTACAATTTTATTCAATAAAAGCTTAGAAGCTGGGAACTCCCATCAGATTGGAAAACAGCTGAGGTCATTGCTGTCTACAAAAAGGCCACAAGATCCGACCCTGGTAATTATAGACCAGTGAGCCTGACATGTATATAATGCCAAATTTTAGAGCAGATTGTGAGGGACGCCGTGGTTAAACATATGACAGATTCCAATCTTTTCACAGAGTGCCAACACGGGTTCAGGGACAGGGCGTCGTGCATGACCCAGTTGTTAGATGTGATGGATGATTTTACACAACTTTTAGAAGTCAAGAGGCATTTTGATATCATTTACTTAGATTTTAGAAAGGTGCCGACTCTGTGCTGCATAAAAGGCTACTTCTTGAAATGGAAGCTTATGGGATAACAAGAAATTTACTACAGTGCGTGAAAAACTTTTTGAAGGGAAGATCTCAAAGGTTGCGGGTGGGAACAAAATAGTCCTCAAACATTGATGTTTAAAGTGGTATTCCCCAGGAAGTATCCTGGGCCCAGTACTTTTACAATTTTTATAAATGATCTCCCAGATGACATACAGAGTACATGCAAGATATTTGCAGATGATGCTAAAGTGTATAATCGTTCCCAGAATTCAGATATACTGCAAAATGACATAAACAAATTCATACAATGGTCAGAGAAGTTGAATCTATACTTTAATGCAGGGAAATGCAAGGTTATGCATGCAGAGTATGATAATCCAAACAAAGGATATGAAATAACTCATGTCTCATCCAAGCATGTTTTAGATACTTGTACAGAGGAAAAGGATTTAGGAGTGATATTTGATTCAAAACTCAAATTCGACAAGCATATTACAACAGCAATAAATAAAGCCAATAGGATGCTGGGCTCGATTAGAAGGATTTTTAAAAATTTAAGTGAAAAGGGTTCGTAAATGAAATGTATACACTTGTTTGTACGGCCACATCTTGAGTATGGAAACATGATTTGGAATCCTTTTATTAAACGACAGTCTAGTGCAATCGAAAGAGTACAGAGGAGAGCAACTAAAATGTTAAAATTTATAAAAAATTTATATTACGAGGACAGGCTACAAAAGTAGACTTGCCATCTTTAAAATATAGAAGATTAAGGGAGAATTGATAAATGTTTACAAGATTTTCAAAATACTGACAATACTAACAAAGATTTTTTTCACTTGTCTAATGAAACAAGAACTTGTAATGTTTCAGTGATCTTAAAATTCTAACCATCTATAGCAGAAATAATATTAGGAAAAACTTTTCCTCTAACAGAGTCACCAAACATTGGAACAATCTTCCTGCACAACTAAATTGGCTCAGATACTAACAAATTCAAAAACCTCCCAGACAGTGATACTAAAATTGCTCAGTTAAAGTATCTTTAGATTGGTGCATCAAAAGGGATGCTTATATCATCACAGCAATTGTTAATTAATTAAAAAGGACACGTTATGAGGCCGCAAGGCCTGGTCGTCCAGTTGCCTGACCTGGCCTGACCTTGCCAAAAACGTGTCTACTTTGGCAGTTTTGACTTTGTGCAATCAGAGATCACAAATCGAGCGTCCCATCCCACCAAAGGAAGTCGCTCCCAGATACAGAATCCTAGTCCTCTTTCAGATAGTTGAGATGGTAACTGCCTGCCATGTTGTGCTCATTGTTTGCCATTTGAGCATCAAAAGACAACACTAGAAATAAGAGCAAAAACGGCAATAGAACTGTCTCGCGCTATGTTTGAACAAAAAGTCTACATTGAGAACAGTTCAGATCCAACAATGAAAGACATGAATTCAATTTAGTCCATCAGATCTAGTTATCAAAAGTGAGTACGACTGCAGTGGAAAACTAAACAAATCTAAATCAATGTTAACCTCGAAACGCGTTGTGTTTTTATGGTAACTCGTTTGTCCACGTTTCTCCCTGGCGGTTCGAGCATACAATTATTTAAGATTAGTCCACAGATGTTAGACATGAATGCATTCTGTCCCCATTGCAGATAAGAAATGGGAAGTGACTTGGGGGGGGGGGGGGGCCACGTCACACCATGTTTACCATTCTCAAGGAAACCTCTGTCTACCCAATTTTTCTACTATTGTGTGAGAAAGGACTGACTATCAGTATCCTGAACTGTTCAACCCCGACTCTCCAGTCATCCCACGTTCTGACCCTCTTTTTCAGCAGTAATGTTGTCAAGAATGGGAGCAGACTTCCTGCAGATTCATGCATCCACTCACTTTGTGTCTGCCTTCCAGGACATGTGAAAAGTACGTGTCATCAAAACTCAGATACCACACCTGCCACTTGTGTCCCTCGGTATCCACACAGGCACAGTAACGAAAGTCTTCTGTCCCTATATCAATCCTTTTTTAGCATAAAAGCAAAAGCCCAGTCGACAGGCATAGTCCGTGGTGAGATGGAGGGAGGTGAACTGAATAAGTCATGTTTGCATATATATGTATGGTTAGATTGTCGTCACCAGGATACAATTACAAGATCCCCGCCGCTTCTGCTGGGTACCAGGGCGGAGGTGGAAAATGTGTGTGTTTACACCCCATTACAGCAAGGTGTTAAGATATTGGGGTATGCAACAATCTATGTTTCTTTTCCAATGATAGTTTTGACTCCCAATCTGATTTTCTACATATCTCCATGTCCAAGGTAGTTTGATTCCAACTCTGATTAAACTTACTTTTATTCCCACTCTGATTTACTTATCTACAGGCCTTAGTCTTTAAGTCCCGAAAGCACCGTGTGTTTAAATTTCTCTCCAGCTACAACTCTTAGGATTCATCATACTAAATGTTAGCTTTCTCCTCAATTGATATAGTTTTTTTTTGTTTGTTTTTTTCACATCAATCTCAGTCTATATGGTGTTTAACAGTTGTTTTAATAGAAGATTGTTTAGAAGCAGAAAGTGATTTTTTAAAAGATTTATTATGCTTTAATTAATACAAAATATGCTTCATCTTCAGGAGCTCTGCCCCCAGAACCACCCGCTGAGACTTGTCCTTGACCCCACTGGGGGCCTAAGCTGGCCCCCAGACCTCGGCCAATCTCCTCTTTACAACAGTTTTTGCACATACATAGGCCATCCTAATGAGATTGTAGTGTGCAAAATGTAACACTGAATTTTGTTTCTTTATGACAGAAAAAAATGTTTGTTGTTGAACATTTATAGTTTGTTTACAGTACTAAGTCAAGATTGGTTTTGTTGTGCTCCTTCATGGAATGACTGATTAAGTCTTTTTAAAAAAAAAGAACATAAAAAAAGACATTTCATAATTTTTTTAAAAGATGAAAACCATCATCCCAGAACTTATAAAATGCCAAAACCCTTTTCAAACAAAGGCTTGAATGATTTTTCAGAAAACCATTTTTTTTGCACACATTGCCTGTGATTAGTGCTATTGCAGGTTTTCATTATTTTCTACAGATGAACCCAACACCACAAAGACTTTCCACTGAGATGAAGGACGCATCAGGAAAGATCTGAAGACTCGCTGTTGATTTTGTCAACGTAGGAGTAATTGAGATCTTCATTTGGGCTGCTGCATCAAATATTGGCTTGGTCCAAAAATCATAGGTGGTGTGTCTGTATGTTTGTGTGTGAGAGAGAGAGAGGTGTGTGGTGTGTGTGCTCATGTGTGTGCATGTGAGTATGTGAATGTGTGTGTTAGGTGTTTGTGGTGTTTATGCATAACAAATATGGGTCGCCTACTTAAAAGGAAGAGCTGAAATGAATATACAACAGAAAAGGAAGGGAGAGTCAGAGAGATTAAGAAGTAACCACGCATTCACAACATCGCGACTTGTAGGTATGTGTGTTTTTCATATGTCTGGCATACGATCAGTGCGCACGCAAAAAAGTGCATTATAGACGCACACACAAACTCGGTTCCATTTAATGTACAGGTTTCATCATCATGAAGAAGTTTTGCAAGTGCTGGCAATTTGTTCATTGATTGGGAGGAAGATGAGTGCACATCATTCTTAGTCCTTACACATCATTCAAATGAGCCACATGATCAAAAACTGATGGATACAAATAGTAAGTGTGTGAAAGCTGAGCTGTCCCTAATTGATGGATGTGATGTATAAGTCCCACCACTGAGACCATCAGGAAAGTTTCATCTTATCCGCTGGAAATCCAGAATGTTTCCTGCTTTTTGTGAACAGTTCCAATGAGTGCGATTTGATGGCTGTGCTGCAGCAGTGCTCTGCCAGACTATGACATGCCAAGAAGTTGTCATGCCACCAGACGATAATCTATATTCAGGTGTAACTGGTGGAACCTACTCTGTAAACTTCAGTATTTTCATGCACAGAAATATTTTCTCATATGCACTGTCTGTGTCATCTAGAAAATGATTAACTCACATCCATAGGCAGCTTTGATGATGAAGATCTCACGGCCGCGCCAACCCACTCACAACCACAGCATTTAGTTTCAATTCAACCGCTTAGCCGTTGACCCCAGCTAGGCGCGTAACGAGTCAGCCACCGCACTGTACCAAGACGCGCGATCTTTGCCTCAGCGAACACGCTTTTTTTTTAGTGTTTGGACCGCTTCGAGACTGGTGAAACATCATTAAGTTAAATATTTTAACGTAGCAGAGTTTTTTAACTAAAATTTCTGTACGAGAGCAATAGCGCAGTGAGTACTTGAGAGTGTGACAAAAGCTGGCATTTTCCGCTCTTCTCTGGTGAGTACCATAAATTAAAAAGTTCGTGTTTTTAAAACTTACCTGACAGAACTTGCGACCGCAAACCTAGGCTTTCGCCGTGGCCGCGCGCCGTGCGCGTGGCCTGCCCTGATGAGCTGCGCTGCCTGATGATGTTTGTGAGCCGAAGTGCCGGCCAGGGCGTTGGAAAAAAAATCTTTGTGAATGAAAAGTTAGTTAGCATTTGTAAAGGGCCGTATTTACACCGGTGTATATATACATATTTCATTCCATTTTTTGCTACATTTTAGATTACTATGGTTCATGTAAGAGCAACGAAGCCTAATTAAAGGGAACGTTGAGGATAACATATTACACAAGCACAATAATTTACTTAAACTTTTGGAATAACAGTAATGGTAGTAGGCCTAACAATAATAAAGTGAATAATTATTATAGATAAAATAAAACTTCATTTCCAATCACTAAACTATTTCTATCGGCAATTCAAATAAAAGTGTGTTTGTTGGTAGTACCATAAGGTTGTTTTGGTTGTGTGTGTAGTTGTGTGTTGTGTGTGTTGTGTGTGCTGAGTGCGTGCGAGCGTGCATGCGTGCGTGTAGTGTGTGTGTGTGTGAGGAGAGAGATAGATGAGAGAGAGAAGAGAGAGAGAGGAGGGGGGGGTGATGGCCCTGAAAGGATATGGAACAAAACGGTCATTCTCTCACTGACCATTTTGAACGTTTTAAAGGTCTTGTGTATACTGGTGTTTGAAAAGGTCTAAGAGATCCAAAGAAAGATCAAAACAAATCAGAAGTAACGTGTTTTGAGTGTTGCTTCTGCAATAAACGTAATCTTCAATGTGAATGTACTGGAAGATAGTAGGAAGTACATATTCAAAAATAGTTTTGTGTGTTTTTGTGCAAAAAGAAACTTTGAAAAATCGACAAACCGCAAACATTCAACTACAGCAAAAGAGGCCGTGCAATTGGCAGAATTTGAATAAGCCTCAAAATTATGGCCCCTGTTTGACCCCAGTTTATCTGTCAGTCAGTGTGCCTATGCACTCACCTTTCAACAGCAGAGTAAAGTGGGGACCAGAGAAAAAGATAAAGAAATCTGCCGTATCTCAAACAGTATTCCAACCAGCAAAACGAAAGTGCCAATCAAACCTGATCTTGATAGTGTTATTTCATTTTACTGTCTCATCTAAGCCACATCAACTCCGGCAAAAAAGTCCACTAGAACTGTAACATGCAGACTGCCCCACTCCATCAATGAGCATTATCTCCAGTCAAAAAACAATTTCCTTTGTGTCACATCTGATGCCACATCAACTCCACCAAAGATTCAGAGCGCATACAGTGCAGAACCGTTCCAACGGCATTGACAAAGCATTGTCTCCCAGTTCAGAAAAAGAAATCCTCAGGCCTTTGATCAGCTGAAGGCACCACTGACAACCACAAAGAAAGCTTATTTCACAAAACTGCCCGCATTAAGCTCTCACAGTCCAGTGCTCAAATGACTGTCACATGCCAAACTGGTGAAGCCGATTGGTGCTGAAAAAAAATTACAAACCTCGGAAACGGCATCAAGAGAAGCTCGAACACCACTCAGGAAGACGCGAGCAAAAAGAAATGAACAAAATTCGTATTTGGAATGTTATCCCGGAGACACTGACCAAGAGCGGCCAAACAGCAAGGGCACAGAACTGAAGACGGCAAGCAAAGTACCAAACAGCCTGGTACTTATGAAGCGAAATGCGTCAAGTATCGTAACTGCAAAACAGTCATGCCTCGTGGCGGCACTTGGCCTTCAGTTTGACAAGTACAGACTGCACAAACATTTCTATAGGAGCTCTCGGGTACACTGTGCCAGTGAACAGAAAAGAAAGGAAAGAACAAGTCAAAGCACAGTGTGCCGAAGTAGAATGTCAGATAGAAGTGTGGAGGTCCCTTGGAATGAGATCGTTGGGATCTGGAACTGGTTACCAACCACCTTCTTCATGCATTAAGGATGTCCCCAGCATTGCACCAAACTGCTGGAAGCTTATGACAATCAAGGCCGATTAACATGGCATGATGAGAGTAATTCCAGCGAACGAAATCAGACAAGGATTGGCGTGACCCTGGAGGCGGATCATTTAAAATGATGCTTCAAATAGCAAACCTGTGAACGCTAATTCAAGCATAACACATTGCATTATGACCATTGCTGAATGTGAATGACACCCCTGAAAACCGTACAAGAAGACTGTTGGACCTTACAAAGACAAATTGAGACCATGAAAGCATGGAATGGCGAGGCAACAACCTCGCCTTTTTCTCTTTGAGACTATGACTTTATAACTAAAATGTATGGACTGACAGGTGCACAGGGGATCCACCCTGTCTGTACTGCACAACAGAACGAAGACACAGATGCAGCTGCCCCCGGAGAAACATGAAGGAAACATCAGCAAGAGAACCGTTCAGTCCAGATCAAGAGGGACTATCAGAAGTAATAAGCGTGCAGGAAAAATGAAATCAAAAGCAACTATTCAACAATGTGTATCAGAAAACCAGTTCTTTAGACATAGAACTGAAGCAGTGACACCTCCTACCTTCACATCGTGCTGGGTGTTGTCAAAAACACCATGACCTTGCTTGAAGATGATGCCTGCTCTTGATGAACGCTGGCAAACATTAAGCTTCACATGATAGACATCACTCTTGCCAAGTTGTGAGTATTTCCAGTACATTTCAGCAGCATGTAAAGAGCAAGAGCCATTGAAAAAGAAAAAGAAACTGCTGAGACAAACTCCATGCCAAGGCCAGAAAGTAAACTACAAAGGAACTTGAAGAAAGCATAAAAAAGAACCAAGTAAGAAAGTGGATAAAAAGAAATCTACAGCCACTCATTGCTATTCCGTTCTGGGCCAATCACAATGCAAACTAGAAGAATGTTCTGCGGGCAAACAAGAACATCCCACGCAGGCTTATCCATACCAGTGCCTTTGTTGGGAACCATTGCAACAAGTATCTGAAAGAACCGGGTACAAAAACATCTGTTCAGAGGTTGCAGAAAAGACAGGAGAAATTCCAACTCGCAGGGCCCATACTAAATACATCCAGAAACATTCGTTGACAAGTTCTCGCCAATGAGCTGAATGCCCTCTTCCTCGATGTTCATCGACGCATATCGCATCAAAGAGCCATCTGTGATGAGAAGAGATATTGAAACATCCATCAATCGGGTACATGGCATTTTACAGAGAAAAGTTTCCAGACTGCATCAATCCCAAACAACATTCTGTTGGAAACCTCACTGTGATTCCCTGTGAACAGACACTGGGGGAACAGGAGTGGCACACTGCTGGAGAGCTAGGAGTGCGAGGAGGATCACACTCCACAATCATGCACGTTGAGAAAGTCAGGGGCTTGAACAACAAATCAGCAACAGCTCAAAGTCCTGCTCACAGAGCATCTGGAGCCACTGGTGGCACCAGACCACAGTTTCAAGACTGAATAAAGCCACCACGTGAGAAAAAAACCAGCACTGATTACGGGAAACGTTTTTGTAATATGTCATTATGATACATTCTTTCCCTAAGCATCTTTATATTATGTACTGAACAAAATCCTAAGAATATGTTTACCCGCAGACGTTATTGCAGATCAACCATTTCAGAGCAAGAGAGAGACAGGTATGAAATCATATACGAAAGATTTGTTTGAAATGAAAAAGCATACATATACGTACAATCCCAAATTGACAGAAAATAATTGAGTACATAAACATCCTATAGAACGTAAGAGCATTATAATGGTCCTTTCAAGTGACAAATGTTCACTGATACTAAGATGAATTGCATGTTTGTAATGGGTGTATATAATAGCTATAAAATATTGACCTTTATTTCCACGATTTGCATTATGAAAAATAATAGGTTTTAAAATTATGTACATTGCAGTGAGAGTAAACTACTGAACACAACTATAGTTTTTGTTTTAGATATTTTTTTCAAACGGGCAAAGTGTACTTCATGTTAAAGTGTGGGGGTTGGGGGGAAACGAGGGGGGGTGGGGCGTTTTGAGAGAGGAGAGGGGACAACACCAAAAGCCGTCAGTGTCACACTCTCTGTAACATTCACTACCGCTGCTCTGAGAGTGTAGGACACACCCACGAGACAAGTGCAGACAAACCGTTTGGTGTTGTGTAAAAGTGATAGTGAACAGTTTTTATGTGAAGAGAAAGTGATATGACACCAGAACCATGGCTTTACCCGGATCAGAGAATCGTAGTACACCATGGTGTGTGGGGTGTGCGTGCGTGCGTGCGTGCGTGCGTGCGTGCGTTTGTGTGTGTGTGTGTGCTTTTTAGTGTGTGTGTGTGTGTTTGTATGGTGTGTGTGTGTGTGTGTGTGTGAAGTGTTTAGTGTGTGTGTGTGGTGTGTGCGTGTGTGTGAGTCAGTGTGGGTGTTGTGAGTGTGAGTGTGTGTGTGTGTGATCCTGTTTTGTTCTGTAAGTCAATGATGCACGTCCGTTTTCAATTCAGCTTCTCTCTCTCTTCTCTCTCTCTCAGATCTCCTCTCCTCTCTCCGTCTGCCTCTCATCTCTCTCTCTTCTCTTCCCCCCAACCCTCTCTCTCTCTCTGTCTCTCCACCTCTCTCCCCCCTCCCCCCCTGACCCACCTCAGTCTCGTGTGCCGTGAATATGGTGTGTTGTGTGTGGTGATGGGTGTGTGTGTGTGTGTTGTGTGTGATATCTGATTTTGTTCTTGTGAAGTCATGCAGCACGTCAGTTTCAGTTCAGTTTCCTCTCTCCTCTCTCTCTCTCTCTCATCTCTCCTCTCTCTCTCTCTCTCACTCTCTCTCTCTCGCGCCTCGGACTCCTTATGCCGTGTGGCCGTGTATATGTAATTTTTAGTGTGGTGTGTGGGATGTGTCTGGTGGTGGTGTGTGTGTGTGTGTGTGTGTGTGTGTGTGTGTGTGAGAGAAGAGAGAGAGAGAGTGTGTGTGTGTGTGTGTGTGTCACTGTGAGAGAGCAGCGAGAGAGAGAAAGAGAGAGAGAGAGAGAGAGAGAGATTGAGTTTCAGTTATGAGTGCAAGCCATTGTCCATGTGAAACAGTGTTCTTCTGATCATGCTTTTATTGATTTGTATGTACAAAGATATCTGTGCATGTCCAAGTTTCTTCAAATATGTATTAATAATCTGTCCCTCCTCCCACCTCCACTCTCCTCCCCTCTCTCTCTCCTCTCTGTCATGCTTTTATTGATTTGTGTGTACAAAGGTATCCGTGCAATGCTGTTTTCTTTATTGTATGTTATTCTCAAACAGTCATCCTCCCCCCACCCCAATCTCTCCCTCCCTCTCTCCCTCTAGGTCACACTCTCTCTCTCTCATTACCTCTGTCTCTCTCACTATCTCTCTCTCTCAGTTTTTGCATGCGCGCCGGTTACACTGTGCAATTTTCTTTTCTTCCCTATTGATTTGATAAGTGGTAAATTTGCGTGCAGTGTCCTGGTAGGCATTTTACCTCAACCATTCCTCTCTCACTCTCTTTCTCGTTCTCCTCTCTCTCTCTCTACTCCTCTCCTCTCCATCTCTCTCTCTCTCACAGACACACACGCGCGCGCACACACACACAACACACACACACACACACACACACACACACACATACACACACACACACACACTCGAACTTTGGGGTTGCAGCAGTTTTTCGTCAAGCGCTGGTCTTGTTTTTGTTGTGGTTGTGTTTTCCATTAGTCAGGGCTGTTAAAAGGTTCATACCTAAATCCCACATCTGTAATATAATAAACATAATGAGGGTATTGACGGTAACTTTCTGCTTTTATGTACAAATTGCGAAGTGTGCCATGCTGTGCGCAGTGTGTGTGTGTGTGTGTTGGGGTCCCCCCCCCCGCGCTGCCGCGCGCGCGCACAAAAAGCGTGCGCGCACGCGTATGTGGTTTTGTGTATGTGAAGAATTCAAGCGCATCGGAACAGATACTTTCGTTCCGGCCTCGACAATAAGCTCACAGCGTGTTGTGGCAAAGACAATTCCGCTTTCTCGGTGTACCAGGCTTGCTGAGGCAGTCCGTTGTTGTAAATATGGGTCAGCTATAGGCGCGATACAGACACCAAAGCAGGGTGAGTTTCGCTATTCTCCATGCTTTCAAGTACTAGCGCGAGACTTTTTATCTCCTGACACTCCAGCGTCGTTCCGTAGGCCGTACATTCTTTGGTCGGACACAAGACCGCTAACAGTAAACAGACCCAGCCAACAATTGTTTACTTCAGCTTTTTCCGTCTCACGCTATTGAAGACTTTGACTCAAACGACTTAATGCAGCAGTCAGAACTGCGACTGATCTGATCATAAGGGCTGGGGAAGAATCTGATTTTGTGTGTTGTTGGTGTGTAGTGTGTGTGTGTGTGTTGTGTGTGTGTGTGTTAGAACACATGTTGATGGGTAATATTTCCAGCATTCTCGTTGGCAAGACGCGAATTTAGGAAAGCATTGACAGCTGAGGTAACTGTCTCCATCCACCTGGCAGTGAAGTGGAATAATTTGCCTGACACATTCTTTTAATAGAGTCAAAGACTGGAGTGAATAGATTAGGACAGGGAGGGAGTGTGGGTAATAATGACGGAAGTGTGGGCATGTCTTCAGAACATGGCAGTGGTGAGGTACCCTGGGTGCTATCCAGTGACAAGACAACACTTGTAAGGATACCAGTGTCCTTGGTGTGTGGTGTGTGTGTGTGTGTGTGAGTGTGTGTTGTGTGTGTGTGTGTGTGTGTGTTTGTGTGTGGTGTAGTGTTTGGTGCATGTGGCAGATTTCTGCTTTTTTTTTCTCGTGGATACATGTTCCTCATGGATGTCTGTAGAAAAAAAAAAGATCGTTTTCCCTCATTTTCTTGTCACCAAAACAAACAAAAAAAAAAAGGAAAGATGAATTATCTTCTGAACTTAATCAGTTTGAAGTAAGTGGGTGACATTATGAAATTATTGACACATGATGATTGGCAACAACAGTGTTTGAAAAGAAAGATAGTAGGGAGCGGGGAAGGAAGATGCACAGTTAGCCTCTTCCTTTCTGAAGCCTGCCTCCTTCCCCTTGGGCTTTTCCCACATTATTTCACCTTAATTTCACATGGATTGTTACTATTGTTAGCAGTTGTGTCCCTCTTCCCTGAAATCAGTCAGTTGTGGACTTGACTGATGTGCTCATGCTGATGGCAGCCATATTTTATGTGAGATTTTTTTAGCTTAATTTTTTTTTTACTTAAGCAAATGTTTTTGGAGTTTGGCATTCTGTGATCCATAGAAATTAAGTCTAAGGAGCAAGACCAGCTCTGAGTCTGTCGGCTCTGCATTGAAGCTGGAAAGAAGAGCATCCTGTGAGCAGATACACTGTATGTTGGGGAGATCATACATGTAATTGGTGTATAGATGTCCTGTTGGGTGCATTAATCAGGACTGGCATTGACTGAAGACAGGACCAGTGTTTGTTATAAAGGTAAGGGCATCAGAGATGTTCCAGGTGAGGGTGTGCTGATGCTTCATAGTTGTGCCATAGTATGTTATGACCGAAACTTGTATCCTTTTCAAGTTAAGATCGAGAAAATGGTCTTCGGCTCTGGTGTCTCCTAGACACATCTGGAACAGATGGCAAGCATGCTCAACATGCTTCTAGTTTAGTCCGTCGTTCGGATTTCAGTGTTGCAATTGACTTGTTTTTGAATGCATGTATGTAATAGTTGTGTTGTAAGACCTTGAATTTATTGGGTAGTGTGGGGATGACTTCATTTTCTATTTTTTAATGAGGTGCACAGGCCTGATAGGGCTCTGAGTTGGTTTACGTACACTGGACTAACAAAACACATTGATAGAAAATTTTTTGTTATGTAGACGTGATATCTTTGGATAAGGATGGAGTAGACATTACACTTGTATAATTCCCAGAAACATTCAGTTCTGCACTGATTGAAAATAGGTCTACAGTGTCTCATGATGTATGTTCAGATCAATGAACTTTTGATTCTGCACAAGCTGAACATGACAGACATTTTGTTGTTTTATTTTTGTGCCCCTGGCTGTTGTTTTGGAAACTCTTATACACATTTGAAGTTTGTTTTTTTTAACGTTACAAGCACAGACGAGGATGCCTGTGCATTCACTGTATGTACAACACACACACACACACACACACACACACACACATCACACACACACCACACACACCCACACACAACACACACACACACACACGCACACACACACACACATGAACACATGCACATGTAATGCATACAGACCTGATGGGCCCTTTGCGTCGGCTGGCTTATGAGCAACACATCTTAGTAAATGCTCTGATTTTGCAGGTGTATGTACGTGAATGCACACTCGCACCATAATACACACAACCCATCGAAAGATCTATAAACATGACTGTTGAATTTGTATCCTTTCCTTTGGACAGAAACTGGAACAACCTTGGTCAAAAAAGAGGAACCACAGGAGAGTCATCAGCTGTCGGCTGCCAGTAACAGTCCATGTCTAACTGTAACAGCTGGCACCCTGCTGGTCTTGGAACTCTCAACTTGTTTGTCAGCATTGCTCTGTCATCCTTTATGCTCCCTAGCATTTTGGGAACTGCTATGCATCCACCATGGTGAGAGAACTGTATGCTGCCTTACCTGCAACCTTCACACCTGAGGGTTGTGATTTGGTGATTGTACAGCCTGAAGTGGGGGCAAGGTTCGATATCCTTGAATGGCATAAAAGTCGGAGAGAATGGAAGGCAAAAGGACAACAGAGTGGAAAAGAAACAGAGCAGGTGAAGAAAGGCAGCCTGTTTGGTATACATGTGGTAAGGTTGTTACTAGGCGGGTCAGTTTGAAAAATAGCACAGTTTTGATTCATGCTGGTATCGAACCCTTTGGTGTGATGTTGCAACAAGACCTTCACTCCGGCCAGTGCCATGAAGAAGACACAAACTGATACATGCTGGAGTCAAACCTTTGTGTGTGATGTGTGGCTACCAGGCTTTTGCTGGAATCTGAGGATTGAGGACACACCAGTTGACACACTACCTCTCGCTTAAATCTTTTCCCATGTGACCAGTGTGATAAGCCTTTCAACCAACGCTGGAAACTTGAAAGACACCAACTGACACACACCAGTCCTAAGTCATTTGTGTGTGATAGTTGGCAAGAAGGGGTTTTTACGCTGTTATAACAACCTGAAGAGACACAAGATGATCCACACAGGAGAGAGCCGTCAAGTGTCCGCACTGTGAATGGGATTCAAACCAGTCCGAGTTCCCTTGCGGATGCACATCAGGTCAGTGCCATGCGTGTGTACAAGCCCTAAGTCTGTGAAAGTGTGTGACTCGGCTTTCTCCAAAGCAGATCCTTTGAAAAGACACCAGAGGATCCAAACAGGGAAAACCTATCCTGTGATATGTGGCGGGGCAGCTTTCTCTGTGAGGAGTTACTTTACAGATCACAAGAGGACCCACACAGGAGAAAAAGCCCTATGCTTGCACAGACTGTGGCAAATCCTTCGTCCTGTTCGGCACCCTGAAGAGCCACCGCCCATGACCACACAGGAGAAAAACCACATGCCTGTCCACAACTGTCCCTCGGCTTTCCGCCTGTCATGTGACCTGAAGAAACATATTCAGAGATTACATCAGTTAACCTTGCCCATGGCATAACCTGTAATCCCTGCTGAATTAGATGTGTCCATTTACCAAGACATGAACTTAAGGAATGAACGGACGGTCGCTCTCTGTAATTCAGTGCTGAGACTGTCATACATGACTTGAGCTTAAGGAATGAAAGGGACAGTCACTCTTGTTATTCAGTGCTGAGAATGTTCCTACATGACTTGAGCCTTCAAGAAATGAAAGGGAAGGTCATTCGTTGTTATTCAGTGCTGAAGAATGTTCCGTAATGACTTAGCTTAAGGAATGAAAGGGAACGGTCTCTGTTTGTATACCGCACTGAGAATGTTCAGCTTGAAGAAAGTCATCCTGAAGAGGTCATGACTTCTGTTTTAGATGAGACCAGAGATGTTAATATTTCGCACAAGTATGGGTGCCACTTTCAAGACTTGGGCGAAATCCAGCGAAGGAAAAAACAACAGCAGACAATCACCTTTCTGGCCCCGCAATAATTTTCTGCTGTAACAGTTTTAAAGCCTGGAAAAAATGTCTGCCAGTCTTTCCAACTCCAGTGTTACCACTTTACAGGCTCAGGCCAGAAATGCAAGCCATGAAAAATGTGGCAAAGGTGCCAATAGTTTCTAAACCGTTTTCCAACATATCCATTCCAGGCCGCAGTTTTTCTCAGGTTCAGAGGATTTCCAAGTCTAAACAATGGAAAATGATTGACATGTGTTCAGTAAAAAGCTTCCCATATCAGTGGAATCAAAACCTGACTTTAGCATAATCATACTGTCCTACTGACCTAATGTTCAGTAAACAGATTCCCATTTCAATTATCAAAAACCCAACTTCAGCATTACCAGGACTATCTGTAACTTTTATGACATCCGCTCAGCACCTGGGATGTTGGGCATCAGTCAGCAGGTAAAAGCCAGGACTGTGTCAAGACATCTATAGACAGTGTGTCAACATTGGATTGGAATAATTAACATGAAGGGGAAGTGTTTCTAAAAGGTTTGCCAAGTTTAGATCTAGGAATAAAAGATAAACTTGGATAGGATCGCCTGCAAGTTGGTCACCTAGCTGAAAGCTCCCTTTGACCCCCCCCCCCCCCTCCTCACCTCACCTTCTGTAGCCAGGTCATTTTCAAACAGTGAACACAGGTCAATAATTGTTAAAGCTTCCATCATTTGGCCTAGGCAGGTACAGGGTCACAGAGTTAGAAAGGATCAGCACACAAACTATCCAAGAGGAAAATTCTTCCAGAGTGCGGGTGATGAGTTCCCCCCCCCCCCCCCCCCCCCCCCCCGATTCAGCAAAGAATAACTTTTTTAAAGTGTTAATTTGCCTGTTTTGATATTGTGAACTAATGAACAGCAGGCCTTGCCCCTGGAAATTGCATAAAATGGATATACACATTTTAAAAATTCATGAGGCTTTGTTGTGTGTTTTGTTTTTTTTTTTGGGTTTTTGGTTTTAGTTCTGTTTTTACTTTTATTAGGTATGAAAGATGTATCTAATAAAGGGAAATGAAAGTCTTGCATTGCACATATTTTAAAGATGACAGGATATATGGATTGTGAAACGTCTTTCTTGTTAGCCTGTCTCTTCATCTTTTACCTGCAGTTCAAGTCAGTTTCTCCCCGCATTGTCAACATCACATGCTCAGATATACCTTTGCGGTCAGCCCGGCCTATAAGCAACATTTCCTTACCTCAGATAATGTCACAAATGTGAGATATATTCATCCATTCCTGGAAAAAAAACATTTCCCTTTTCATCAAATTACACCAAACCCTCATCCAGAGCACTTCTGGCATTATAAACATAATGCAAATCAGCATTGTTTTTCAACTCCTTCCCTTTTCTGAACTTTTCCTTTGTTGGCTCATGTTGTTGTCATCCACTACATCGTGCACAACTTGCATTCTGTTTGACTGCTTTCTGGGCTTCAATTTCAGTGTAAACAAGAGCCTCACACCCCAGACAGCATGGTACTAATGTTTATTCTCTGCAGAGTAATACTACTGTTCTAAGATCCTATTATAATTTTATTTTGTTTTAGTTTAGGGGGGGGGGGGGGGGGGGATAAAAAGGTAGGAATTTAAAAAACATTAGGGTTCGCTTATCCCTTATAATTGGTAAAAACTGCTGTGGGTGGGTACACCTCCTTGTATTTTATGCAATAAGCAGGCCCTCGAAGGGCCATTGAAAAAAATTAATAATGTTTCAAAAACAAAATTTGAAATTAAATCTTTTTTCATTACCGATTTGAATGCGACTTGCCTATGGTCACGGAAAAGCTGTATTTGTTACGGAAAAACATCAAATCGAAGTTTTTTCCCCAACTTTAGGGTCGGGATCCTGTTCCGGAAAAAAAAAAAAAAAAAAAGAAAACAAATAAAACGATGGAAAAATTTTTTCACAGAGGACAAACCGGAGAGGGTTTGGACCTTGAATTGAAGTGCTGGCCATCCACCGAAAATTCCGCGACGAAACATACCAATGGACCGGGTTTTCAAAGCCATGGCTACATCAAGACTGCGAAGCGAGTGTGCAAGAAGGATGGCCCCCAAAAAAAGGGAAAGGGTTGATTTTCTGAAAAATTTTTTGAAATTTTCAATTTTGTTCCTGATTTTTAAACATCTTTCCTGATAGTAAGATTTTGGGGTGGGCATTCTGGTACATGTTTTAAAATATTATTTTCCTTTTTTTTTTGTTTGTCATCCAAGTGTCGCCTCAATACACGGGATTTTTTATCGGATTTGTGGAATTTCACAAATGTATAATGTGGAGCCAGTTTGGGAGGGCTGGTTTTGCATTCCCACTTCATTTATTTCTTGCATTCTTTCCACCCCACTTTTGGAAACCCGGGGTTTGGCAGTCAGGAAGATTCCTGTGGGTGACTCATGCATTTGCTTAAAACTGTATTAGGTACCCGGTTTTCCTTATGGGGGGAAGAAACGCAGGGGGGTGCCCTTTGCGCAAACCCCGTTTTGAAATAAATGATCATCAAAAAAACAAATGTCTTCACCGAGAGTTCATAAAATTTTACAAAGTCTGGTCAGATGTTCATTAAACTATCTACAAAAGGGAAAATACAATTTAAAACAATCACACACAAAACAAATTTTCTCTTCCTTTCACAAACCTAAAATCAAAAATGTTTTTTTCCCTAAAAAAGAGAAAGGGAAAAAAAGAAAAAGGGCTGCATTGCATGCGAACGAGGTAAGGGAGTTTTAATTAAAAACAAAAAAAAAAAAAAACAATGGCAACAAATGTATATAAGTAAATAACATAAACAGGGGACACATTTTAAAAAAGGGTGGGGATGGGAATAAGCAGAAAAAAAGGGATAATTCTTATCACCATTCAACCTATTTTTCAACATTTTATTTTGTAAACAGTTTTTAAAAAAACCAGATTTTTCACTTTTATGTCACTATACAATTTCTACAACAAACCAAAAAAATTTAACCCCCGTGGCAAAGTGGTTACGTCGCGGACCCTGGGTGGGGGTCGCTGGTTCGATTTCCCCTAGAGTCATTGGGATTTTTCTGCCCCGACGGGCCCACCCAATTGAGTTTTCTCGGACTCAATTTGGGAACTGGGACCCCCACAGTCAAGTTTATCACTTAAGGATCTTTTTTGAATGTTCTCAAAATTTTCCCGACCAACACGCAGGTGCTGTATCCTCGGGGGCCGGTTTTACGGAATATACAATAAAGGGAACTTTGAGTACAGCCCTTTCAGTAGCCAGACCGAAATGGAAATCCCTTTGCACATCTTAATAAACCTCTTCTCTCAACAGCATAAAAAAAGTTCAAAACCCTTTTGGCCCTTATGCCTGTCTCTGGGTACCCCAATTTTCTTCCATTCCTCTCCCCCGTGGGCCTTGGGTTTTGGTTGTTGGGGGGCACCGGGATCGCAAATTCTTGGGGGGTCGTTTGGCGGCTGGTGGGGCCCCCCGAGGGGGAGCTCACTCACGCTCTCCCGACTAAGCAATTTTTGTTTCATAGGGGGCTTTGAGGGTGTTTGCATATTTTAGATCAGAACAGGCGCCCTGAACACTACTGAAATGACTCGGCAGCAGTGCATGTCTCCTTCGGTGGGTTGCCTCTTGACGACTTTACATTGACGCTCCCTTGGGTTGCTGGGGCCGGGGCTGCGGCGGGGCCACCGATTTGGCTGTGGGTGGTGTCGAAAGACCATGGGTGCATTGCCTCCGGGTGGGACAGAGGTTGGGGCAAAAGAAAAAAAAAAAAAAAAAAAAAAAACAAATAAAAACAGAGGTTGTTTTAAATTCCACCTACCAATGTTTCATACAGAACCTTTTATACAATATAAGAAAGCACTGAATATCTGGGGTCGTACGCACACGACGGGGGCTGATAAGAAAACTTTGTGCACTCTACAAAGCCTTGGGCCGTTCCAACGGGCTACGTTTTGCTTTTTACGGGTCTGCAAGATCACTTTCCCAAAATCTTTGGCCCTATCCACCATCAAGGGTTCGTTTTGTCTTGGAGCGTTCCGCACCACCCCCCGTGTACACCGTACGAGAGGCAGGTAACCTTCACTGTCCAACCGCAGGGTGAAACCCTTTTTAATTATTATTCCGACTGTTCTCAGAACCAAAAACCCTCCTATGACTTTTCTTTGACCCCCGTTCCCCAAAATAATTTTAAACAAACCCCAAATTACCCCCGTTTGGGCTTCGAAAGCAGCCCACGTGCGAATGAGGTCTAGACCCGGGGGTAGTTTTCCGATTTTTTCCCAAGTTTCCGGGTCAAACCCCCGTGGGGCCCTTTTTAAAACCAGAGATTTGCTTCGATCTTGCAGCTTTTTGCAAGAGTTACCAGCTCCTGGCTACAAGCATTTTTGTGACCCCTGTTCCAAAATTTTCCCCTCCTATCAAAAAGTTTTCACGAGGGTTTCCCAATTGAGGTGGGGTGGCCCGTCAGCCTACTGCCCGGGCTCCTTCTCAATACTGTTGGGAAAATTTAAAATTCAGATCTTTTCTATTTGCTGAACACTCCTGGTTCTGGCTTTGAAGATAATCTACTTCTTTGAAGAGGGCTTCTGGTTCTGTCGGATTTGCGGTCAGCTTTGGAGGGCCCTAGGGCCGAACCCTTTACATCCCGAACTTTTACTTTTTTAAAAAAATTTTTTCAAGTTGAAGGGGGGGAAAACCCTTTTGTTTTACCCCCAAAAAAA
>CM031622.1:18185946-18218421 GCA_018398815.1 Conus ventricosus | reverse complement strand
ATCTCGAAATGGATAATGGTACCCACACTGAAAAGACAGTCAATGCAACGAAAGAGTACAGAGAAGAGCTACTAAATCTTGCAAGAATGTACAAAGATGTCTTATACAGATAGATTAAATTACTTAAATTTGTACTCTTTAAAAGTAGACGTATTAGAGGGGATTTGATTGAAGTGTTCAAAATATTTCACAAGCAAACGGACATACAGTGGGATTATTTTTTGAGGCTGTTATAAAACAGATAGAACAAGAAATTCGGAAGGCAAAATATTTGTTAAGCAGTTTCATACTAATATGGGGAGATTCAAGTTCAGTAACAGAGTTATTACTAACTGGAACAGTTTGCCAACTGCACTTAAATTTGCTAAAAATACTAATGTTTTTAAGAATTTGCTGGATTGAAGACTTGAAATTTAAAGTACAGTTTAGAAGCTTTGATGAATAAGAAGGAAAATTTATATTGCATGCATTTTCAACCTGTCATAAAAGTATAATAACACGAGGGGACATTGAAAGGCTTAACGGCATATGTAATTGATTACGTCCTACATTACTATTACTATTACTACTACTACTACAAAGTCAGTTGTAGCCCAAGCAGACATCGTCAACATGCACAAAATCTCATGACTAGACTTAATAAAATCCTAGAGTGACAATTTCAGGGAGTTGTAAGTAAACCAGCTATGGGAAGCCCTTTCCAATATTTTTTTTTTTTTTTTTCAAAATCAGAAATGATGTAAAGAACAAACATTTACACTTTTTTGCTCCTCTGAAGAGTTTATTCTGATCAGGAGGACAGGGGCCGTTATGCCCATTGAGTACAACAATTCAGAAGAGAGTAGCAGCATTGTATATGTCTGTTGGCCCCGCCGCTTGTACACCTACAAGGAGAATTATGCAACGGGAAAGAGGAAGAGAGTGTTTTTTTCTTTCCTGTTATTGGTATTGTTTTGAAGGACCAGATCTCAATGAATCCCATGCTTTTAGTCTAACACGATATTTCAGTGTGTGTGTGTGTGTGTGTGTGTGTGTGTGTGTGTGTGTGTGTGTGAGGTGTATAGTATTTCAATCATATGTTATTCTCCTTTTTGTAACATCAGTTTTCAAAGCCTCTATCAATTCACTCAGCTAGTTTACCTTTTTTTTTCTTTTTTTGTTGTTATTACAATTTATATCTGCAGCTCCTGCGAATCATTAGAACAAACTTGTCAGAATAATGATAAATTTTAGGTGTATTTTCTAAGGGATTTAGGGGCTTGTGGTTAAATGGTGTGAGCGTTTGCCTGTGGTGTTGATGGTGGTGAATTTGAATCATGTATGGGGTCAGACTTTTTCTGTTTGAAGTCCCTCTCTGTGCCAGCAGACAAATGGGCAGCTGGTTCAGTTCAGGAGGGTTAAAGGCAGTGGGAGGAACGAGATGGACACACTGAACCTCCGACCGTGTACTGTCCCTTTGACCAAGAGGCTACAAGAACTTTAACCTTAACCAACTTATTATTTCTGGAAGAAGAAAATTTTTTATCTGCTTACATGTAATCAGCAAAAAAAAAAATTAAATATACATGCTCCATAAATTGACTGTAATTACTGAATTAAGTATTTTTCTAAGAGAGGCAGTTGTCTGCAGAAATGTAATCAAAGAGGGTGTTTGAAGAAAAATTGCGACTCATGCAATCAACAAGATCTGGTCTTATTTTCCAGATGGATGTCAGTAGTTGCTGCTAGTGCTATGTTGTGATTTGGGTATAGTAATGTAACAAAAGATATTGAAGACCCAGTGGCTATTCATGCCATCAACAGGATCTACTCATAATTTCCTGATGGGTGTAGTTGCTGCTTTGTTATGACTTGTGTATTTTGTAAATTTTATAAGTATTTTATGTGTGTGTGCTGTTGTTTGCGACTGATTGGACTCTGTGCTGACTCGCAAGAAAATTAGGGAGGGATGGGGGAGCTCTTTCAGTTTAAAATCATGTCCTCACATTCTGGAAATCTGTGAATTTCTCTTTTCTATAACTCTCTTCTGGACTCTGCCTTTAAAAGAAAAAAAATCTTATGTACTGCATTTTCCCTTCTGTGGTTCATTCACTTTCTTTGTTTCAGAAAGTTGCTATACTTTTTATCATTCTTGTGACAACATAATGTGTGTTTGCTTTTTTTGTTTTTTTGTTTGTGATTTGGCAACTAAGCTGAATAAAATGTATAGACTGTTCAGCCTTGATCTCCTGTCTGCAGTGACAGTTTACACATATATGACTGTTTCAAAATTATAATGTTACATAGAATGTTTTATGAATAATGTTTTACTCTTTCTTGAAAACCATTATTGCACCCTCATCACAGCCTAATTTTATGTAAGCCGTAGGGATGCCAATTGAGGGCGCTATCTTGTTGTGAACTTTCTGTCGTTTACATCAGTATTTTCTAAATGATTAGTTTTTGTTTATCACAGCTTTTTTTTCTTAGGGGGAAGTTGGGGGGTGGGTGGGGGTTCCCAATCACTCCATCCCTGAATGGGCCTTGTGTGGTTAGCTTGGATATAATAACATGACAACAGAAACACATGTTTGTGGCATCCTGACAAGCCTGATATGTGTGGTCAGTGGGGCCAAGTGACCAAATGATTAAGTCACGTGGAATGGTTAAGTTGGTCACTGTAGTGAGATTCTGTATAAGCGCTTCTGCTGTGCCCCAGTTCTGCTCTAGACAGGTGCAACTACCCAGGTTGTCAAATGCTGAGCAGATGTTGCCAGTTCTAGGGTTAGTGTAGAAGGACAAAGATGTCATACAGTAATTAAATTCTTAAATTGGGACTCTTTAAAAGTAGACGTATTAAGGGATTTGATGAAGTGTTCAAATATTCACAAGCAAACGGACAACAGTGGTTTATTTTTTGAGGCGTAAAACGATAAACAGAAATTCGGAAGGCAAAATATTTTTTAAAGCAGTTTCATACAAATTTGGGGGAGATTCAATTCATAACAGAGTTTATTACAACTGGAACAGTTTGCCAACTGCATTTAAAAATTGCAAAAATACTAATGTTTTTAAGAATTTGCTGGTTTGAAGACTTGAAATTTAAAGTACAGTTAGAAGCTTGATGAATAAGAAGGAAAATTTATATTGCATGCATTTTCAACCCTGTCATAAAAGTATAATAACACGAGGGGACATTGAAAGGCTTAACGGCATATGTAATTGATTACGTCCCTACATTACTATTACTATTACTACTACTACTACAAAGTCAGTTGTAGCCCAGCAGACATCGTCAACATGCACAAAATCTCATGACTAGACTTAATAAAATCCTAGAGTGACAATTTCAGGGAGTTGTAAGTAAACCAGCTATGGGAAGCCCTTTCCAATATTTTTTTTTTTTTTTTTTTTCAAAATCAGAAATGATGTAAAGAACAAACAATTTACACTTTTTTCCCTCCTCTGAAGAGTTTATTCTGATCAGGAGACAGGGGCCAGTTATGCCCATTGAGTACAACAATCAGAAAAATAGCAGCATTGTATATGTCTGTTGGCCCCGCCGCTTGTACCCCTACAAGGAGAATTATGCAACGGGAAAGGAGGAAGAGAGTGTTTTTTTTCTTTCCTGTTATTGGAAATTGTTTTGAAGGACCAATCTCAATGAACCCAAATGCTTTTAGTCTAACACGATATTTCAGTGTGTGGGGTGTGTGTGTGTGTGTTGTGTGTGGTGTGTGTGTGAGGTGTATAGTATTTCAATCATATGTATTCTCCTTTTTGTAACATCAGTTTTCAAAGCCTCTATAAATTCACTCAGCTATTTACCTTTTTTTTCTTTTTTTGTTGTTATTACAATTTATATCTGCAGCTCCTGCGAATCATTAGAACAAACTGTCAGAATAATGAAAAATTTTGGTGTATTTCTAAGGGATTTAGGGGTTGGGTTAAAGGTGTACTTTTCCCTGTGGTGTGATGGTGGTAAATTTGAATCTGTATGGGGTCAACTTTTTTTTGAAGTCCTCTTGTGCAGCAGAAATTTGGCACTGGTTCATTTCAGGGTGGTTAAAGGCAGTGGGAGGAACGATGGACACACTAAACCTCCGACCGGTACTGTCCCTTTGACCAAGAGGCTAAAAGAACTTTAACCTTAACAACTTTTATTTCGGAAGAAGAAAATTTTTATCTGCTTCCCTTAATCAGAAAAAAAAATTAAATAACATGTTTCCATAAATTGACTGTAAATAAATTTTTTTCTAAGAACATTTGTTCAGAAATAATAAAAGGGTTTTTTTAAAAAAATTCGACTCATGCAATCAACAAGATCTGGTCTTATTTTCCAGATGGATGTCAGTAGTTGCTGCTAGTGCTATGTGTGAAATTGTATAGTAATGTAACAAAAGATATTGAAGATCAGTGGCTATTCATGCCATCAACAGGATCTATCATAATTTCCTGATGGGTGTAGTTGCTGCTTTGTTATGACTTGTGTATTTTGTAAATTTTATAAGTTTTTTATTGTGTGTGCTGTTGTTGCGACTGATTGGACTCGTGCTGACTCGCAAGAATATTAGGGAGGGATGGGGGGGCTCTTTCAGTTTAAATCATGTCCTCACTTCTGGAAAATCTGTGAATTTCTCTTTTCTATAACTCTCTTCTGGACTTCTGCCTTTAAAAGAAAAAAAATCTTATGTACTGCATTTTCCCTTCTGTGGTTCCCTTCACTTTCTTTGTTTTCAGAAAGTTTCTATTCTTTTTATCATTCTTTTGACAACATAATGTGTGTTTGCTTTTTTTTGTTTTTTGTTTGTGATTTGGCAACTAAGCTGAATAAAATGTAATAGACGTTCGCCTTGATCTCCTGTCTGCAGTGACGTTTACACATATATGACTGTTTCAAAATTATAATGTTACATAGAAAGTTTTTTTGAATAATGTTTTTCTCTTTCTTTAAAACCATTATTGCACCCTCATCACAGCCTAATTTTATGTAAGCCGTAGGGATGCCAATTGAGGGCGCTATCTTGTTTTGAACTTTCTGTCGTTTACCTCATATTTTCTAAATGATTAGTTTTGTGTTATACAGCTTTTTTTTTTTTTAGGAGGAATTGGGGGGTGGGGTTTGGGGGTTTTCCCCCAAACACTCCATCCCTGAATGGGCCTTGTGTGGTTAGCTTGGATATAATAACTGACAACAGAAACACATGTTTGTGGCATCCTGACAAGCCTGATATGTTGGTCAGTGGGGCCAAGCTGACCAAATGATTAATGATTTACAGTGAGAATGGTTAAGTCTGGCTCACTGTAAAGGGGAGATTCTGTATTAAGCGCTTTTCTGCTGTGCCCCAGTTCTGACCTAGACAGGTGCAACTACCCAGGTTGTCAAATGCTGGGGCAGACTGTTTTCCCAGTTTTTAGGGAAGTTTCAAAGTATGATGACTGCAGGTGGAAGTTTCAGGGTGTCGAATGGGTCCAAGTTTTCAGGACAGACACTCAAAAAGCTGAAAATGATTGTCCAGTTAGAGCAGTGGCTCAAAATGGCATTGCCTTTGTCACTTTAGATTGTATTTGGGTTTAGCCAGCCCTAGTGAACTGTCATCCACCATGACAATATCCACGTAGCTAGGTGTAAGCGTCGCATACTGTCATTCATGTTTTAAACCATCACTGTGGGCATCACCTACTGTCAGCCAGTCTACCAATCCACTGTAAGCGTCACATATTGTCATCCATGTCTACACAATCCACTGAAGCGTCACACACTGTCATCCATGTCTACACAATCCACTGAAAGTGTCACATACTGTCATCCTGGTAAACCATTCACTGTAAGCGTCACATACTGTCATCCATGTCTACACAATCCACTGAAAGCGTCACATACTGTCATCCATGTGTAAACCATTCACTGTAAGTGTCACATACTGTCATCCATGTCTACACAATCCACTGAAAGTGTCACATACTGTCATCCATGTGTAAACCATTCACTGTAAGCGTCACATACTGTCATCCTTGTCTACACAATCCACTGAAAGTGTCACATACTGTCATCCATGTGTAAACCATTCACTGTAACGTCACATTCTGTCATCCATGTCTACACAATCCACTGAAAGCGTCACATACTGTCATCCATGTGTAAACCATTCACTGTAAGTGTCACATACTGTCATCCATGTCTACACAATCCACTGTAAACGTCACATACTGTCTCCATGTCTACACAATCCACTGAAAGTGTCACATACTGTCATCCATGTCTACACAACTCACTGTAAGCGTCACATACTGTCATCCATGTGTAAACCGTTCACTGTAAGTGTCACATACTGTCATCCATGTCTACACAATCCACTGTAAGCGTCACATACTGTCATCCATGTCTACACAATCCACTGTAAGCGTCACATACTGTCATCCATGTGTAAACCATTCACTGTAAGCGTCACATACTGTCATCCATGTCTACACAATCCACTGAAAGCGTCACATACTGTCATCCATGTGTAAACCATTCCCTGTGGGCATCACCTACTGTCAACCATGTCTACACAATCCACTGTAAGCATCACATACTGTCATCCATGTCTACACAATCGACTGTAAGCGTCACATACTGTCATCCATGTGTAAACCATTCACTGTAAGCGTCACATACTGTCATCTATGTCTACACAATAAACTGAAAGCGTCACATACTGTCATCCATGTGTAAACCATTCACTTAAGTGTCACATACTGTCATCCATGTCTACACAATCCACTGTTAACGTCACATACTGTCTCCATGTCTACACAATCCACTGAAAGTGTCACATACTGTCATCCATGTCTACACAACTCACTGTAAGCGTCACATACTGTCATCCATGTGTAAACCGTTCACTGTAAGTGTCGCATACTGTCATCCATGTCTACACAATCCACTGTAAGCGTCACATACTGTCATCCACGTCTACACAATCCACTGTAAGCGTCACATACTGTCATCCATGTGTAAACCATAAACTGTAAGCATCACATACTGTCATCCATGTCTACACAATCCACTGAAAGTGTCACATACTGTCATCCATGTCTACACAATCCACTGTAAGCGTCACATACTGTCATCCATGTGTAAACCATTCACTGTGGGGATCACCTACTATCATCCATGTCTACATAATCCACTGTGAGCGTCACATAATGTCATCCATGTGTAAACCATTCACTGTGGGTATCACCTACTGTCAACCATGTCTACACAATCCACTGCAAGCGTCACATACTGTCATCCATGTGTAAACCATTCACGGTGGGTATCACCTACTGTCAACCATGTCTACACAATCCACTGTAAGCGTCACATACTGTCATCCATGTCTACACAATCCACTGTAAGCGTCACATACTGTCATCCATGTGTAAACCATTCACTGTAAGCGTCACCTACTGTCATCCATGTCTACACAATCCACTGTAAGCGTCACATACTGTCATCCATGTGTGAACCATTCACTGTAAGCGTCACATACTGTCTCCATGTCTGCACAATCCACTGTAAGCGTCACATACTGTTATCCATGTCTGCACAATCCACTGTAAACGTCACATACTGTCATCCATGTCTACACAATCCACTGTAAGTGTCACCTACTGACATCCATGTCTGCACAATCCACTGTAAGTGTCACATACTGTCATCCATATGTGTAAACCATTCACTGTAAGCGTCACATACTGTCATCCAATGTCTACACAATCCACTGTAAGCGTCACTTACTGTCAATCCATGTCTACACAATCCACTGTAAGTGTCACCTACTGTCATCCATGTCTGCACAATCCACTGTAAGTGTCACATACTGTCATCCATGTGTAAACCATTCACTGTAAGCGTCACATACGTCATCCATGTCTACACAATCCACTGTAAGTGTCACCTACTGTCATCCATGTCTGCACAATCCACTGTAAGTGTCACATACTGTCATCCATGTGTAAACCATTCACTGTAAGCGTCACATACTGTCATCCATGTCTACACAATCCACTGTAGCGTCACATACTTTCATCCATGTCTACACAATCCACTGTAAGTGTCACCTACTGTCATCCATGTCTGCACAATCCACTGTAAGTGTCACATACTGTCATCCATGTGTAAACCATTCACTGTAAGCATCACATACTGTCATCCATGTCTACACAATCCACTGTAAGTGTCACATACTGTCATCCATGTCTACACAATCCACTGTAAGTGTCACATACTGTTATCCATGTCTACACAATCCACTGTAAGCATCACATACTGTCAACCATGTCTACACAATCCACTGTAAGCGTCACATACTGTCATCCATGTGTAAACCATTCACTGTAAGCGTCACATACTGTCATCCATGTGTAAACCATTCACTGTAAGTGTCACATACTGTCATCCATGTGTAAACCATTCACTGTAAGTGTCACATACTGTCATCCATGTTGTAAACCATTCACTGTAAGCGTCCACATACTGCTGGGTCGGAACTCATCAGTGAGACCGTCAGCGGACTACAGGCCTCGGAGCAGGCAATACAAGTTATCTGCCTTCAAAAGGGATTGCGATGGTTCCCTTATGCAGCTAGTGAAGAGTTTTTCATATCTGTAACAGATTTTTTTTAACTTCATGTTCCCAGTTTCTCCATCTTCAACTCCCCCCCCCCCCCCCCCCCCCTCCCATTAAGTTCAAATCTTTGCAAAGTCATCACTATGAAGACAGTCGAGTGTTGGCCTGCGCTTGAGATATATTTGTCTGACTTTATTCAAGTTTAAAAGGCTGTGCCAGTCTTGAATAAAAGTCACTCTGTGTTAGGTTTTTTCTTATGGGAGCAAAAAATACCCCACTTGTTTATGTTACTCTGTGTTAGGTTTTCTCATGGGAGCAAAAATACCCCACTTGTTTATCGTTTACCGTTCCCTGCCTCGTTTCATTTCCTATCTTCTCTGTCGTAATGTTCGCAAACGGCGTCGTTCTCATTCTGCTTTCTTCCAGTGTTATTTCTCATCACGGCGACGATTCACAGCGAGAGTTTGCTGCCAGCGAGTGGGAAGGAAAACAAAAAATAAAAAGGTATGTGTTGAACCATCCAGGGACCGTACAGCAAAGGGACTAACAAGAGCCAGATGCGCCGCGCGAAGTACTGCTCGCGAGCCGACGGCCGAACTTGGGCGTAAAGAACTTCCGGTTGCAGCTTCAAGCGAGTAAACAATGTGTGGAGCACGCGTGTCGGACGGTGTAAATCTCGTTTTCGCATGAACACTCCAATTTTCTTGTACCAAAACCACATCGCATCTAATATGGGGGGTGCAAACGTGCCATTGTTGGCTGTCCCGCCCAGAAATCTAAACACAAAGGGCTTACATTTCACAAATTACCGGCGAAAGGTACGAACGATGAGTGGAGAATGCAGCTGATCAACAGTATCAACAGACAAGATAATCGTCAACCCCGACAGGGCTACAATTTGCTCCCGTCATTTCAAGGATTCTTGCTTCAAAACTGGTAAGTCTGAGCATAGACTCTATATCGTTCAGTTAATAGCAATATTTCATCGAATAGGTTTCTGTAATGACAATTAAGTTCGGGCATCCAAAATTCAGTGATGTCCAAGTGTTGGTTCTTCTTCTTCTTCTTCCTAAAATACTGGTTCACTCAAAAACGAGTAGGTCACCAGCACGCATATTAAAAAAATAAAATAGAATAACATAAAACAGTGCGACTCTGACTGTTGGCCCCTGGAGCAAATTTGGCAACAAGGGGTCCCACTCGATTTAAAACAATGGCCCAAATTCAGGCCCAGGTAATATAAAATATCTGGGGAAGTAAAGAAAATCGTCAATATGCAGATCTCAAACTGTCGAATCAATTTGTCCCTTGAATGAGATTGCACTTGTGGCAATCTTGATGCACCCGGCAGTGAGTTCCACAGCCGTACAGAACTGGGATAAAAAGAATGTAAGTGGCTGTCAATATTTGATGCAGGTATGGTATAACATTGACCGTCACTCCTGGTGCTACTTTTATTCAATACTAGTTGTTCCATTGGAATATCAATTACTTTAGCTCTGCCTTTGAAAAAGGTGTTAAGTTTAATAAAAGCTCTTCTCTCTTCTAAGGGTTTCCATTCTAATTTCCTCATGTTCTTCCTAGTATTCCCCTTTTCTCTGATGTGGTTCCCTGTTACGAACCGTGCTGCTCTCTTCTGAATCTTTTCGAGGTTATCAATGTCCTTTAGATGGTAAGGATCCCAAACTGAGCAACCATATTCCAGTACTGGTCTAACCAGTGTTTTGTAGCAGTCGTCTTTAACCTTTTTGGGGCAGTCATTGATATTCCTGTATAAGAAAGCTAAGATGTTATTTGCTTTCTAACATACTAAATTGTAATGTTCTTTCCATTTGAGACGACTATCTATAATCACCCCTAAATATTTTGCAGCATTAGTTTCTTTAAGAATATTATTATGGATAGAATAATCTGATCTAATTGGTGAGCGTTTGTTACATATACGCAACACTTGGCACTTTGGGGGATGAAATTCCATTTTCCAATTTCTTTCCACTCTTGTAAGCGTTTAGATCTTCTTGACTAGTTGTAGAATGCGAGTATCATTCTTGCTTCTGATTGTTCTATATACTAAACTGTCATCTGCAAAAAGCCTTATAGTAGTTCCGGAGAGAGATTTCACTTATGTCATTTATATAAATTAAGAAAAACAAGGGCCCCAGAACAGTTCCCTGTGGTACACCTGACAAGACTGGTTTACAATGGGATGACGACCCTTCCACAACAACTTTCTGCGTTCTCCCAACGAGGAATGATCTAGCCCATTTTAGCAAAGAACCGCCAATGCCAATGTGTTCTAATTTAAGCAGCAGGCCCTCATGGTCAACCTTATCAAAGGCTTTAGAAAAGTCTAATAAAATTGCATCTATTGCTGTCTGTTGTTTAAACAGTTACTAAAATCATTGAGAGTTGTTATAAGTTAAGTCTCACAACTTCGCTGTCTAAAACCATGCTGGGAGTTATTTAAGAAGTCATATTTGTCAAGATGGTCCATTATGCTACTATATATTATGTGTTCAAGTAGTTTAGCTGATATGGATGTAAGAGATACAGGTCTATAGTTCTCTGCTTTTGTTTTGTCACCCTTTTTGAATAAGGAACAATGCTCGCATCTCGCCACTCATCAGGTATTACTCCCTGGTCCAGTGAAGCTTGGTAAAGTAATTGGTATACCTCACTCAATTCATTGGCACACATTTTAAGAGCTTGCCAGGAACGTGGTTGTTTACAGGGCCGCTCATTGAAGTAAACAGTTTTCCATTCTGTGTGTGTGTGTGGTGTGTGTTGTGTGTGTGTGTGTGTGTGTGTGTGTGAGAGAGAGAGAGAGAGAGAGAGAGAGAGAGAGAGAGAGAGAAAGAAAAAGAAGAGAGAGAAGAGAGAGAAAGAGGAGAGAGAGAGGTATGTTTATGTGTGTGTGTCAGTGCATGTTTATGTGTGTGCGTGGTAATTCTGAAGTCACGGTAAAGGCAGAACACATCGTCTTTTTTGTTATACACACAAAAAGTAATTCATGTACATGTACTCTTGAACTGCATGATGTAGTCAAGCCATATGTCACAGGTTTCATCAGTAGACTACAAAGCCTTTTAGACCTCTCTCTGTCTCTCTCTCTCTCTCCCCTCTCTCTCTCCTCTCTCTCTCTCTGTCTCTCCTCTCTCTCTCTCTCTCTCTAACCACACACACACAACACACACACACACACAATATATATATATATATATATATATATATATATATATATATATATAAATATATATATTACATACATATATATACACACACAAACACAGAGGTTAAGGAGTCATTCTTATTTATTTGGTATCAGATGACCAAAGTTCCTTGCTTTGATATGCAAAACAATAATTTTGTATTTACATACAGAAATATTCCTCCTATGTTTCTAGGTCTGGTGGGAAACTGAGGAGACTCATTGAAGGCAGCCTGCCCACTGAGTACATGCCGGTCAGGACAATTGAAACTCCCAAAACCAACAGAAAGGAAACCATCGGTAAGCAAAAACATACAATTTATATCCAGTAAAGTCATTTACGGTATATTTTGTCATCAAAACGGAAAGAGAAAAGAAAGGAAAATGATCGCAGAATTCAAAACATGTATGTACAAATAATATTACTGGAGCAATTGAAGAGCATGCTTTGTTGCTCAAAATCTTCCATTTACCGCCGCCAACACCAACGGAATTGTGGACAGAGGAAGAAAAGAATGCTTTACATGAAAATATAAGATACTTTGAAAATGATTGAAGCAGCTCGTAAAGCAACGGTTAATGCTGGCAAGTTTTGTGAACTACTGACGATTGGAATGACGCGGTTTTTAAACCAGAGAGCTTAATGAGTTAAGTGGGGGATTGGGTTTTCTTATCTCCGGGGTCGACCTATGCATGGAAATTACAGAGCCCCCGTCATTATGCTGGCGCCTGATCACTTAATTTGCGGTGTTGGGTTTTATGACCTGGCAAGGGGCAATACCACGTGACCGGACATGACGATCCCCAACCAACGCCTTTCAGTTTAGCAATGGCTCTCAATGCAGACGGTCGTGTTTGTTCACAGAGGAACTGCTTCTTGCTATAGATGATCATGTGTTTTATTACAAGTGTATGACAGAGTATCTAAACAAAAGAAAATCAGGCGGGCCCCAGTTCTTTACTTCCTAAGTTAAAGAGAAGTATTTGCTTTTTGGAAGGTGAGGAGAAAGAAAAACGAGAACCTACTACTGATAAACTACACAGCACCTTGAAAGCTTGTTGATTCAAGACAGAGATTTAGCTGATATATTTGAAAAGAGATGTTGTTAACTTTGAAAAGCTTTTAACTTTTGAAGAAATGATTCTATTTTAAAAAATGGCGCTGTTTTATTTAAAAAGCTGGAGTCGCGAAAGGAAACGTTTATTTGCCGTACTCCAAAACCGGTCTTGAAGCCAAGCGCGTCTCAACACAGTCCCAGCTTGACACTGGCTGACCTATTTGAGCGCTATAGGCAGTTGCGCGACCTGCTTCAGTGTTTGGACTGTGTGTGTGTAAGCATCTAAAATTAGTAACGATCATGATTGGTGTCAAAGAAGACGGTCGCGGTCTAGGCTAGACCGCGTGAATGAATATCATGATCGATAGCAAATCTTACCAGGAGCGCCGGCTTGGCAGAGTACCAAGTTCCCTCTCCCTGTGGCCTTAACAGCCTAGCCGCTGTTTGAGGTGGTGCGCAAAACTGTTACTATTTTTAGAAAGTGGTCCTAGTAGTTCCACTTTTTGGCAACCTTCCACATTGAGACACTTGACGCCCTCACCTCAAGTCACCCAAGAAGTGCTCCTAGTAGTTCCACTTCTTGTTTGTTTGTTTGTTGGTGTTTGTGTGTTTTGTCCCACCCCACGCATGCACACCCCCCAACCCACACCCCACCCTGCCCACCCCCACCCCACGCATGCACACACTCAAGTTACTTCTAAGTTCTTAACTCAAGTTACCCCAAGTCACTTCTAAGTTCTTACTCAAGTTGTCCTCAAGTCATCCTCAAGTCATCCACAAGTTCTTACTCAAGTTACTTCTAAGTTCTTACTCAAGTCATCCTCAAGTCACCCCAAGTCACTTTTAAGTCTTACTCAAGTTGTCCTCAAGTCATACCTCAAGTTCTTACCCAAGTTAACCTAAGATCATAACTAGTCATCCTCTAAGTACAACCAAGTTCTTATTTAAGTTATCTTATAATTATCAAAAAAACAAGACAATCTATGTTTTTATCTTAAATAGTAAATGTCTAATATACTCACACGCCTCAAAAAACGTGTCATTGGCGAGGATGTCTTGCTCAGTGTCATTGGCGTGAGATTGGTTAGCATAGATCTTAATGAAGTTTTACATCGTAAGCAACCGCATTGATTACAATTGGTCTATGGAAATGTTTTTTATAGACTCCATGTCTTTATTTATTGACTCCATCATTTTAAACAAATAATAATCCACCATATCTATTTTTATCAAAAAAATTTTAAAATTAAGTTCTTAAAATATTATTGCATCTGAAATGGATCAAAATGATCTTTTGTTGTTGGCGGTTTTGGCGTGCTGTTGTGTTCGTCTTTTGTATTTAGTGGTTGAGATTGTTTGGAAAACTTTGGTTCTTGGTGTTGCTGTTTTTATATTTTATAACCGTAATAACCGCCCCCAGCAGCAACAAGGACGCCAAAAATGACAAAGTTTTAAGTTCAATATTCCATGAAGGCTTTGGTGCTGTAGGCCTTGAATCAACTTGTTCTGGTGTTTTTATAGCCGGCATTGAAACAACTGTTGGCGGCGTTTATGTTTTCATTATGAGCTATATTCTGTGATTGTAACTGTAATTTTTTTTTGTTTGTTCCACTCAGCTAATTTTTTTCCTGCCGCAAATGCGTCCCGGATGAGGTGTTTTAGTGACCACTTTCACCTGATTCAATGTTTTCTGATTCTGATTCTGCTGATTTTCTGGCTCGGTCATTTTGAAGGGAAATAAAATCTATATGATTAAAAGTAATTAATCCCATAATTAGCGGTGATAACAATGTTCCAAATCTGTAATATAGATCACATCCTAGAGACTCTAATGACTTTGTTAAAAACTGGATCCTGCGTTTAAATCATACATAAAATCTTGTTCAGAATCAATGGGAGCAAATCTACTGACTAGTTTAGTGTACAAACTAAGAACCGTTTGCCCGACACTTTTTACCATTCTTGATCCTAGTTGCGCTTCATACCTGTTATGATACTTTATAATGTCTTGTGGCGACATCTGTTGAATCTGTTCAATGCTGAATTCATTTCCGAGGAACTGTTTTGTTTTTCCACATGCTGCCAAAGAATACAGCCTTTCCTTTTTGGACATAATTGCTGGGTCATCAACCAGGTCATTTGTAATCATAAGTTCAGGAAGGTTTAATAGATCATCGGTGTTCATGTTTTTATTAATTATAATTATTTATTTTTTAAAATGAGCGCCGAAAAAACATGTTGCCAATCTTGTATACCATTCTGCTGTTATTGGAGGTCTAAGTGTAGGATACACGATGCTTGGTAAAAGCTTGTTAAAAATTAAAGCCAGCAGATCTTGGCAAACTAGACTTTGAGGATTCAGCAAAGCTAATTGCTATCATTGCAGCTTCGTTCGCTACGAAAGATTTTCTAGTTAAGCAAAAAATAATTCCTGACAGTATTGATATGTAAAATTAAAAAAATACATTTATAAAAATGGCTTCACTCGTAATGATGATAGGTGGCGCTGTGGTGAATGCGCTTGCTTTTAGCGGAAGTAATTACGCATTTAGTAAACTACGGGACGACGGTGAGAGAAAAAGACATAACAAAGCTGTGGAGCAACTAGCTGCAGCACAAGATCGCTATGAAAAGCAGAGAATTGAACAGTTAGATTTCATTAACGATACTCTGAAAAAACAGGGACATGCAGCTTACACATTTAAAAATGTTGATCAAGCAATAAAAGAATATTATCTTGTAACAGGCAAACCAATCGAGACATTGCCCCCACCAAAATTCAGTGACTTTTATCAAACATCAGAAAAACAAAAGATGCAAGAAATCGTTTTTATTGTCTTTGGCATGACCGTTGTGTATTTTGTTGCGCATAATATTGGCTGAATAAAAAATGAACAAAATCTATTATTCACCCAAAGGATATTGGAAGGGAATCACGGCAATAAAAAGCTAAGTCAAGCAGCGGGTGTTAGTGAACAAGCAGCAAAAGAATGGTTATCTAACAAGCAATTTGGCAAATTTATTTACCTGCACCTAGGCGAATACAGAGGCCGCACTTTGTAAATACAATACCGAACGACACCCATCAAATGGACCTTCTATATTTACCCCATGATACGATCAGACGAAAAAGATTTAAGTACGCACTCACAGTCATTGACATAGCTTCAAGATACAAAGACGCGGAACCATTAACACAAAAGAGTGCTTCTGCTGTTGCTGTTGCCATACAACTAATATACCAACGAGGCCCGCTAACTTATCCTCGCATGATTCAAGTCGATGATGGAAAAGAATTTAAAGGACAAGTGAATCAATTATTGTTTAAAACATAGAGTTACTATTAAAGAGGCATTCCAGGAGTTCACAGATCACAGGCTTTAGTTGAAAACTTTAACAAACAGTTAGCTGAAAGACTTTTTTTCTACCAGTATCATAGAGAGCTGATTGACAATTCTCGCAACACAGAATGGGTTAGAAGACTGCCCTCAGTTTTGCGCGCAATGAATAATGAAGAATTTAAAGGGCTAAAACCAGTACAAGCAATCAAAAAACAAACAATAAATGTTGTTGAAGGAGAGTCTTCATCCAGCAAACTATTACCGTTTGGTTTAAAAGTAAGGTACCTTTATTTACCGGGGGAAGCAGAAGGGGACACTCGCATTAGGGCAACCGATCCAGTTTGGAGTGTTGATCCATATGAAATAAAAAAGAATTGTAAAAATGAATCCGCCCGTGTATTATTTACGAGAAACTGACACAACAAAAAAACCAGCTCCTCAAAGATCTTTTGTGAAAGAAGAACTGCAGATAATCCCGCCAGACACAGTTCCGCTTTAATTAATTTACGGTTCTCCAATGCCCAATTGCATATGAAAACTCTGGTTTAACAAATACTCGTTTAGTGTTTGTTCTATCTAATGACTTCTTTGTTACAACAGTTGTGTTGATCTCATGTAGATTAGATCGTAGTTTTTACGTGTTATGATGAAAAGTCTTATTGTCAAACAATGCTCTTTGTAGTTGTCATGCGATATGTTTGACTGCACAACACTGCGAGATATTCCTTTGTGCTTTCTTAATGATTTTTCTCCTGGCTCAAAATACTGTACATTTTCGATCTTAAACCAATAAACTCCTTAATCACCTTTCCAGATAATTCATCCTTCATCTTTCCTAAAACCTTGTTAGTAATTGAATGTAAAGGCGATTCTTTAGGGTAATCGGACGTGTCGTACCATCCTGCATGCCCTTTAGCCACTTCTATTTCCATGTCTTTATAGATGTCTTCAGTAGGGATATCTATAACAAAACTATCTGTATCTGTGTAAAGTACTTTGGACTCTGGATACAAGGGTTTAAAGTAGTCATAAAGAAACTCTAACATTAAAAGCTTTGATAATTCTAAAACGGTAAACCCAATAAATACAGGTTTGTCCAATTTGACTTTCTTTTTTTTCATTATTATGCCAAAAAGCTGATCATGAAATCTTCTAAAGTCCTGTAATTAGGTTTTGAAGTTAGCTTAATTGCCTCTTTCTCTTTGGTGACCAATCTGACATCTTTGCGCTTGTGCGGATTCTCCATAGTCTTTCCAAAACAGCTGTTGTTCATTAACTTGAAAAAGTCTTTTTCTGAAGCATCTGTGGATTTAGTTCTAAGATCAGTGTTCTTCATGATGTATGGTTTCATGAACTGTTCTTGATCAAAAGCAATTATACGATGAACTGCTCTCAACTTCAAACCATGTCTTAAATAAAATTGTAGAAGTCTGTAATGACAGACATAATTTTTTTTGCCTCGAAGATTAGGCACAAGTTTAGGCGGCTCTGTTTTTGCCATCTTTAGACTTTCTGCTGCTAATGGATGGTCATTATGCAGGTCATGGAGTTCCTGAGGATATTCTAAGTCAACTTCTAGAATGTATCCACGCTGCTGATCAGGCGTTTAAACTGTTCAACCACTTTAATGCCTTTTGAATGTTTTTCGGATCGACGCTTGTGTGCATTTTAAAGTTGCGTAACGGAAGTGATTGCGCCATTGCCCATCCATACAGATTGTTTGCATCTAAATACATGAGATAGTTAGACCTTTTACTCGGATCATAGTCGTCCAAGTATTTGTTGTTTGCTTTACAGTAATGGTGCGACGCCATACTAATTCCTCCGCGCAATCCGTTTTCAATCATCTGAATCATTGGTAGGTCAGACAATAAATCAATTTGTACTCCAGTAAACTTTAAGAAAGCGTCCCAGCTCATCCCAGGCGCAGAAATGTAATGCGCAGGATCCAGGCTATAATGTTTCATGCAGGTCTTTCTATAATTTTCAAAATATCCGCCAACAAACAAACATCAGCCATCAAGTATGAGTCATGATAGTCTCCCATCGTTTTACAATCTAACTTCTGCCATGCTTCTTGAGCATGCTGGTAATCAAAATCGCTGATGTCCTTTCCTCTAAGACTAGAAAAGAACGCGCCTTTAGGAGGAAGTGTATCTTCATCAAACCTTTCCCAACTGTTCATGTACTCATAAGGGTAAACGCCCTTTCTAACGAGAGTTGGGTCAAAATATTCTTCCGTTATTGGGCAGGACTTTAAGGACATAGCCAGTGACTCTAATGAACCCATCATGTGTTGCATAGAGTCATAAAAAAGACATGTTATTTAAAGTGAAACACATGTACTTTTCTGATGACTGTGCAATGCATGCTACCCTGAAGGCGCTGGTTACTGCTTGCATTATAAGGTGAGAGTCATAACCTCGCAAGTTGTGAAAGAATACAGGCAGCTTCCATGTCTTTGGGTCAAACGTTAGTTGAAGATTGCATTTTCTGTGCGCTGCTCCTCTGAACTTCCCACTAATGTGATTATGGTCTCTTACTGTCGGATTCGCTACGTCTGATGAGAGGCCTAAACCGCAAATCCAACAATGTGTGGCTGAGTCATACTGCTGTTGGTCTTCAGGCGTCATCATGATTTCAGATAAATTCAGATTATTAGAACAATCATTACGCACTTGCTGCATGCGCTGTAAAAATCTTCTAGCCGCATTTGGTCCTCTGTATAATTCTGGCGTTGAATGAGCGCCATCCGATCTGACGACAATGAAAGCAAATGAACAAATCTGGTGATTACTCACAAAGTCTGTTTTTGGACGTTTCTGTGGGGTTGGTCCCTCATAAGAAACAATGAGTGATTCGAAGTCTGCGTAAACAACATATGGGCTCGTTTGCATCCGTTTCCAGTTCTTAAAACTAACTTTAGATTCGGGTGGGGGCGTAATTAGTTCCGTATTACAGTCAACTGGGCCGATACAATGTTTCTTATGTTCGCTTGCGGCTTGAGCAGATGGCATTCTTGTTAAACATTTTCTACAGAATTCTTGTTTATGCCCATTCTTTGAAGCATGCTGCATTAGTTTACTCATTGTGCGTATCAATGTGTAATGCGGTAGCCCCGCTGGTGAAAGCATCAGTAGTAAGTCAACATGGCTTTTGTCTGGCTCGCCAATCGTTGGACTGTTCTTGGACGCTTTAATAGGCTGTAGATTTGTTTCCTCATCCCATGTGTAGACATTAACAGTTATTGGTTTGTTTTGTTCTTCAAACTGATCAATGGAATCCACGCTAACGGGAAAGGATATTCCACTAAAGTTAAGATCATTAGTGTAAGGTTCATAGTTAGATACTCTCTCTGCGTTTTTAGCAACGTGATGCAGCCTTGCAAGAACACACCACATAAAACATTTGTTGTCTGAATTCTTTATGTTTAGAACTGCTCTTTTTGCGACTAATGCTGGAGGTAGTGGAATGTAAGCCTTGCCTACGATCGGCTCATACTTAGCCTGTTTTAATCTGATCTCTAAGACTCCGTCCTCTGACCAACCAGAGCCTCTCATTTTAGCTTCTTCAGCGACACATCAAACTGTGTAAGCAGTTGGTCTGCCCAACCGGGCGTTAAGTCATTACGAGAAAGAATAACCTGTTGTTTAGTTGAGACCCAGACATCTAGATTTTCTTCATTTATTGTTACATAGTCAATTAAAACAGCTAACTGTACTTTAACTGGGGGGTCTATTGTTAGTTTACCTGGAACTTGAGAAATAGCATGCACAACACTTGCCCGTACGTTTGCTGGATCAATGACTTCTAAATCAATATCATTCAGTGCTCTTGATAAATCTTCTTCCTTACGCATTGCTTCAAACAATTCATCTGGACCTTCATATATCTTATCCATACTGAGTTTCTTTTTAACTCAAAATATTTATTTTAATTAAAAAAAATTAATCCAAATCAATATCAACGGTCTTTTTGTGCTTGGACTCATAAACTAAAGTATAAACGCCCTTTGGGGTTGTTAATGTGAGCTGTTTAGAGCAGAGTTTAATGTTTCGTTTACTTTTTTTAAGCATTCCTTTTTTATCTGCTCGGCGTCTGGCTGTTGAGAAAAACTTGCCCTCGCCTTTTTTTGAAGATCAAACTTTTGCCTTTTATAGTCACCAAAATCATCCTGTAAACGACTAAATTCTTCATCCGTGATGTTTGAGTCAGCTAGTGCTTTATTTATTATCAGATTGAAGGAACTAAGTTTAGCTGTTATTAGTTGAACCATAGCTGTGTGCTTTTGGAGTTTATTTTTTTAATTTTTTGCCCGCCGCACTTACAGCTAATGAACACAGACCAGAGCTAAAGACAAACTGCCTAGAGGCAAAGCTGCCGGTGCGCCTATGCCCGATGCTAAGAGGCCTACACTTGTTCCTGCCGATGCAGCACTAATAGTCGATGCTCCAGTATTAACATAGGTAACAGCATTAAGCAGCAGAATACCTTCGTTTGGTTTTGCTGTATTTTGAAAGGTCCTGCTCTAGTTTTTGTTGCATTTGTGTAATGTTTGTTAATCTGAAGGTTTTTACTTCAGGGGTTTCTACTATCTCTTCTTTTGGCGACTCTGGCGTTGTAGGTACTTTTGACGTTTATCGTCAACAGACATGCTTTTTTAAAAATGAAAAAATAATTTAGTATACTATATCTTTAAATCTGTTATCTTCAATGTTCAGCTGTGAATCAATTAATAAAAACAAATGTACTTTAAGTGGTTTATCAGCATCTTTTTCTTTCTCAATTTGAATGTTTATTACGTCTATAACTTTTCTCCCACTTCCATACAACTGATTATCCTCTGTTGACCTTAGGTCAATCCATAAACTGTATTTTGTTGTTAAATAATCGTCAAGCCTAACACTGTGAAGGTGTAGATCTTTAGACACAAGGTCTGCTGTTGGACTTCTACCCCCACCCCCAAACAATTTTCTTATTTCGTCAAATGCTGATAAGGTCTAAGCCCGCTAGCATAGATTTGGTTAGGACTACCATCAATCGAACATTGTACTTTCGTTATTTTTGGATTAAAAAACTTTTCACTTGCTCTTGCGAATGGTTCTTCATCTTCACACAGCAATAAAATACCTTTAAGCGATTTTACTGCGACACTAAGATTAAAATTCCATATAGCGTCTGCCCTGCTTTTAGGATATGTTGAATGATGGCGCACTGCTTCGTAATATATTACTAATTGTGACTGATATTGTTGCCTAATCAGGGTTGCTAAATTAGAGTTGCTAACAACATCAAACTCTAACGAGATGTCAGAAATGCTGTACTTTGCTTCGGTGTCTGTTGATCTGATAACACGTTTGTATTCGTTAAAAGTTAGTTCGTATGACAGTCTGTCTTGTAATGCTCCTTGAAAGTATGGGGCATGCGCTTTTAACAACTCAAAATCTAAGGGAATGGAAAAGCGATTCCCATACGCAAAATTTAGAGCTAAAGACTTTTTGCTGCTTTTAACATTTGCGTCGAGTTCGGCGTTTATTCTAAGTTTTAGTGCTTCTTCATTGTCAATTCCTTGAAACGCAAGATCATCCCTTTCATTCGCGGTTAGCCATAGATCAGAATAGGTTAAAAATATGTCTGCATTGTGTAAAGAAAATATTTCTTGCCCCTCAAGTTTTATAGAAATTTTCTTAACGATTGCCCGGCCTAGATTCTGGACAACTGTTCTGGTTGGGTCTGTTGTTGAAGCGAGGTCTATTTTGAAAGTAAGTCGCGCAGAGCCTGGCACAATCATTTCATCCGCTCCTAGGTCTGGAAATCTGACAGTAAGAATTTGATCCGCATCAATAGTAGACGGATTATTTGGAACAGTAATATTCCGTTTATTTCCCTTCACGCCAAAGGGCTCTTTCAGCTTTCTATACGGGTCAAGAATCGAGCCATATGCTTGTGACATTTTTTATAAAACAAAATAAAAAGTTAATTATTTAAAAATATGGCAGGCATTGGAGGTTAAGAAGATTATGGTGTTTTTGATCCTGAAGACGACATGAGTGAAATGACTCCTTTGACACAGCATCGCTCAGCGGCCTCAATGTGGCATGAATTAACAGAACCTAAGGTCAAATCATTTTATAGAAGTTTAGGTATAGAACCTCCCGAATTTATAGCCCTGATGATTTTGAACAAAAGGCGGCCATTTGTATGTGAAAAACGATGAAGGACAGCGTGTTCCGCTTACAGATAAACGAGACCCATCAAAGTTTGTGGGCATGGAAACAATTAGACAAAGACTTAAAGTGGGGCGAACGAAATCGCCTTCACATTGTTAAACCGAAATTAAGGGCGGAGGCCGTTTCTAAACTTCACAACACACGCCAGGAATTCCCGACAGATAGCCAAATACAAAACGTGGAACTTCCAGATTTAAGTCAGACAGCAGACAAAATAATAGAAGCAGACAAAATAATAGAAGCAGAAACCAGTTTTTCAGAAGAAACAGCATTAAAAACTATTCACGATCCGCGCTACCCATAGAAGAAATAAAATACCGTGGTCGTTCTTTGAAAGCCCTCAAAGACAAATTAAAAAAACTGTTAGCAAAAATGGATGAACTAGATGAGCATATAGAAAGAGAGAAAAAAAAAAACTCGCTGAGGCTGATGACGCCAACTTAAAGCCTGATATTAAAGAAAGAATAACCCAAAGACTAAAAGATCTTGAAGAAGAAAAATCAGCAATACTAAAAGAGGGGTCTACTATCCGAGATCAATTACGATCTCAAGCAACCAGAATAAGAGAAACTATCGAAAAATTTTATATGAAGACACGACACTAGCAGAACGAATACGAACACTGTTTAGAGAGCAGGGAGTCACATTAGCAAGCGTTATAACAGCTTTAGGATTTGCAATAAGTACACTGGTGATGGCTATTACAGGCGACGGTGGTCCGGGTCAGTGCCTCCATCGCCATCACCACCACCTGATAAATCATGGGTAAAAAAAACAGCTTGATCATCTTGCGAGTTTATTAAAAAAATTAGCTGGTAAAGCCGTGGATGCTTTACCAGGTATATTAGGGCTTAGCTGGCTTTTGTCTACTGCAGGCAAAGTAGTTGGCTTTATGGCCGAGCACTTATGGGCATTAGTTCTCTTAATAGTTGGGTTAATATTTAGTAAGATAAAGACCGAGTAATCCTATGCCAGTTAATCCAAGAACAAGTGCTGTCTTTTCATATTCATGGTCATCGCGAACAGAGCCCGGTCTTCAATGGCCTTTAGGCTTTGGACCTTGGGGATTGGATGACATATTCTTGGGTGTTTGTTTACTGCTTGTAATATTACTGGCTTAGAATTTATTTCGTTTTTCCCGACCTTCTGTTCATCGCCTGCCACAAGGATTTCATTATTGTAGTTTATTATTGTTCCTATCTGGAGTCTGAGGTCAGAAGGCAGCATGTATAAACCAGTGCCAACAGCAAAGTCTACTTTCGATCTTGCGTATTGTAAAACATTTTGGTACCTTTTTATACTTGAATGAAGGTAAATCAACTGTAGAATTAATAGCGTCCTCTAAATTTGCTAAGTATTGTTTTTGTGCATCAAAACCAGTAGAAGGATCAGTTATGCTCGATCTCGTTTGTGCTTGCGAACCTAGCAAACACCAAACGTAAGTACGAATAGAGTCGTTTATTCGTTCTATTCCCGCTCTAGTTAGGGCCCTTAGAAGTGTCTAAGATAAATGTTGTCCATGCTGTTTTATGCTCTTGCTCTATGGACCCGAGGTGAACACCTGTGCCTGAAGAGAAAGATGTGTAAGGAGGATTCCAGTCATAGTTATACTTTCTGTGCACGCCCCAAAAATAAGGGGTGCCTAAGCCATGATTAAGATCCAACTTTTGTCTAAAGCCTTCCTTAACATTAACATTGAATTCGTTACAGATCCTTTCAAAAGCCTTCATGTCTATTCTGTTGCTGAATGGATTAAACGTTTTGTCATTTGGCAATGGTGCTTGCAGTTCAGTCAAAATACGTCTGAAGGTGTAATAGAAATGAAATCTGTACACTGACCTCACCAAAGGATCAGGGTGATTTAAATGATCAGCATACGACACTCCACACCCAGTTGATGCACAAAACACAGCAAAGTTTAACTGGTTCTGATAAAACTGCATCGGATGACTAAACCATACTTTTGGGATGTAGTCTTTTTTAATAGGAGGGTTAAGATATCTGCTTAATGGAGTACTCACCTTTACTTGAAAGGCGTCAGACTGAGACACAGAAATGTAAAGAGTATCAGTTGTTATGTTTTTAAGATTGTAGTGCGGCCCAGCAGAATATTTTGCATCAGTATATTTAAATGGAATCATTTTTAATTGTTTAGTTTGTAACAATAACAACTCAAGACCGTCCTTCGTTTTTAGAGCTTGCTGTTAAGAACGATTGCGGAACCAAAATGGTCGCACCCCATGAAATTTTTACAAAGTCGTATGGTTTAATATAACTGAATCCAGGAAGAATAATAAGATTAAAAAATATAATAATGCAGGAACTTTAGTTAGCCAGTTAACCATACCTGATGGTTATTACGGGTTTTGCTCACTAAAGAAGCAATGAGTAACTTTGACATTACTCTCAAACTTAACAATGCGAATCTGAAAACAATGTTACATTCAACCCTGAAAAAGAAGAAGTAGGTTACTATTTTGATAGAGAGCTAGCTAAAATGTTAGGTTTTACAACTGCCAATCGACCCACCCATAGTTTTAGAGTTGCAGCAAACAAAACTACTTATGAGGGAGAAAATCCGCTCGATCTTGCATTACATTCATTACTCTATGTTCATTTGGATGAGCTGAGCACTGATGAAAACTTATATGATGAAGGCCCTCAACTGTTTTAAGAGCTCTTCGTCAGGGAAAGCTGCATATTGCGATTATGAAATTATACAATTCCCTAATTTACAGTTTAAAAGATTAGTTTGTGGGAGGGTCGGATCATTTAACATAAAAAATCGCAGACAAAACAGGGAGTTGTAAAATGTGATAACCTGCACATTGTTTTGGAAATAAAATATAAGTTGTACTAAAAAATAATGTCGCGGGGGCCAGAAGAACCGGGAGTTACATTGGCGCCTGTAAGGTGTACAACCTTAGAATTAAAAGACCTTGCAGACGTTGCGGACTTTGAACAGAACGGTGAGATAGGCACTTTGTATGGGTTTGAGTACACTAAAGATGGCGATTATAAATGCAAAGAGGTTAGCGACAACAAAAGTTTTCCTAAACTAGAGCAACTGCGCAATGTAGAAGCAAATAATGCTGGCCAGTATGAATATAAAATAGTTCGAAAACCTGACAGCAAATGGCACTCAGAACCATATTTAGAATGGGACATAAAATTTGAATTCATAAGCCCATTTACATTTTTTAACCATCAAAAAAATTTCAGAAAAGCATTCAACTCAGGTCCTTTACATGTAAGTCTTATGCCAGAGGACAATAGTCGAAAAGAGATTGAAATAAAGCCGTATGGGAATAAACAGTACATCCTCCACAGAGAGAAACGGTTTTGAAAGATGCTTCTACAAAATTACAGTTCATTCCACAAATGAAATTAGGAGACACGTTCACAATATTTGAAATTTCTGTCTTAAAAGATGTGGAGAGGGATGGGGTTGTGGTGTGTTAGTGACGTCCTTCTAAAAGGAATTCTAATTAGCTGGCAAACTTAGACGTTGACAGTCTTAAAGTTACTGTCGTCATTCTTCACAATGGTGAGGATATTAAGGTTCATAAACAACAAGCAAAAAATCAATATTAGTCTAAATAGAAACAATCTTACAGCACTGAATTGGATTAATCTTACCCATTTAGATCTTATAGGATTTTATTATACTGAACAAGTTTTGACAGAGAGCATGATAAAAACAATAACTGGATTAGATTAAATTCTAGTATAAAACTATGGAGCAGTTAAACTTTATGACAAAACCCCTCATTGTTCATTGATTTGTGGACAGACTGGTTGTGGAAAAACAATATTTGTCCTAGACCTATTACAAACAGTTTATCGCTATAATTTTGATCATATTGTGATTTTCTGCCCAACACTTAAATGGAACAAGCATATCATGATAGAAGGTTTATATGGACAGATGATGAAATATATTTAGTTAATCCTAGCAATAAACTGAGTGAGTGTTTAGAACAGTTTTATAAAACTGTTTGAAGGAACACAGACACTATTTATTATAGATGACTGTTCGGCAGAAAGAGACATAGTTAAAAAGAGAAACACTTTATCAAAACTAGCTTTTAGTGGAAGACATGCTAGGATAAGTGTGTGGATTTTATGTCAAAAATATAACTCAGTTTTAAAAGACTTTAGAGAACAGTTAAAGACTGTAGTGTTATTTCACATGAAAGACAGAGACTCATTTGAAGAATGTTTGCGCGAAAATGATGTTATTGAAATGATCAGGAAAAACGTAGGATTAAACAAAAACTAAAATCTGAAAAGTTTAGTAAATTAGTATTGAAAAACGGATAATCCTACACAGTATGTTTTGTTTGTAGGGTCGTTATTTTTGGTATTGAAAGAGAATGTGCGATGGATTATCAAAGAACAGTAGAGGAACAGGAAAATGCCAATCCTAGGGCGCATCCGCCCGAAACTAGTTGAGGCGGATGTGAGTTAGGATTGGCATTTTCCTGTTCTCTGACTGCCTGCCTGCTGGAAAGGGTGTACTGCTGCAGGTTGCACTTTGTGAAAGAGTTTAGCTGAATCAACCGCTTAAATAGCCTAAGACACAGCTGAAAGTTGCTCCTCGAGACAATCCAATGTCTGTGGACAGTTCTGAAATCTTGTCCTGAAGAGCTCTGTGGAAGTTGCCCCAAGCCTTCTCGGCGGCAGCATTTGGAAAGCGTCCTTTTGTAGGCAAGCAGTCATTCAGAAAAGACAACTTGTCCTGAATAGGAGCCTCTCCTGTTAAGACAAAACAGCGATTGTTCTCATAAACATTGTTACAGTATCATTGAATTTTCCTTAACATATATTTGAGCATGTGTGTGTGTGTGTGTGGTGTTGTGTGTGTGTGTGTGTGTGTTGTGGTGTGTGAAAGAGAGAGAGAGAGTGTTCTACTTATAAGTGTATCATTAAACATGAGTAAAATAAAGAAATGGTTTGTATTGCATGTGAGGAACAATAAGATGAAAGCTTTCAGCAAAATTTCAATATTTTTACCATGCACTTACAGTGCTTGGAAATATATGTGTAGTTCTGGTTAGATTAGCTGATGAGTATGATCTGTACTCACTTGCTGCTTGTGAAATAGACTGTCTTGTCTCATCCGGAAGGCATTTGTCTGCTTGCATGAGCTGCACACTTCACTGACAAGGTCTGGTGTAATCTGAAAAGGTTAAAAAACATCATCAACGTTCTGAATTGTGTGTGTGTGTGTGTGTGTGTGTGTGTGTGTGAAGAGAGAGAGAGAGAGAGAGAAGAGAGCGAGCGAGCATCATAATGTGATGCATACCACAATGTAATTATTTTGAGTGTTGTCTTTGTTGATGTTGCCACACTGTTGATGTATTAAAAGTCAGTAAACATGTCATAAACACATTTAGTCTCTCTCTCTCTCTCTCTCTCTCTCTCTCTCTCTCAGTCTTTCACACACACACACACACACACACACACACACACACACACACACACACACCACACATAATACACACACACACACACACACACACACACACACACACACACACACAGAGAGAGAGAGAGAGAGAGAGAGTTGAATTAACTTACCAACATTGGCTGTGGTTCGCTGCCTTTTTTGATGAATCAGCGACTGGTATCGGTGTTCGTTTCTCTGCCATTGCAACAGGCTGGCTGTGTTCACTGCAGTCGCTTCTGTTTCCTACAATGAACCAGCAATACCCGGTATAATAACCAAAACGAAGACTGAATCTACGAAAGTACTGAAAAATATAGCAACCAGCTGTACATCAATGCATACAAGAAGGGAGACATGAAAGACTAAAGCTGCGCGGAGCACAACTGCACACTGACTAGCGCATCTCTCGAGCACAGGAACGGTTTAGCGGGGGTTCTATGTCGAAAATCATGCACTTCATGCAACAAGCACCAAATTTGGCAGAGATGGCCAGTTTTATGTCCTGATCAAAACCTGATTTAGAGCCACCATGAAAAATTTGTAGAAACGGTTTTTTTGGCATTTTTTAAAATGGCCTACTCAAAAATTGGAATATATGTTGCATAATTGTTCATTTAACGCTACCAAACACCAAATCTGGCTGAGAAGCACAATTCCATGCCCTGAACATAACCATATACAGGTCTATTTTTAAAAAAAAGGAAAATTTGTATATTTCAGCAATTTCCAAGACTGCCGCCAGCAAAAGGGAGTCATATGCTGTACATTCATTCATTTTCACCCATAACACCAAATAAGTTTTTAAAGAAATTAAATGAATAAAAATCATAATAATAAGTAAATGAATGAATAAATAAATGAAAAAAAGATAAAATAAGTAAATAAAGAATATAAAAGATCTAAATGATAAATAAGTAAATGAACAATGTTAATGGGTGGTGATGGTGATGATAGTAGTTATGTGGGGGTGTGGGTAATGACTGGAAGAGAATGGAAATGATCAATGGGTGGCAAGATATCGTTCGGGAGAAGGGGGTGGGAGGAAGCAGATATGGAGGGGGCGTGGAAGAGGGTAATGGGGAGGGGAGAGAGAGAAAGGTTCATATCTCCTCCTCCCTCACAATGTATGCATGGGGTGTGTGGGGGGTGAGAAATTCATGCAAACAGTGTTGTTGGGGAAAAGAAGGGGGTGGGGGTATGGGTGGGAGGGGGGATGAGAGAGGAGGGTATTATGGGTGAATTATGGCCATAATGAGACTAATTGTGGGGAGTTTTCACACATACACAACCATTCTCTCTCCCTCTCTCTCTCTCTCTCTCTTTCTCTCTCTCTCTCTCTCTCACACACACACACATCACACACACACACAATATATAATATATATATAATATATATATATATATATATTTTTTTTTTTTACTGATGATCATCATTGTCATAAGTGGGATAAACAATGCTATAGGATGTTGATCATTGTCATGAGTGAAATAACATGATAGCATTGGTATGTAATTCCAACTGAGCAGAAAATTGGAAATGATCAATGACTGATGAATAGTGACCGTTGTCATAGGTGAAATCAACACTATCACACACACACACACACACACACACACACAAATATGTGTGTATACATTGTGTATCTATATATTATGTACAAACACACACACACACACACACACACACACAACACACACACCACACACACACACACAAGGGGGTTTTGAATAAATATAAAATAATGATAACAAAGCTTATTAGGTGATGACCACTTGATAACAACAGTGCTACAGGATGATAATCATTCTTGGGGGAGGGGGGGATCAATGACTGATGGGTGATAATCATTAGAGATCAACAGTACAGTAGGATGGTCTTCTTCCTTGTTCCACTTAGGAGGAACCCTGGAGGTAATGGCGAAGGCTGCTGTATGGCGAAGGCCCTCCAGTGGTCAACAGGGCTTTCCCTTCATTGGTGTGTTGGCAGGTGTGTTTTGCTGTACTGCATGGATGATTTGAAGACCTGCCATTGTGGAATATAGTGGACATATGATGTCTCAGTCTGGAGTGCCCTGTGCTCAGTCTCACAAAAGTCTTATATGGGCATCTGGTAGTGTCCATCCCTCTTGTTGAAGTAGGTGCTGCTCAAGCCATCTGCCTTTTTGGTTTTTGGTTCTCCTTGATAATACTTTGATTTTTTTGAAAGGAGACTTTCTGTTCTAGTTGGGGTTGCTGTTCTCCTTCCTTTGCCAAATGGTCAGCTTCCTCATTGCCATAAATATATTGCAGTATGAAGGTGATCACTGGATGACAGTATTTCCAGTGACTGATGGATGGTGAACATTTGGAATCATTAGTACTATAGGGTGAGGGTCATTGTCATGTAGGTGAATAATGTAGCATTGGTACAACAGTGCCAGTTGGGGGAATAAAGGAAGATATCAATGACTGGTGGGTGATGTTCATTGTCATAAGTGAGATACTGTAGGATGATGGTCATTGTGATAGGGAAATAATGTGGTGGCATTAGTATAATACTGCCAGTTCAGGAAGAAGGGGATGGGGGTGGGGGTAGGGGTCGATGACTGATGATCATGTATCATTCGAGATCAGCAGTACTGTAGGATGATGATCATTGTTATACAAGTTGGATAATGTTGTGTCATTGGTGTAATAATGCCGGTTGGGGGAATGAAGGAGGTAAACATGATTGATGGATGATGATTATTGTCATGGTGTAGGCCTAGTGTGATTCACAGTAGTGTGTGATGATGGTCATTTATAAAAGTGGAATTGTGTACTGGCCTGTATGGGATTGGGCACTGAATTTCCTTTTTTTCCCATTACACACACACACACACACCACGAGCGCACACACGAAAGTGTGAGCGCTGGCACGCACACGCACACACGCACTCGCGCTACACCGAAGTGTAGGAAAAACACTGTGAACACACACAATAGGCAACTTATTAAGGAGTAAGGTAAATGATGGTATTAGTACGCTTCAGAAAACAACTAAAATGGTAGGATGGACATTTCAAGACTATCTGAAGAGCTGTAATCCATAATTCACCGCGAAAGACTAAGTTTTCACTGGCAAAATTACGAACACGCGATCGGAAGCGGCCATTTTGATTTTCCCGCTGCGAGTCTACGAAGTCATAGAAAATTAAGGAAACAAAATAAGGCCAGCAAAATTTTTGGATAAACTTATGTCTTTTCATACCATTATCGGTAAATTTGCTTGATAATATTCACTGCGTGCACCTCGCGCTAGAAAATCGTCTGCAATTTTGGCTCATCTTTTTATTTATTTCTCAAAATAAAAAAAATTTTGAAGTGGCTTCAAATCTGAATCACTTATAACATTATAAAGAACAATATACCAAAGTATTGTGCTTGTTGCACAAGTGCACAATTCTGATTAATTCTGCGACGTAGAACCCCACTAGTTTGTTTATACGCTTGTACACCGAGTACACTGTGCCGCGTTATCAGTTATAGGGTAATTACTTGCACATGTCGATAGGTTTCGCAACTCTACATTCCTCCACAACACAAAGTCATAACACATGTCTTATAGTAAACGCATAACAACCGCTGAATTATGGAAAAAGAATGCTTACCTCAACGATGTTTTGGCTGCCAAACTCCATGTTACCGCCGACACCGGAAGTTCTGTACGCACTAGATGGTGGGGGCCCGCCCCTTTCAGTACTTCGTTAGTGACTCAGAGAAGGGGAAGCCAGCCAGCTGCGCATCCTTTGCTGTACGGTCCCAGAACCATCGGAAGACTGATTGGCTGCAGAAGGAGGTGTGTGACCGCAGAGACGGGGATGTGAGAAGAAAAGTGACAACACGGCGAATCTGAAGCGTTTTGGAACTTGGGAAAGGGAGACTCTAGGGAGGGACGCAAAGAGTGACTTATCTGTTATCACAGAAAACAATAGATGTACATAGTTTTAATGGCGTGAATCTTAAACTATAAAGAATGTTTAGAGGGAGTTTTAAAGACAGAAAAAAGAATGTTTTAGAGGGAGTTTTAAAGACAGAAAAAATAAGGATGGAGTAGGTTTAAAGTTCTGTACACCAATGCTGATGGTTTAACAAACAGAAAACTGAATTGCTGTTTCAGATTGATGAACTAGAACAAAAAAATTATTGCCGTTACGAGACGATCCTAAAAGACGAGACCTTGTACCTTCCGAATATAGCCTGGAAAATTTTAATATGTTTCACAATGAAAACCCAACCCGAGGAGTTGCCTTGTACTTTGATAAAGCATTACATATAATAAAGGCCTATGCGCAAGGATGGCCCCAGCCATCCGTTAGTGGGATGAACTCCCAGCACTCATTGTAGAGGCAGACTCCTCTGACAGTTTTAAAAATAGTCACCTCCCACCTCAGTACTGACACTCTTGACAGTCTCGCTGCTTAAAAATAGCCACCTCCCACCTCATACGACACTCTTGACAGTCTCGCTGCTGCGAAACTTCAGGAGTAAGATTAAAACGAACGCAAACACAAACTGTCCTGTATGAATGTGAGAGTGCAAAGTTAGTAGTAGTAGTAGTAGTAGTAAGGGGACAGGCTGTTATACGTA
>CM031622.1:18173913-18185846 GCA_018398815.1 Conus ventricosus | reverse complement strand
TACCGAATAAATTTTACAGAAAAATTGACTCAGGTGAAAGATCAAAATCGCCTTGGCCTTGTTAGACCGAATTAGATAGGGATGCAGTTGCTAAACTTCAAAACACGCTGCAGGAACTCCCAACAGCTAACCAAATACAAAACATGGACTTAAAGAATTAAATCAATCGGCAGATGAAATAATAAATGCAATAGAAGCAGAAACCAGTTTTTCAGAAGAAAAGCGTTAAAGACTATACACGACTCACCGCTACCCATGCGAGAAATAGCGGCCCTTGATCATGCTTTAAGAACCATCAGAGGCGAATTAACAAACAATTTAGCAAAACTAGGTGAACTAGATGGGCATAAAAGAAGAGAAAAAGAAAAACTCGTTGAGGCTGATGACGCCGACTTAGGGCATGATATTAAAGAAAGAATAACCCAAAGACTAAAAGATCTTGAACAAGAAAGATCAGCAAGACTAGAAGTGCTAACTACTAACCGAGACCAATTACGAACTCAAGTGAATAGAATAAGAGAAACATCCGAAAAATTTTATATGAAGACACAACGCTAGCAGAACGAATAAAAACGCTATTTAGAGAGCAAGGCGTCACATTAGCAAGCGTTTATAACTGCCTTAGGATTTGCAATAAGTACACTGGTAATGGCTATTACAGGCGGCAGTAGCCAAAGTTCAGTGCCTCCGCCGCCATCGCCTCCGCCTGATAAATCATGGGTAAAAAAACAGCTTGATCATCTTGCAAGTTTATTAAAAAAATTAGCTGGTAAAGCCGTGGACGCTTTACCAGGAATATTGGGGAGTATTGTCAGCTGGCTTTTGTCTACTGCAAGCAAAGTAGTTGGCTTTATGGCCGAGCACTTATGGACATTAGTTCTTGTAATAGTTGGGTTACTATTTAGTAAGATAAAGACCAAGTAATCCTATGCCAGTTTAATCCAAGAACAAGCGCTGTCTTTTCATATTCATGGTCATCGCGAACAGAGTCCGCGAGCTTTGCTGAGCCTTCAATGACTTTGGGGGTTTGGACTTCGGGGATTAGATGACTTAATCTTGGGTGTTCTTTTATTGGTTGTAATATTACTGGCTCAGAATTTATGTCGTTTTTCCCAACCTTCTGTTCATTGCCCGCTATACGAATTTCATTATTATAGTTTATTATTGTACCTATCTGGAGTCTGAGGTCAGAAGGCAGCATGTATAAACCAGTGCCAACGCAAAGTCTACTTTCGATCTTGCGTATTGTAAAAACATGTTGGTACCTTTGATACTTGAAGGTAAAAACAACTGTAGAATTAATGGCGTCCTCTAAATTTGCTAAGTATTGTTTTTGCGCGTCAAAGCCAGTAGAAGGATCAGTTATGCTTGATCTTGCCTGTGCTTGCGACCCTAGCAAACACCAAACGTAAGTACGAATAGAGTCGTTTTTTCGTTCTATTCCCGCCCTAGTTAGGCCCTTAGAAGTGTCTAGATAAATGTTGTCCATGCTGTTTTATGCTCTTGCTCTATGGACCGAGGTGAACAGTTGTGCCTGAAGAGAAAGATGTGTAAGGAGGATTCCAGTCATACTTATACTTTCTGTGCACGCCCCAATAATAAGGGGTGCCTAAGCCATGATTAAGATCAGACTTTTGTCTAAAGTCTGTCTTGATGTTAATATTGAATTCTTACAGATTCGTTCAAAAGCCTTAATGGATTCTGTTGCTGATGGGATTAAACGGTTTGTCATTTGGTATAATGGCGCTTGCAGTTCAGTCAAAATACCCCTCTGAAGGTTGTAATAGAAATGGAAACCTATACACTGACCCTAACAAAGGATTAGGATGATTTAATGTGATCAGCATCGACCTCCACACCCCGTTGATGCAGCAAAACACAGCAAAGTTTAACTGGTTCTGATAAAACTGCATCGGATGGACTAAACCACACTTTTGGGATGCGTCGTGTTATAATAGGAGGGTTAAGATATTCTGCTTTAATGGAAAGAGTACTTCTTTTTATGAAAGGGGGTCAGTTGGTCACAGGGACATGTGCGAGGGTGTCAGTTGTTATATTTTTAAGATTGTGTGCGGGCCACAGAATATTTTGCATCAGTATATTTGAACGCGCTCATTTTTATTTCGTTCAAAAAAGTTGTAACAATAACATACTCAAGACCGTCCTTCGTTTTTAGAATCTGCTATGATAACAATTGCGGGGCCCAAACGGTCTCGCTCCATGAAATATTCTACAAAGTTGTAAGGTTTAATATAGTGAATCAAAGAAGAATAATAAGGTTCAAAAAATTGACACAACAGGGGACCAAAAGTTAGCCAGTTAACAATACCTGTTGGTTATATTACGGGTTTTGCTCACTAAAAGAAAGCAATGAGTAACTTCAAACATTGCTCTCAAAACTTAAACAATGCTAATCTTAAAAACAATGTTGGCCTTCAAACTGAAAGAAGAAAAGTAGGTTACTTTTTGATTAAGAGCTAGCTAAATGTTAGGCTTTACAACTACCCATCTGCCCGTTCATAGTTTTAGGTTGCAGCAAACAAAACTACTTATGAGGGAGAAAAATCCGCTCGATCTTGCATTACATTCATTACCTCTATATTCATTTGGATGAGCTAAGCTCTGATGAAACTTATATGATGGGAAGACCCTTCAACTGTTTTAAGAGCTCTTCCGTCAGGGAAAGCTGCATATTGCGATTTATGAACTTATACAATTCCCCTTATTTACGGTTTTAAAAGATTAGTTTGTGGAGGGTCGGATCATTTAATATAAAAATCAAAGACAAAGCGGGGAAAAGTGTGAAATGTGATAACCTGCACATTGTTTTGGAAAATAAATAATACGTTACTAAAAAATAATGTAGCCCCAAGTGGGCCAGAAGAATCAGAGTTTCATTAGCGCTGTAAGGTGTTTAACCTTAGAATTATAAGACCTTGCATGATGTTGCGGACTTTGAACAGAACGGCGAGCTAGGCGCTTTGTATGGTTTTGAATACACTAAAGATGGTGATTATAAACGTAAAGAGGTTGCCGACAGCAAAAAGTTTCCTAAACTAGAACAACTGCGCAATCTAGAGGCAAATAATGTTGGCCAGTATGAATATAAAATAGTTCGAAAACCTGACCTCAAATGGCACTTAGAACCATATTTAGAATGGGACATAAAAATTTGAATTCATAAGCCCATTTACATATTTTAGCCGTCAAAAAAGTTTCAGAAAAGCATTCAACTCTGGCCCTTTACATGTAAGTCTATGCCGGACGACAATAGTCGGAAGAAATTGAAATAACGCCGTATGGGAAAAACAGTACATCCTCCACAGAAAAGAAACAGTTGTAAAAAAAGCTTCTACAAAATTACAGTTCTTTCCAAGCAGAAAATTAGGAGACACGTTCACAATGATATTTGAAATTTCTGTCTTTAAAGATGTGGAGAGGGACGGGGTTGTGGGGTTAGTGACGTCCTTATAAAAGGAATTAATATTAGCTGGCAAAACTTAGACGTTAAACGCCTTAACGTTACCATCGTCGTCTTCACAATGGTGAGGATATTAAGATCATAACAACAAGCAACAAAATCAATGTTGACTTACATAGAAACAATCTTACAGAACTGAATTGGATTAATCTTACACATTTAGGCCTCGTAGGGTTTTATTATACTGAACAAGTTTTGACGGAGAGTATGATAAAAATAATAACTGGATTAGATTAAATTCTGTTATAAAACTATGGAGCAGTTAAACTTTATGATAAAATCCCCTCATTGTTCAATGATTTGTGGGCAGACTGGTTGTGGAAAAACAATATTTGTCCTAGACTTATTACAAACAGTTTATCGCTATAATTTTGATCATATTGTGATTTTCTGTCCAACACTTAAAAGGAACAAAGCATATCATGATAGAAGGTTTATATGGACAGACAATGACGTATATTTAGTTAATCCTGAGCACTAAACTGAGTGAGTGTTTAGAATACTTTTATAAAGTGTTTGAAGGAACGCAGACACTCTTTATTATAGATGACTGTTCAGCAGAAAAAGATATAGTTAAAAAGAGAAACACTTTGTCAAAACTAGCTTTCAGTGGAAGACATGATGGGATAAGTGTGTGGATTTTATGCCAGAAATATAACTCGGTTTTAAAAGACTTTAGAGAACAGTTAAAGACTGTAGTGTTATTTCACATGAAAGACAGAGACTCATTTGAAGAATGTTTGCGCGAAAATGATGTTATTGAAAATGATCAGGAAAAACACAGGATTAAGCAAAAACTGAAATCTGAAAAGTTTAGTAAATTAGTATTGAAAACGGATAACCCTGCACAGTATGTTTGTTTGTAGATAATCGTTATTTTTTGGTTATTGAAGTCTTACTTGTCAGAGAACAGGGAAAGGCGGCTTTTAGGCCACTTTCGCCCAAAAACTCGGTGGAGGAGCAAGTGAGTTAGAATTGGTAAAATGCTGTTCTCTCACGTCTTGCATTTTTTGTCCCCACAAGGTCTGCACCCTGGTGAGGTTGACTGGGTGGCCTGCAGTCTAAGCTTGGACCTCACAAGCATGTCACGCAGGTTCTTGTCCCTCTGAAAAGCAATCAGCGGTGGCTTGGAAAAGATTTGTTTGAGGTCTGGGTCTTGTTGGAGGAGACTAAAGTTTTCACGTAGGATTCTGCAGACTGGTAGGTTGTGAGGATGGTATGGGATAACTACCACCGACCGCTTTTCAGAGCACCTGAGGTCCATGAAGCTGGGCTACAACAACCCAGTCGGCCAACATTTGTTGGTCCATATCACAGCTGCAGTCATGCGAAGATAGCAGCAGTGTGGCAGAACCCCAGAGACCGTGTGTACAGAAAGCACATGGAGAACCTTGTCATCAGCCGCTTGGGCACCACACAGCCAGCTGGGATGGAACATCAGAGTCACTGACGTCTAGCTGAGCCAGGGCCCTTCTGCCTTAATCTCTCTGTCCTGTCCTTCTTTAGCCTCTGTTTCTTTTTCTTTCAGTAGGCTAAATAGTGAATATTTCCATTTATTCCCCTCCTTGTGTGTGTGTGTTGTGGTGCAGGGTGGTGGTGGTGTGTGTGTGTATGTGGTTTTGTGGGGGTTGTGGTGGGTAAAAAAAAAGGGGGGGGGGGGGGGGGGCGTGTGTGTGTTGGTGTCTTTGTGTGAACTGCAGTGTGTGTCTGTGTGAGCTCAATACACATGAACAGTGATCAGTCACTTTATTCTGGTCCAACGTAATCATTAAATGAAATGTTCTCACCCAATTCTCACATAGGCTTTCCTGTCTACACTGTCCTCTTCTTTTCACTTTGACAACGGGCCTATGGCTTGCAACGTCAGTTTTCTCACTAATGGATTTGACTACCACCAAAAGGTTTTTATAAACTTTATTATTTTTTCATTTTGCAACGAATCCTGCAGTCAACTTTTGTTTCTCAATTGTTAATTTGTATTGAACAATTCAATACCTTATCAGTGTCATTGTTATTCCTTTTGTATGTAAGCTGGTCACAAATAGTTAAAGGCCGCCTTAGATTTTGGGGTACTCTAAGTAATGGGTCTGAATGCTCGTAAAACAAAGCGCAGCGTGTTTCATTCTGAGCTATTCTGACAGCTCACACACCACACTGTATGACCGAAATAATCTTTCAGACGACGCATTTTTCGGGTCGAGAATATGCGCTCAGCCAAAACACCAAAAATCCGTGAATAATACATGAAGTTTGGCCAGGCGCAGATTACACAGCAGTTTTGAATTGAGAAATCGGCACAGTGCACGTGCAAGGCCTGCCTATGTTGAACACTTTTCAATGACAATTTGCCTGCGGTGGGTATAAAATGACCGCTAATCGGGGCTGCAATAACCATGCCTCCAAGACGAAAACTGTCAACACTAGATCGCGGCCGGGCTCTGGGATGGCTCCAAGATGGCATTTCTGGAAGAGAGGTGGCAAGACGTCTGGGAGTGAGCCACTAAGTCATTCAACGCCTTCACCAGCGATACCAAGACACTGGAAGAGCCGAGGAACGACCACGCTCAGGGCGGCCAAGAATCACCAATGGGCAAGACGATCGCTAGTTGATGCTGACAGCAGTCCGCAGCAGAACCATCAATGCAACCACTCTGAGACAGGAGCTGAGAAGAACGACTAACATCAACGTAAGTCGCCAGACCGTCCGAGGTCGCCTTCACAGTTTCAACCTCCACTCAAGAAGGCCCGCCGTACGTCTCCCACTAACACAGCACCATCGACAGGCCAGAAGGAGGTGGTGTCGACGTCATCAGCGATGGACGAGGCAGCAATGGAGCACCATCCTCTTCACCGATGAGTCAAGATTCTCCCTGTCCCGAAATGATGGCCGGGTACGCGTCTGGCGTCGTCCAGGGGAGAGGCTTGCTGATGGCTGTGTTCGTGAGCACGATCGCTATGGAGGCGGCTCCCTGATGGTATGGGGAGGCATCCACCTTCATGGCAGGACACCCCTTCACCTTGTGCCAGGCAGACTTACTGGCGTAAGGTACAGAGATGAAATCGTGAGGCCGTTGATTATCCCCACTCTGCAAGCCATGGGACCCGGTGCCACCCTCATGGACGACAACGCCACTCCACACCGCGCCCGTGTGGTGAACGACTACCTGAGGCAGCAGCAGGTTCCACGACTGGACTGGCCATCGCGTTCGCCTGATTTGAACCCTATTGAGAACTTTTGGGACCATCTGGAACGCCGCGTCAACGACAACCACCCTCCTCCTGTTGACCTCCACCAACTGTTCCAATTTCTGCTGCAGGAGTGGAACGCCATGCCTCAACAGACCCTTGTGACTCTGATCCAGTCCATGAGGCCTAGATGCGTGGAATGTGTGGGTGCAAATGGCGGACATACGCACTACTGAAGCTTTTCAATAAACTTTCTTGTGAATTGTCAATTTTGTGATTTTCAAAAAGAGGGGTTATGATGTTTGATCCTTGATTTTGTCCAGAAAAATTAAATTGACACAATTGCAATGGCATTGACATGAAAGCTAAAGACATGAAATAAAATACGGTATAAGCTGTTTTCCTGTGCGCTATGTCGTTTTATTTTGGTGAGAGTTTTTCTGTCTGGCCCTTAACTTTTTGTGACTAGCTTATTTGAATTGATTGCAACTTTAATTTGTTTTCTTTCTTTTTGCCCGAGGGCTGGGTGGTAAAAAGCATTTACATTGCTTATCTCATTACCCTGTAAAATAAATTTTCGTTCGTCTGCTCGTTCGTTCTCTCCCCCCCCCCCCCCCCCCCCCCCCCCCTCTCTCTCTCTCTCTCTCTCTCTCTCTCTCTCTCTCTCTCTCTCTCTCTCTCCCTCTTTGTCTCTCCCTCAGCTCAGTTAGCTTCGAAAGTCAAGCGAACTGTCCTTGACTGGCTGGTGGATATATCACCACAGCGCAGAGACTACCAGACGGAGCAGGATCAGCTAAATACTGGGCAGGGAGCAAACAGTGTTTCACGGGAATTTCAGTCCAGAACCACTGCCGGCAACTTCAGACTTAACAATGATTTCCGCTCTGACATGCCTGCTGGCCGACAGTTGTTCTCTGCGCACCGTATTCCTAATATCTCCCGATCTGTCAACAGCATCCCTGCTACCCGGCATGGTCACCCACCTAGTTATTCCCCAAGAGCTATCCAGGTACATATCCCTGACTCCCGACAGTCATACAATCCTAATATGTCAATGGGTAGTGTTTCTCAATGTGATTCACGTTTCCATGACCCGTCAAATACAGAGGGTCCAAATCAGTCCTCTTGGTATGGTTGTGTGCTTCGTTCTTACCCCCATCAAGATCTTAGCTACAATAATAATCATGTCACAGACCATGCCGTACCCCCTTTCATTCCGTGCAGCATTTCCCTTCTTCACACACACACACACACACACACACACACACACACACACACACACACACACACACACACACACACACACGATACACGATACACGATATTTTATTTGTCCCCATAGAGCAAAGGAAAATTTGTTTGTGGTGCTATCATCAAATTCACATATTGAACAAATATTAAACAAGTATATCATTAAAAAAAAATTCCACTCTTTCCACCGTGCTCGATCATTCCTTGTCAATTCATTTATCCATCTTGTATTAGTCTGTACATGTATATAAATATTAACACATGCACGCACACATCCTACCACCCCTCCCCCACCCCCACTACCACATGTACACACATACCACACCATAACAGAATCACACGCACACACCCGCCAAAACAGAATCATACAACCCCACCTCCAAATAAACTACCCTGTCAATACTGCCATGGGGTCAGGGTTACCCTACCATGGTCAGAACCCATCCACGTCATCTGAATTCATTACCTGTTACCCAACCTTTGTATCCGACCAATAACATGAACCATTATTTGCACTGGTTAAACATAATGACGTCCATATGTTAAATAGTCTAAATAGTCACAACTACCAACAATGGTGAATTATCATGACATAAAGCGGTGCCAGGCGTCTTTCTTTGTGATAGACACAGTGCATATCTCTCTTCTCTCTCTCTCTCTCTCTCTCTCTCTCTCTCTCTCTCTCCGTGTATTTCTTTTCACCTTCTTTCAGCAATTTCACCTCACCTGCGTGCGCATGCGCGCGCGCGCGGAGAGGGAGTGGCGTTGGGAGACAGAGACAACGGGGGGGGGGGGGGGGGGGGGGGGAGAGAAAGGGCTGTATTGTAGTTGCCTCCTAACTCATGTTCATGAGAATCTAAAGACTGACTGTACGATCAAAACACTTGTTCGGCACATAATAGCTGGACACTAGGATTTTCATTTGTACCACCACTTGTTTGCATTTCCTGATTATCAATAATTGGGCGTGTGGACCTGTACCAGTGTCGACCTTCTTTGGAGATCAGAGTTATATTGATTCATCTCTCATATTAAACTAGTTTTCCGTTATTTATTTTGTCGCTTGTATTTTCATCGGCTTGTTGCGTTGTTTGAAATTGCTGCTTTTACTATTGCTTCTTGAATTTGTTTTTTTTTTTCATCGGCCTGTTGCGTTGTTCGAAATTGCTGCTGATTTTTTTTTTGTATTTTGTCAACTTCATACACATGTTTCTTGATACCAATTATTGAAACGTGTGTGTGTGTGTGTGTGTGTGTGTGTGTGTGTGTGTGTGTGTGTGTGTGTGTGTGTGTGTGTGTGTGTGTGTGTGCGCGCGTGTGTACTTTGATTTGTTAATTGTTTTTCCTGTGCTGTGCGTGAATTACATTGAATTATTGGCCATTTATATTGAAGTTCAAAGTGATGTCTAGTGCCTCGTTTTTTTTATAACATTTTTGTGATCCCCGGTGCCTCCTTTTAGCGCATTCCCTTGTCTCGCGTATTGATTCTTCTCGATATCTTTGATTCATCTTCATTTAGTTGTGCTGCTGCTATACACAGTTGCCACCCCCTGAAATTGTAGTATATGTGCAAGTCATTTTGTATGTGAGGGCACGTACTTTTGTTCGCTTCGGTCTGCCAAAATGCTCACAGTAAACACTTGGCCTTCCAAGGACGGTCTTGGAATAGAATTTTAAAATACAAATCATGTACTTAACAAAGAGGAAGAGTTATGACCTATTCTTTATAATTCTGGAAAGCAGTGGCATTTATTTTGTTGTGCTGAGTCTAGATTAACTAAATATTATAACTGATGAAGATGTATCAATACCAGGTTACAGCCATGTTCGACTTGACCCATGTCCCCTAATGCAAGCAGGGTTAATACTTTATTCATGCCAGTCTCTTGCGTGCACACGATTTAATTCTCTTGAACGTCATGGTATGAATCTGTTTGGGTCCAAGTTAAAATTAAGAAAAGCAAACGCATTTTCATTGGATTTTTACACAGTAACCCCTCTGAGCGCATTGACTGGTACGACAAATTCAACGAAATGATGGAAGCTGCTTCACTGGTCGGAAGCAAAATCATTCTCTTCGGTGATTTTATCATATACCTTCTTAAAATTAACAGTCGATGGAATCTAACATATGATAATTCAGGCCTATTTGAGTTAGTTGGTACACCGTCACGAAGAACCCCAACATCCGAAACACTGACTGACCATGTTTATGCCACCAAAAAGATAACATCATAAAAATATGTCCTCCGCATTGTGGATGTAGTGACCACGCCGGTATGTGTTGGCTTAACAAAGGCGCGAAAATTCCTAGACCTGGACATAGAGTTATCACGTACAGGTCATTTGCCATCTTTGACAAGAATTCCTTCCCAAATGATTTAACTCAATCATCACTATCTTATGTTTATCAATGTACTGAACCTGATCAAGCTTTTGAATTCTGGCATAAAACTTTCATAGAAATCTACAAAAGAAAACCATGCTGCATGTTTTACTAAAAGGGTCAAATATTAACCTAAACCCCCATGGTTGAGAGACGATATTCAAAAAGCTATGCGGTTACGATATATTCTATCAAAAAATCTTTTAAAAAAAATTGAAAAATTCAAGAAGCAAAGGAACAAAGTTACATCAATCTTGCGCAGTTCGAAAGAGATATTTCAAAAACTTAGTCTGTAATAACAGTAACTCAAAATCAATCTGGAAAGCGATAAACATTCTTACTCGTAAAAATTCAGACAAAACATGTGCGGTTCCGAAAGATATTTCTGCTGATAGTTTAAATCACCATTTTTCCAACATTGCTGATCAAACAGTTTAAGATGACAAATCTTACATGAATGAACTACAACTTTTTCTGTGAGTCAGAAACCGTTAAAACAGAATTTGTAGTTCCTCCAATAACGATTTATGATGATTATTTTCATCTTGTTTATATGAAACAGACAGGTAATCGTAGTCCTGACGATCTGGACGGAAAATTGTGGAAACTTAGAGCTCCTCTCATTACTGACTCATCAACTTATCTATATAACCTTTGTATTGATAAATGTTACTTGCCGACTATTTCCAAGCAAGCCGAAATGATAACATTCTTCAAATTTGGAGACAAAACAGATCCTTCGGATTATAGACCCATTTCTCTTGTGTCTCTTCTTTCTAAGCCATTAGAAACGCATATCAACAAATACTTTGTCTCATATTACAAAATACGACTTACTCCATCCTGATCAATCTTGATTCAGATCTAACCACTCTTTTCATACTGCACTGACACATCTTGTCGATGAATGGTTAGAAAATATCGATGATTTGAATTTCACCGGGGTACTATTCATTGACTTTTGAAGTTATTGATCACAAATTATTATTGAGTAAACTGGCTATCTATAAACTTTTCACTCACGTCCTTTTTTTTTTTAAAGTAAGATCGTTTCTCTCCAATCGTCAACAATCAGTTTTCCCATGTAACAACCAGTGAAGATTCTTACCACTAAAATTTGGTGTGTCTCAAGGATCAGCACTCGGTCCTCTTCTTCTTTTTTTTTTTTTTTTTTTTTTTTTTTTTTTGTTTGCTGTATGTGAATGATCTGCCTTTACATATCAATGGCTCATGCGATCTCTTTGCCGATGATACATCTGTCCACTCCAAGCACACTGACCTAGATCTACTATCCATTAAATTACATCAGAATATTGATCAGTTAGTGACCTGGACCAAACTAAATTACATGCCCTTAAATGAACAGAAAACGAAATAATATTGTTATAACTTCGCGACAGAAAAGACAAAAATTAACCTCGGCTATGCCCACCATATACATCTGTGATAAGCAACTTGAACAAGTGAGCTCTTATAAGATTTTGGGAGTCGCCTTAGACAATAATCTCACTTGGTCACCCATATAGATTGTAAAAGCAAACGTGTATTACAGAAAAAAATTCAGCTCTCAAAAATAAAAAAAACTTTCTGAATATGAACGCCCGAAAGCAGTTTTATCACGCTTATATT
>CM031622.1:18163913-18171413 GCA_018398815.1 Conus ventricosus | reverse complement strand
GTCACCTGCTGCCCAACAATATTCTGTGGAGACGCAAGGAAGCCTTCAGCGATGGGCTGTCCTCGACTGCCAAGTCCTGGTACGAATATTTGCAAGACTTTGCTGATCAACAGGTGAGAGTATCTGGGGCTTTGATTTCTGTTTGTCTGTCTCTCTTTCTCTGTCTGTCTGTCTGTCAGTCAGTCAGTCAGTCAGTCAGTCAGTCAGTCAGTCAGTCAGTCTGTCTGTCTGTCTGTCTGTCTGTCTGTCTGTCTCTCTCTCTCTCTCTCTCTTCTCTCTCTCTCTCTCTCTCTCTCTCACTCTCTCTCTCTCTCATCCATGAAAACGCACATAACAGCTATTGTCCTGACAGCCGTTTTGGGGAGCATTTTTTTCGCTCATTTGTATATCTTATTATGATCAGACGTATTTTTGTCCAAAAACTCTGTAAACAGTTCTGGCACAACCAGATGTTCAGCAAAATCTTCTGCATCAAGTTCACAATGAAGAAAAAAAAACAACTTGCAACTTATCGGAGATCACATTAAGGGTACGGACTGAGGAGACCTTAATGGGTTTGTCGGTGTTAATTGCTTGTTTTGACTGTGACCTGTAAATTATCAGTGCATGTAGGTAAAACAATAACAGGATCTCCCTGTTCGCAATAAGTGAGACGGACTCTTGGGAGAAAACCGAGAAGAAATCTGCGACTGGATTTACAGCCACGCAATCGACTAAACTAATGCGAGTGATAAGTCGATAAAACTTAAATCTTGACTTAATGAAATGAGAGTGTCCTCCAGAAGGATGAGATTTCTTCGCCAGTGGATTGATCATAATCAACCAGTTCTGTATTACACATCCGTGGTACGACATGAGTATTTAAACAGGGTGCGTTTAAAACCATTCACCATGCACTCTTAAATGACAAATTCTTCAAGAATATGTTCTGGAAAAAAAAGGGGGGGGGGGGGGGTTATCATCAACCTTTTCAGCTACATTGGCAATTTGACTGACTTTTATTTTGTTTTGTTTTTTGTGATAAATAAAACCACATGTCCAACATCTGTATTCCCAGATGCTGTACCTCTAGGCTGACAAAAGAAAAACCCATGTGATGAACCGTCACTCTTATGAGGGGTCAGGAAATGGGAAGGGTGGGACCTTTGGAAATAAGAAGGTTTATGGGACTGGAAGGTCTGTTGGGGTGACAGGTTGGTTGTGACTGTGTCCCTGCTGCACAGTGCCACAGTAGCTTCCTGGACGCCCCTGGTAACCGTGGTTGGACGGGCGATTCGTATTATAGACAGTAAATCGAGACTGTTGGTAGGACTGTTGACGGCTTTATGCAAAACCAACATTGGTGTCATATGTCACCTTTCAGGTTGAAGAGCAAAATGTTTTCCCAATATCATTAATTTACACCAAGTAGCAATGTTATGTCCTCAGGATATTTTTCAAAGACCTTTCTTTCAGAAAAATCGCAAGTCTTGTGACACCATGTGAAACGTGTTCCAATAGGATCAAAACCTTAAAAGTTGAAGAAGTCCCACTCGACCATAGAAAGTTTAAATCCATCGGTCCATCCACACTTGATTAGCAATGTTTTACATGATTCAACCATGTCTGGGCGAATCGAGCCCAATTTGTGTCTGAAACCACCTGGTAATTGTCTTTTGAAGTTTAGTCATCCCATTTTCTTTCTTGTCTGATCGAAAGTGTGTTATATAACGAAAGCCCAGTGCCCTTGAACAAAGAGGCATTTCTAATGAGGCTAAGAACAACTGAACGCATAGGGCTCAAAATCAAACAGAAAATAAAGTCCTTATTTTGAACTAAACCTCGCACAAATATTTCCAATTCAGAACGACTGAAAATTATCTTAACCTCGTACAAATATTTCCAATCCAGTACGATTGAAAATTATCCTAACAGAAGTATTCCCTACAATGATTATGGTGGGAAACCAATGTATTCTGTCTATTTAAAAAAATACAATTTACAATCTATAATATATCCGTATCTTCGAAATTTTGGCACTCTACATCCCTCGAAATATTTTCTCTTTTCACCTAAAAGTGCTTGTCTTGAGGCATCTATCTCACTCAGTATGTCTATTCTTTCCAAATCAGCACCAGTACTACTACCCCTGAGATCAACGGCGTTGGATTCTTCGTTTGTTTTTCTTTAAGCATTTTCATAGCGGTATTTACGTCAGATGTCTTTACAAATGTCAATACTTCTTTCTGCTGACAACCGACTCTAAATCCGATCATTTTTTATTTCACAAATTAATTGATCTGGCAACATAAACTCAAACGATGCCCACAAATTCCAGTCATGAGACAAATGACAAACTGAGCGACGTATATTAAAACAAAAGTTCAAACACATATCTGAAATACTCAAGCAAGCAAGCCTTGACCTATTGGTCATTTTCAGGCCTGACAACGAAAAGCAATGGAAGTAAAGATAAAGCATGGGAAAGAAGTTTGGTGAACAATTCTCAGTTACTGTTAAAAAAAAACGATTTATGGGTGTGATGGTGTGGAAGTGAAGACAGGCAGATTGTGTTAAGTGCAGGAGCCAAGGGTCAGCAGCCAGTCAAGAAGACGCAGAGGACGAAGTCGAGTTTTTCACCCGTTTATTTCACCTCCGTAACAAGGAGCTCAAACCAGGAACACTGCCCTGGGAACTGTCTCTCACTGAGCGCACTGAGCACTCTGAGCACACTCTCAGCCTTCTCGGGACACACTCTCGGCGCACACTGAGCGCCTCTAAATATGTAGCGCGAGCCGGGCCGCAAAGCCAGCGACACACTGCTGCAGTCAAAACAGCCTCGCGAGACGGGAACCGACAGAAATTTGTGCTATCTATGGCAGCGTCAGTGTTGTCTGACTCGCCGTCCGTTCAAAGCAATCAAACATATTTGATATCGATGAAAATATCAGAACCCAAGGAATAAAGTGGAGTAAGTCACATTTGACAACTTTGTGGCTGTGTAAAATTATTGATGATTTAAGTCGGAGAGTGAACCCATTTCCAACGTGTTTGCGTCATATTTTCTCTGTTTCGATGAAAAATGCCCAACAGCGTGAAATAATTTTGTAATGAACGAATAGCTGGCATCTGACATTCTGGCTCGTTGTTACACAACTTTTCAAGTTCGTTCAACCATTAATTCTGGTTCTCGTCTAACTCTCTTCCTGAGAGTATCAAGGGCGATAACCTGACACCCTCCCCTTTAAGTTTTTATGTGGAATAAAACAACAAAACATATTCAATAAGTGAATGATCACTCTCACCCCAAGAGAAACAATTAACACCGAACACTATCACCAAACAGAAATGATTGTCATTAATAGGATTTCGACCACTGTCACTTCAAATGTTATTAAACAGAAACGACTGACCACCTGTCAAAATCAGCAAAAACAGAAGAAAAAAATGTAAGTCGTTCATAGATCTAGTCGATCTGGGGCCTTGCGGAATCTTCTGGGCCGCTCAGCCAAGGCAGGAGTAGGCCCCGGGTATCCGAAGCACCCCCGGAGGAAGCGTTGCGGTCTGGAGAAGCTGCAGCACAGGGTGACCCACTGCCGGTATGCAGGAGTCTGGAACGAACAGGCGTGGCCGGACAGGAATCAGGAGCGGCCACAGGGGAAAGCTGTTCCAGGGAAGAGGAACCAGGAAATGGGTCCACAAGTGTATGAGCAATGGGAGTTGTGGGTTCCCCATTGGGAAAAGTAGGGTCAGCATATATGGGAAGAGGTAGGTTCGTAGGTCCCTTTTCATCAGGCCAACGTTTGCGGATGTGATCAATGTAGCGCCTGATCACACGACCATCTCCTATCTGAACCCTGAAGGAGAGAGGGCCAGTGACTTCAGCAACAGTTCCAAGCAGCCAAGTCTTGCCAGATCCAAAGTTGCGAACCTATACCTTGTCACCGAATGCATACTCTCTGCTTTTTGCACTGCCATCATGTTACATCTTCTGCTTTGACTGGATATCTTTAACCTTGCGAGACAGAGTTGGCTGTATCAAATCAAGACTTGTCTTTAGTCTCCGTTTCATGAGAAGTTCTGCAGGAGGCACACCAGTAGTTGAATGAAGTGTGATGTGCTGCTGAAGGAGAAAAGTGGCCAACTTGTGTTCCACAGTGAGTTTGGGTGACATCTTCTGCATGGACTCTTTGAATGTCTGAACTGCTGTTTCTGCGAGGCCATTTGAAGCTGGATTGGTACAGTGAGACAAGAACATGGCGAATGCCTAGAAACTGAGTGAAGGTTTTGAACTCTGTGCACGTGAATGATGGACCGTTGTCACTCACAATGGTATCTAGCAGTTCATGTGTAGCGAAGAGTTCTCTTATACGGCAAATTGTCTTTTCTGCTGTAATCTTGATCATCAGCTTTATGTCCATCCATTTAGAATGCGAATCAACCAGTACAAGAAACATGTGTCCATGAAAGGTCCGACAAAGTCCACATGCAGTCTGGACCACGGTTTTTCAGGCTACTCCCAAGGATAAAGTGGAGCGTTTTGAGGCATGTGACAAACTTGTTGACATGCTTCGCACTCTCTGACTGTAGTTTCTATGTCACTATCAAGTCCTGGCCACCACACATAAGAGAGAGCAAGGCACTTCATCTTGCAGACACCTGGATGACAAGAATGAAGCTCTTCTAACATTGCTTGCCTACAAGCCGGAGGTACAACAACTCTGTTTCGTAAGAGTAGACAACCACTCTTAACACACAGTTCTATTTCACGAGTCTTATACGATTTCAATTGTTCTTGCCATTTTCCTTGAAATTCTGCAGGCCATCCATCAACATATATTTCTTGACAAGTGACAGTACAGGGTCACGATCAGTCTCTGCCTGGATGTCAGCTGAAGTCACTGGTATCGTGGAATGATGGTCCATCAAGAAGATGAATTCTTCTGGAGTCTCAAGCTCAGCACTGGTGGTTGGCATGGGCAGCCCGCTAAGAGCATCAGCATATGTCATTGTGGCTCCTGACTTGTATCGGTTAGTGTATGTGTACGGTAACAGCTGCATTGCCCATCTTTGAATCCTGGTAGAAACCTCTATTGGGACGTGTTTCTGTTCACTGAACAATGTCATCAAGGGCTTGTGATCAGTGTGCAAGCAAAAATGGCAGCTAAAGAGATAGTCACGGAATTGTTTCACTCCGAAGGCGATTGCAAGAGCTTCCTTTTCAATGTTATTTCGTTCAGCTTTGTTCGGTGACCTTGAGGCATGGGCAACGGGGCGCTCAGAACCATCAGGAAACTTGTGGGCTAGAATTGCTCCTAGGCCCACTGCAGAAGCGTCACAAGACAAGGTCACATCCAGGTCTGGACTGAAATGTACCAGGAGATTGGCTGACAGAAGCATGTCCTTCACTTTTATGAAGGCTTGAACCTGCTGTACTCCCACCTGAAAACAACACCTTTGTGAAGGAGACTGTTCAATGGAGATAGCACGGTTGACAGCTGAGGCAGGAATTTCCCATAGAAGTTGATGAAACCAAGGAATGACTTCAACTCTGCTGCGTTCTGGGGTGTTGGGGCATCCTGGACAGGCTTCACTTTCTCAGGTGTTGGATGGACCCCTTCTGCGTTGATTCGGTGACCTAAGTATGTGACCTCAGGCAGAACTCACATTTTTTTTCTTCAAACGAAAACCTTCTGCTTCAGCTCTGCGAAATACTTCCCAGAGATGAAGAATGTGGTCTTCATCTTTGCTGCCAGTGACCAGGATATCATCCTGAAACACTACAACTTGCTGAATGTCCTGTAGCAAGCAGTCCATTGTCCGCTGGAAGATAGATGGCTGTTGCAGCTGAGACTCCAAAGGGCAATCGATTGTATCTAAACAGGCCCTTCTGAGTGTTGATGGTGGTCACCCCCTTGGATTCTTCAACACTTGCTCCTGACGAATACATGTGTGAAACTTACAGCTCTGACGGTTTTGGTCTACCACGTTGTTTATAGCCCAGCCGACCACCAGGGAAACCCTATTAAGGCTGTCATGTCGCCAAAGTCGATTCCTTGCATGGCTGTTGAAAATAATAAGATTTTTGGAAACACGCAAAAGTTGCTTAAAAATCTGTCTCGCATAAGATCTGTCATCGCATGAAAAGTGTTCATGTCTTACAGGAAATGAAAAATCACGTGGGAAGGAAGATCTTTTAATGTTTATTTGTTTGTTTGTTTCTTTCTTTCTTTCATTGGAGGCAACAAATGCCATATCAGTTTACACATTGTAACACGACATGTGTTTAAAACAATTTCCTTTTTCCACCGTAACCATCGCTCTTGCCAAAGGACATACACCATTGTCGCCAATTGAACCATTGGATGCAGATCTTCAGACACTCAAGGTAAAGTGGATTCAGTTCCTTACTTCCGGCTGCAGTCATAGACGTTGTTCACGCTCAGACCATCTAGTTTTGTCAGCATACAAACATCTTCCAAAAGCTTGTAAGTTACTTGTTTTATTTTAACCGCGTGACTGATCGTTGTTTTTTATGTCTGTAGATAGACGACGGGGAGCTGCTACTGGCTAAGTCCCTGTACACTCACAACACCCCCACGATGAAAGAAGCTTTGCTGTACTGCCGGATCTTTGAGGACAGGTTCCCCAAGATGTCTTCCTGGACTCCGTACTTCTGGATGCCACGTTGGACAAACGTCACGGAAGGGTCTGCTCGGGCCCTGACTCACTATAAGCAGTGAGTCAGACACATAATGGACTGACTGCCTTCCTCCAGAGATTTGGATAGAAGCTTATCACGCATCACGTTTGTTTTACGCTGGTTGCGTCTTTAAAAAGCTTTTGGAAGTTATGATTTTTCATTGATCAATTATTCAATGTATTTGTTTATTTTTTTATTTACTTATATTTTTTATTTATTCGTTTGTTCATTTATTTGTGTGTTTTGTTTTGTTTTGGTCTGGTTAACTTTCATTATTTTTTTTTTTTTAGTTTCTTTTCTGGTTTTGTGATCAATTAGGAATCAGCGTCGATGCACTGTTTGTTGATGGTAGGAGAGGCAAACATGCTACAAGCAAGAAAGGTAGAAATTGACTATTGGTGAAAGTAGTAGGGTAAGGGACGCTTCACCCCCTTTTTGAGGATCTCCCCGAGGATCTCCCCCGGTGTTGCGCAATACGGCAGGTGTCGCGGCAGGTGGGGGGGTGTCAGGTGGGTGGGGGGTGGCAGGTGGGTGGCGGCAGGTGGCGTCGTCGGGGTCAAGGTCACGTGGTTTTGTTTTTGTTTTTGTTTTCTTGTCACGGTGAGTCACGCTCGTTAAAAAAAAGTTTTTCCTTGTTTGCTGACGTAATGGTTTTAAAAATAGATGGGGGTGTGTCGTGTTGCTACGCGCGTGTGCGGATCGATGTAACGCCGTGTTTGTTTTTGTTTTTGTTTTAAATAAATGTTTTTTCGTTCGCGTGGTTGTCCGCTGACGTAGGCGTGTTAGACAGAGACGGTGGTGATGATGCTTAGGATGAT
>CM031622.1:18155180-18163813 GCA_018398815.1 Conus ventricosus | reverse complement strand
TTGACAATGGATGATATGAATGTGATGTGATGATGATGTATCATCATCATCATCTCATACTCATCATCATCATCATCATCATCATCTCATCATCATTGTTGTTGTTGTTATTGTTGTTGTAACTACTACTACTACTACTACTACTACTACTACTACTACTACTACTACTACTGTCGATCGTTTGGAACTGGGCAAAGTGTCGATAAAAGACAGGCATGAACTGCTTATCTGTTGATCAATAGGAGTATAGATTTCACTCTCTCTTAAAAAACATTTCAAAAAGCACCCTCGTTGCCATGGGTAACTTCACGTGAGCGACAGCATGTACGCGCGTTATTTCGGGGCCTCGGCTTGTCGTCTTGTCCAGAAAGCAAAATGATGTTGATGGAATTAGCGAGGACAATGTGGACAATGTGAGAAATGGATGGAACTGACACTAACACCAGGTGTTTAGAGAACTGTTGACATCAACCTCAGTACAGTTGACACTAACACCAGGTGTTTAGAAAACTGTTGACATCAACCTCAGTACAGTTGACACTAACACCGGGTGTTTAGAAAACTGTTGACATCAACCTCAGTACAGTTGACACTAACACCAGGTGTTTAGAAAACTGTTTGCATCAACCTCAGTACAGTTGACACTAACACCAGGTGTTTAGAAAACTGTTTACATCAACCTCAATACAGTTGACACTAACACCGGGTGTTTAGAAAACTGTCGACATCAACCTCAGTACAGTTGACACTAACACCAGGTGTTTAGAAAACTGTTGACATCAACCACAGTACAGTTGACACTAACACCAGGTGTTTAGAAAACTGTTGACATCAACCTCAATACAGTTGACACTAACACTGGGTGTTTAGAAAACTGTTGACATCAACCTCAGTACAGTTGACACTGACACCAGGTGTTTAGAAAACTGTTGACATCAACCTCAATACAGTTGACACTAACACCAGGTGTTTAGAAAACTGTTGTTATCAACCTCAATACAGTTGTAAGTCTCTGGAAGGACAAAAGTGTGCATGCTGCCACTGTTGCTGCTACTGTTGCTGCTACTGTTGCTGTTGTCACTGTTGCTGTTACTGCTGCCACTGTTGCTGTTACTGTTGCTGCTACTGTTGCTGCTGCCACTGTTGCTGTTACTGCTGCCACTGTTGCTGCTACTGTTGCTGCTACTGTTACTGCTGCCATTGTTGCTGCTGCCATTGTTACTGCTGCCACTGTTACTGCTGCCACTGTTACTGCTGCGACTGCTAGCACTGTCGCTGCCACTGTTACTGCTGCCACTGTTACTGCTGAAACTGTTACTGCTGCCACTCTTACTGCTGCCACTGCTAGCACTGTCGCTGCCACTGTTACTACTGCCACTGTTGCTGCTACTGTTGCTGCTGCCACTGTTACTGCTGCCACTGTTACTGCTGCCACTGTTACTGCTGCCACTGTTACTGCTGCCACTGTTGCTACTGCCACTGTTGTTGCTGCCACTGTTGCTGCCACTGTTGCTGCTGCCACTGTTGCTGCTGTCACTGTTGCTGCTGCCACTGTTACTGCTGTCTCTGTTGCTGTCACTGTCGCTGCTGCCACTGTTGCTGCTGCCACTGTTGCTGCTGCCACTGCTGCATTCGCTGTTGCTGTTACTGCTGCCATTGTTGCTGCCACTGTTGCGGCTGCCACTGTTGCTGCCACTGTTACTACTGTCACTGTTGCTGCCACTGTTGCTGCTGGCGCCACTGTTGCTGCTGCTGCTGCTGCCACTGTTACTGCTGCCACTGTTGCTGCCACTGTTGCTGCTGCTGCCACTGTTGCTGCTGCTGCTGTTGCCACTGTTACTGCTGTCACTGCTGCTGCCACTGTTGCTGCCACTGTTGCTGTTCCTGCTGCCACTGTTTCTGCTGCCACTGTTGCTGTTTCTGCTGCCACTGTTGCTGTTTCTGCTGCCACTGTTACTGCTGCCACTGTTGCTGTTTCTGCTGCCCCTGTTGCTGCAGCAACTGTTGCTTCCACGGTTACTGCTGTCACTGTTACTGCTGCCACTGTTACTGCTGCCACTGGTACTGCTGCCACTGTTACTGCTGCCACTGTTACTGCCTTTGATGCTGTTACTGCTAGTTATCTCAGTTTCTTCTAACGATGCTACTACTACTGATGCTTACTGATTACTTTAACTGATGTTACTACTACTGCTGATGGTTTCTGCTGTTACTACTACTAGTGCTGCTATTGGCTGCTGTTATTACTTCTACTGTTGCTAGGGTCTACTGCCTGTGGTAAACGACTTGAACTGTTGCTGCTACAGCCACTGTTGCTGTCGGTGGTTAGTGCTGCTATTTCTACAGCTGATGCTGTTGTTATTTCTACCTGTACTGCTGCTGTTTTCTGCTTTTACTTCGACTACTTTCAGCACTGTTGTTGATTACACCTGCTACTTGTAGTAACGCTGCTCCTGTTGCTAGTTACTGTTGTGTTTCTACCGCTGCTGCTGACAGTTACTGCTGTTGATGGTTATTTCTATTATTGCTGCTGCTGCTGCTGTTGCTGGTGTTGGTGCTGCGCCTGCTGGTTGCTGCCACTTTGACCACTACTGTTAATGACCATTGAAAGGCTTGTGAGTGCAAGAAAGAGGCAGTAAGGAAAATAAGCAAGAAAGAGAAAAGGAAGTTAAAACAAAGCCAGATCTGGCACGGACATGCACAACTATAAAGAAAGGGCAGTCCTTGAACCAGGCTGCCTCTGTTCACCACACAACAATGAAGAAAGGACAGTCCTTGAACCAGACTGCCTCTGATCACCACACAACAATGAAGAAAGGGCGGTCCTTGAATCAGGTCATTCTGTTCACCACACAACAATGAAGAAAGGAGAGTCCTTGAACCAGGTTCACTCTGTTCACCACATTTTGTTGGAATCGATTCTGCAGATCATGAATTGCCTTCCTGACAGAGACAGACAGACAGTCAGACAGACAGACAGACAGATAGACAGACAGACAGCCAGACAAACAGACAGACAGACAGTCAGTCAGTCAGACAGACAGACAGACAGACAGACAGTCAAGACTACAGACGGGGAGAAACATATCCTCCTTGGCAGAGGAAACGAAAGAAGAAGAAGAAATGGAAGGCCGGGCGAGGCAGACCTCTGCAAGATAAACCATGCCCTTCACCCTGCCAAGATAAACCATGCCCTTCACTCTGCCAGGATAAACCATGCCCTTCACTCTGCCAGGATAAACCATGCCCTTCACCCTGCCAAGATAAGCAATGCCCTTCACCTTGCCAAGATAAGCAATGCCCTTCACCCTGCCAAGATAAACCATGCCCTTCACCCTGCCAAGATAAGCAATGCCCTTCACCTGCCAAGATAAGCAATGCCCTTCACTCTGCGAAATAAAACAATGCCCTTCATCCTGTCAAGATAAACAATGCCCTTCACTTCAATCACACCTTGAAAACAATGCCCTTAATTTTATTCACACCCTGTAAACGATGCCCTTCACTTTAGTCACACCTGTAAACAATGCCCTTCACTTTAGTCACACCTGTAAACAATGCCCTTCACTTTAGTCACACCTGTAAACAATGCCCTTCACTTTAGTCACACCCTGTAAACAATGCCCTTCACTTTAGTCACACCCTGTAAACGATGCCCTTCACTTAAGTCACTCCCTGTAAACAATGCTCTTTACCTCAGTCACTCACTGTAAACAATGCCCTTCACTTAAGTCACACCCTGTAAACAATGCTCTTTACCTCAGTCACTCCCTGTAAACAATGCCCTTCACTTTAGTCACACCCTGTAAACAATGCTCTTTACCTCAGTCACTCCCTGTAAACAATGCCCTTCACTTTAGTCACACCCTGTAAACGACGCCCTTCACTTAAGTCACTCCCTGTAAACAATGCTCTTTACCTCAGTCACTCCCTGTAAACAATGCCCTTCACTTTAGTCACACCCTGTAAACGACGCCCTTCACTTAAGTCACTCCCTGTAAACAATGCTCTTTACCTCAGTCACTCCCTGTAAACAATGCCCTTCACTTTAGTCACACCCTGTAAACGACGCCCTTCACTTAAGTCACACCCTGTAAACAATGCCCTTTACTTTAGTCACACCTGTAAACAATGCCCTTCACTTTAGTCACACCCTGTAAACATCGCCCTTCATTTTAGTCACACCTGTAAGCAATGCCCTTCACTTTAGTCACACCCTGTAAACAATGCCCTTCACTTTAGTATTACCCCGTAAACAATGCCCTTCACTTCAGTCACACCCTGTAAACGATGCCCTTCACTTCAGTCACACCCTGTAAACGATGCCCTTCACTTCAGTCACACCCTGTAAACAATGCCCTTCACTTCAGCCACACCCTGTAAACAATGCCCTTCACTTCAGTAACACCCTGTAAACAATGCCCTTCACTTCAGTCAGACCCTGTAAACAATGCCCTTCACTTCAGTTACACCCTGTAAACAATGCCCTTCACTTCAGTAACACCCTGTAAACAATGCCCTTCACTTCAGTCACACCCTGTAAACAATGCCCTTCACTTCAGTAACACCATGTAAACAATGCCCTTCACTTCAGCCACACCCTGTAAACAATGCCCTTCACTTCAGTCACACCATGTAAACAATGCCCTTCACTTCAGTCACACCATATAAACAATGCCCTTCACTTCAGTCACACCATATAAACAATGCCCTTCACTGTAGTCTCACCTGTAAACAATGCCCTTCACTTCAGTCACACCCTGTATACCATGCTCTTCACGTCATTTACACATGTAAACGATGCCCTTCACATCATTTACACCTGTAAACGATGCCCTTCACATCATTTACACCTGTAAACGATGCCCTTCACATCATTTACACCTGTAAACGATGCCCTTCACTTTAGCCACACCCGGGAACTTCCCTTTCATCCGGATCCACAGCGTGCTGGTCACTGAACCATACTCCATGTTTGCACCCAGTGTCCTGGTTATGGCGATATCTCGCTGAACAGCGTGCTGGTCACTGAACCATACTCCATGTTTGCACCCAGTGTCCTGGTTATGGCGATATCTCGCTGAACAGCGTGCTGGTCACTGAACCATACTCCATGTTTGCACCCAGTGTCCTGGTTATGGCGATATCTCGCTGAACAGCGTGCTGGTCACTGAACCATACTCCATGTTTGCACCCAGTGTCCTGGTTATGGCGATATCTCGCTGAACAGCTGCTGGTCACTGAACCATACTCCATGTTTGCACCCAGTGTCCTGGTTATGGCGATATCTCGCTGAACAGCGTGCTGGTCACTGAACCATACTCCATGTTTGCACCCAGTGTCCTGGTTATGGCGATATCTCGCTGAACAGCGTGCTGGTCACTGAACCATACTCCATGTTTGCACCCAGTGTCCTGGTTATGGCGATATCTCGCTGAACAGCGTGCTGGTCACTGAACCATACTCCATGTTTGCACCCAGTGTCCTGGTTATGGCGATATCTCGCTGACAGACAGAAAAACAAACCGATGGACAGGGTTTGAAACAAACTCTCCTTGGTGAGTCCACAGTAAAAAAAAAAGAAGTTTGCACCAATGCCCCTGAACCAGACGTGACTTGTCCTAATACCGCTGCTGCTCTGTGCTGATGTTGTTGCTGCTGCTGACACCACTGCGGTCACCGTACATAATTCTAAGAAGTATTAACCAACATGGGGAAAAAGAACAGACAGATGGAAAGAAATAAAGAAACAAAGAAGGAAAGGAGGAACTGGAGAAGGGAAAAGAAAAGAAAGAAGGAAAGGGACAAAATAGGAACAAATATTTCCACCTATTTTTCAGAGGGAAAAAGAAGGAAAGTGTCAACCTCGGGGTATGTCAGTGGAGGAAGGACTAAGGAGAGATGTTGAGAGAGAGAGTTGCTAACTGATGAAGAGAAAAAAAAAGAAAAAAAAAAAAAAAGAAAAGAAAAGCAACCATGTCCATTTGATAGAGCAGACTAGAAGAAGAGAGAGAGAGAGAGTGCAATGCGTTAATGCAGGAAGAAAGAAAGGAGAACAGATCGATGTCTGGTAGTCACTGTTCAATCTGAACCGGGTTCGACCTCATACCTGGCAGCGCCACTTTCATCAGCAGTCCAACCTGACCAACGCCAGCGGTCTAACCTGACCAGTGCCAGCAGTCTAACCTGACCAGTGCCAGCGGTCCAACCTGACCAGTGCCAGCAGTTGTGTCGTGACTGGTGTTTGTGAAAGTGACAGTGAAAAGAAAAGAAAGAAAAAAAAAAGAAGAAAAGAAAAGACAGTGATTCGTGAATAGTTTAAGATCACCTGGCCAGGTAAAGTAGAAATCTATTTTATACGCGGGTTAGTTAATGATGATTTAGATAAATGGTTTTGTGAAGTTCAAGGAAAGAGAGAATGTTTTATTTTGTTTGACTCCATATGCATTGATGTTTCTTTCCATGATTATGTGTAGTAAAGTTATAGACTTTACTAGTGGTTTGATTTGACGAATGCATGATATATGAATGAGATTGTAAGCAAGCTGTGAGTGTGTTTGGGCTGTGCGCTAGTCCTTCCTCCACTGACATACCCCGAGGTTGACAGAAAGGGAGGGAAAAAATGGAAGGGAGAAAAGTAAAGGGAAAAATTAAGTAAGAAAGAAAGAGACAGGAGTAAGCCATGAACGAAAGGAAGAAAGAAGGAAGGAAGGAAGGAAAGAAAGAAAGAAAGAAAGAACAGCAGAGACAAAAAAACAACAACTACAGAATGAATGAATAAGAGAAAGACAAAGAAAAAATAATAATGTATGACAGAAAAGAAAAGAACGAAAATCTGAAAAAAAGGAACGAGATATGGAAATAAATAAACACAGAAACGGTGGGGGGCGGGGGAAGGGGGGGGGGGGGACAGAAGGGAAAAGAAGGGAAGAACGAAGGATAGAAACAGACAACACAAAAAAGGCCAAAGTTTGTTTGTTTGTTTTTAAGAAAAGAAGGAAAGAGAGAAGGGAGGTAATGAAGAAATGATCAGAGCAATATAGAAGGAAAGAAAGATAGAAAAAAGGAGGCAGCAAACAAAAATATATGTGAAAAAAGAAGGATGGGGGAAATGCAGAGAAAGAAAGGAATAAAAAGAAGAACAAGCATAAAGGAAAGAAGAATGAAAGACACACAGAAATCTAGAAAGAAAGAAAGAAAGAAAGATAGAATGGACAAAAGATGATGAAAATGGGAAGAAATGAGAAGTAAGAAAGGAAAGAGAAAAAAAACCAGGATGAAAGAAAAAATAAAAGAAGATAAAGAAAGAAGAGAAGCAAGACAAGAAAGAACACATCCAGAAATAAAAACACTAGGAAAGGACCACAAAAAGACAAAACAAACATAGAGTATCAAGAAGAAAAAAGAAGAAGAAAAGAACTATTCATAGTGACCCCAATCCATTCAGTTCCAGCGTAGGGGAATAAAAGCGCTCAAACAATTAAAGGGAAAAACCCAGCCCAGTCTCTATCGACCTCTTGAAGAAGGTAGGAATGAGGTGGTGTGCGTGTTTGTGTGTCACGCTGTGTGTTCTGAAAGGGACGACTGACTGGCGACATGAGATGGCACTCCACTTCAGTGTAGCGGGCTACTTAGTGCCAGACAGGAACTTGAGGGGCAGAGAACAAGGAAACCTACAGTTACCGTTCACACCCCTGTACAGGGCACCTGCCTCGATCTGACACCTGATTCGAGCAATGCGTCCTTGCTGTCCATTCACGCCTTTAGGGTTAGGTCCCCTGATTGTTAACCTGCGCGTTGGGGAACTGCATCTAGGCAGGGCATGGTTACCGGTGCCCCCACCCTCACCCCCACGTCCTCCTCTCTCTCTCTCTCTCTCTCTCTCTCTCCTCTCTCTCTCTCTCTCTCTCTCTCTCTCTCTCTCTCTCTCTCTTTCTTACTGACTGTCCCTCTGTGTGTGTGTGTGTGTGTGGTGTGTGTGTGTGTGTGTGTGTGTGTGTGTGTGTGTGTGTGTTCGTGTGCGCGCGCGCGCGTGTGTGTGCGCGTGTGTGTGTGTGTGCGCGTGTGTGTGTGCGTATGTTGGCACATGCGCACTCACGTGTACGTGTGCGTGCATGCGAGCGCGCGCGCGCGCGCGCGCGCACGTGTGTGTGTGTGTGTGTGTGTGTGTGTGTGTGTGTGTGTGTGTGTGTGTGTGTGTGAGAGAGAGAGAGAGAGAGAGAGAGAGAGAGAGAGAGAGAGAGCAAATGTATGTGTGAGAGAGACAGACAGACAGGCAGACAGACACAGAGAGACAGAGACAGACAGACAGACAGACAGACAGAGACAGACAGACAGGAAAGTGGACAGATGCTTCTCTAATGATACACAGTGTGGTTGTAAGGACAAAACGTCTACAGCAGATCCCAGGTGATACACGGTGTGGTTGTAAGGACAAAACGTCTACAGCAGATCCCAGGTTTATGATACACAGTGTGGTTGTAAGGACAAAACGTCTACAGCAGATCCCAGGTGATACATGGTGTGATTGTACGGACAAAACGTCTACAGTAGATCCCAGGTGATACACAGTGTGGTTGTAAGGACAAAACATCTACAGCAGATCCCAGGTGATACACGGTGTGGTTGTAAGG
>CM031622.1:18145180-18150180 GCA_018398815.1 Conus ventricosus | reverse complement strand
AATGAAAATACAACAAACGAACTCTCAAACAACAACAAAAGCAACGACCAGAAAACAAACAAACCGTAACACCACTGTGTGTAAAGAGAGATATGAGACCTCTTTGTGCATTTTCTGTAGATTAAGTCAAGCAACCGTGTTTTAACCAGATGCATTCTTAATTGATGAATAATGTAAATCATGCAAAAACGTGAGCGCATGTTGGACTGTCTCTGTGAAACGGTATTAACAGCTTTCAACAGAACCGGTATGTTTTATTATTAGAGATTTATTTTCAGACCGGTTTTCGGTTGTTGTTTTTTTCATCTTCAATGCTCTCTCAATGGCATCATTCTCATACCGCTCACTCTGGACCTGTGCTTTAGAGCTACATTCAGGGGTGTTCTGCCGCAGTCCTTGCACCGGCCAATTACAAGGAACAGTCAACACGAGGTGGGCGTGGGACAGAAGACACACGGCCCTGTTCCCGAGTCACTGGGGTGGTGTTCAGTGTGGGACAGAAGCCCTGTTCCCGAGTCACTGGGGTGGTGTTCAGTGTGGGACAGAAGCCCTGTTCCCGAGTCACTGGGGTGGTGTTCAGTGTGGGACAGAAGACACACGGCCCTGTTCCCGAGTCACTGGGGTGGTGTTCAGTGGTGCCTGTCCTGATTCACCTAAGGCTGGACACCATCATGTCGGCCTCTTGCTGCCGACGATGACTGCTGGGCTGGACACCATCATGTCGGCCTCTTGCTGCCGACGATGACTGCTGGGCTGGACACCATCATGTCGGCCTCTTGCTGCCGACGATGACTGCTGGGCTGGACACCATCATGTCGGCCTCTTGTTGCCGACGATGACTGCTGGGCTGGACACCATCATGTCGGCCTCTTGCTGCCGACGATGACTGCTGGGCTGGACACCATCATGTCGGCCTCTTGCTGCCGACGATGACTGCTTGGTCGTAGAGCCAACATGAACGGATAGCCCCTTTCCACAGCCATGTCTATGAACGACAATCCCTGTAAACTTTCCGGTGCGGGCGGCTTTAAACATGAGCCCATCCCCGGCGTGATTGTGAAGGCAAACTGAAAACTGACCCCCAATATGTCAGCATGAGGACAGACTATGAAGGGAGAAAGATACTTTTTCATGATGAGCAGTGCGGATAAGGACGATGAAGAGGATGATAGGAAGTTTTAATCTGGTCTAAGACTGCATGACAGAGTTATACTCTACACTTTCTTTCAAAATCTATCCCGGTGTTCACCAAGCCCGAGAGATCCTGCACCTGCAGTGTTGATCAGGGAATCTGAGCAATACTCTTTGGCAATGCACCCGTTAGGTGGTTGAAATAATTGGACAGTATAGTTCCAGCCTTCTCATTTGATCCTCCTCAAAAGGCATGTCACTACGGGCCGTTTGGCGTAAGTTTGGCTATGTCACTACGGGCCGTTTGGCGTAAGCTTGGCTATGTCACTACGGGCCGTTTGGCGTAGGTTTGGCTATGTCACTACGGGCCGTTTGGCGTAGGTTTGGCTATGTCCCTACGGGCCGTTTGGCGTAGGTTTGGCTATGTCACTACGGGCCGTTTGGCGTAGGTTTGGCTATGTCACTACGGGCCGTTTGGCGTAGGTTTGGCTCTGTCCGGAGTTGTGCTGGTCTCCCCTGTCGACGACGCAGTAAAGAGTAAGACTGGAGAATATGCGCAGCAGTGTTTTAGCTGACGGCGTCTTCTACCGGTGGGGTGTGCAGTGGTGTTATACGGGCGGGTGTACCCTTAGGGGCGTTCCGTGCACGTTCTTTTGTGTTGTGTCTAGTGGCTACCACTAAATGGCATCTGCCAGGGAGCAGTTATGTCCCTTAGCGTCTTACCGGAGTGCTGAGAGTGCCTGCACCCTAGGCCAACAAAACGCAGACTGCGAAATGGGATGCAGGATTGTCCCCGGTGGTTCAGCATTTGACGACAGTATTCTTCTGGGTCCCACTGACACCTTCGTGTATCTTTTTGTTCTTCAATTGTGGAGATGAGCTGGACAAAGCCGCAACGTAGGACACTTCTTTAACTGATGGTTCACAAGCATGTCTCGTGACTGGGAAGCCACTGAACGCAGTGTCTTACATGCCCACAAGAAAGATGTGAACAGAGAGAAATCAGCACCGTTGGACAGACAAACTGCTTTGGGAGACATGTCATGATTGAGAAGCAGGGGACACACGTTCGGTTCGAATTTCGTCGGGGTAACTCTGTGTGTGTGTGTGTGTGTGTGTGTGTGTGTGTGTGTGTGTGTGTGTGTGTGTGTGTGTGGTGTGTGTGTGTGTGTCTGTCTGTCTGTCTGTCTGTCTGTCTGTCTGTCTGTCTATCTGTCTGTCTGTCTGTTTATGTGCCTATGTGTGCGTGTGTGTCTGTGTCTGTGTCTGTGTCTGTGCTTGCGTTTGCGTGTATGTGCGCGCGTCTGTGTGTGTTTATGTAAGTGGGCGTACATGGGAGTGCGCGCGCGTGTCTTTGTGTGTACGTGTGTATGTACGCGCGCGCGCGCGCGCGCGCGTGTGTGTGTGTGTGTGTGTGTGTGTGTGTGTGTGTGTGTGTGTGTGTGTGTGTGTGTGAAAACTCAACCTGAAGTGGTGGTTCGAGCGCTAATCTTTTTGGATGAGGGGCTAAACTGAGACCCCGCTTGCCGCATACTCATCAATGCATGTTAAAGAACTCACGGCAACAAAGGAGCTGGCAAATCCACTTTGACACTCCAAAAGGAAACAGAAGATGAAAGAAAAAAAGATAAGAAAAGAAAGATAAAAACCGATATATCGAGGATTGGGGGATGGAGGGAGAGGGTGGGGGATGGGGGTGGGGTGGGGGGGTTGGGGAGGGGGAAGAGGAGGGAAGCGTGGATACCTACTACCACGACGTAAACAGTAGTGCAGAATTCGGTTTGGACCATTAAGTAGGTAAATGATATGATTGGATACAATACATTACAGTACAATAGATTACAAAACAACGCAATACGATACAACGAAATGCAAGACTACACAACACAGTACAAACTTCATCTTTTTATCTACACACACAATACAATACAATACAATACAATACAATACAATACAATGGAATGTAAGACGACACAACACAACAAAATACAAACTTCATCTTTATATCGACACACACAGTACTATGCAATACAATACAATGGAATGCAAGATGACACAACACAACACAGTACAAACTTCATATTTATATCGATACACACAATACAATGCAATACAATACAATGGAATGTAAAACGGAACAATGCACTCAGTACAATCTTCATCTTTATGTATACGCAAATGGCGAATTTAACTCCGAAAAAAGACGTTCGACTTTGGTTGTTTGGTTGGTTGGTTTTTTTTAGGGTTTGTTTGTTTGTTTGTTTGTTTTGATCCGAATTATGCGTGGTTGGTCACATAGTTGGTCACATGTTATTCTGGCATTTTCACTTGTACCATACAGGTCTTTTTATATATTTTTTTTTTCTTCCGCTTGCTGACAGGCCTGATGTGATGGCAGTGATGGCGGGCTACAAACGTCATGACAGGACTGGTGTGACGGCAGTAATGGCGGGCTACAAACGTCATGACAGGTCTGGTGTGATGGCAGTGATGGCGGGCTACAAACGTCATGACAAGTCTGGTGTGATGGCAGTGATGGCGGGCTACAAACGTCATGACAGGACTGGTGTGACGGCAGTAATGGCGGGCTACAAACGTCATGACAGGTCTGGTGTGATGGCAGTGATGGCGGGCTACAAACGTCATGACAAGTCTGGTGTGATGGCAGTGATGGCGGGCTACAAACGTCATGACAGGACTGGTGTGACGGCAGTGATGGCGGGCTACAAACGTCATGACAGGACTGGCGTGACGGCGTGATGGCGGGCTACAAACGTCATGACAGGCCTGGTGTGATGGCAGTGATGGCGGGCTACAAACGTCATGACAGGACTGGTGTGATGGCAGTGATGGCGGGCTACAAACGTCATGACAGGCCTGGTGTGATGGCAGTGATGCGGGCTACAAACGTCATGACAGGACTGGCGTGACGGCGGTGATGGCGGGCTACGAACGTCATGACAGGCCTGGTGTGATGGCAGTGATGGCGGGCTACAAACGTCATGACAGGACTGGTGTGATGGCAGTGATGGCGGGCTACAAACGTCATGACTGGACTGGTGTGATGGCAGTAATGGCGGGCTATAAACGTCATGACAGGCCTGGTGTGATGGCGGTGATGACAGGCTACAAACGTCATGACTGGACTGATGTGATGGCGGTGATGGCGGGCTACAAACGTCATGACTGGACTGGCCGTAGCGGCACCAACACAGTTTGCAGTGAAGCCACAGGAACTGATACTGTCATGGTGGAGTGTACATCTACTCTGTCCCACTCTCCCTCCCACTCCTTCCCTCTCGTCCACTCCCGCTTCCCTCCCCTTCCACTGAATCGTCAGACGTGACACTGATGTTGCGTCATCGTGGTTGTGGAGCACTGTCACCCACGAGTTTACGTCACAGCGAGAACTTTGAATAGAAAACCGGAAATCTCTATTGTCAACACGTATTTACGTCACAGACGAGAACTTTGAATAGAAAACCGGAAATCTCTATTGTCAACACGTATTTACGTCACAGACGGGAACTTTGAATGGAAAACCGGAAGTCTCTATTGTCAACACGTATTTACGTCACAGACGGGAACTTTGAATAGAAAACCGGAAGTCTCTATTGTCAACACGTATTTACGTCACAGACGAGAACTTTGAATAGAAAACCGGAAGTCTCTATTGTCAACACGTATTTACGTCACAGACGGGAACTTTGAATGGAAAACCGGAAGTCTCTATTGTCAACACGTATTTACGTTACAGACGGGAGCTTTGAATAGAAAACCGGAAGTCTCTATAGTCAGCCCCGGAACTGCATGCGCGGCCCTTACCCGGACGCTGGCCCAGACCAGGCTACTTGAAACCGAAAACCGAA
>CM031622.1:18052470-18145080 GCA_018398815.1 Conus ventricosus | reverse complement strand
GACTTGATAGAGTTTATAGGGTCAGCCTTCGGCATTTCTATCTAGGAAGTTGAACTTTTTTTCATTGAGCCAATTCTTGACACATCCCTAATAATACTCATATTACACAAGGGCCTTAGGCAGTGGCTGTTTGGGCGAGCTTTGGATGGTATGGTCAGCCTGTGCATTGAGTCTGAGATGAACTTTTTTCTCAGTAGAATTCTTGCCATCCTTTAAATTTTAGGCATTTGTTTGGACAGGTAAGCATGAACAAAAGGTATTTACTGCTAAAGTAATTCTATGATATGTTACCTGTCAAAACACTAAAATTCCTTCCACCACTTTCCCCCAGTGTGGAAAAAGAGGCTAAAACTAAATTGAGGGTGAATTGAGTATGAACTATCGCTGATGGAGACTGCTCCTGTTTGCCTGATGGTTAAAGGAAGAACTACCTACCCCCCTCATTTTAGTCTTTAAAAAAAAATCTTGATGCATGGCAGTTTTCATGCCTTGTGAAGATAAGGCATTTGTTGGACAGGTAAGTATGTCATAAAACTAGTTCCTGTTCTCTTCTCACAACTTTCTGTTAATATTTGACCAGTTTTCTTTCATTAGGGTGTGCACAATTTTTCATTACAATTTACTGTTTGTATTATTATTACTATTACTATTTTTGAAGATGGTCATTGAAAGCAATAGCCATCTTAGGTCAAATTGCCAGCAGATTAAACACACACAATTGTTGTATACAAGTTTACCAACATTTTTTTAGGATTTATGTAGGCTATCCATGAAAAACGTTTACTCTGTAAATCTTTTTTTTCCTCTCATTTCTGACCAGATTTCCTAATTTTTGTCCGATGTCCAAAGACTCCAGGACTGATGACCCACATTTCATTTTCCTCTGGTATTCAGATAGTCAGCTTTGATATCATCTGGGTTTCATGACCCTGTTATGGGCCTGATCTTCTACAACATGGTCTGATTTGAGACAGCCAGCAGGATTAGACATTGTGCAGGCTGGAATAGCACAGTGGGTAGCGCGCCAGACTCAGGATTCTGGTGATCTTGGGGTTGTGGATTCAAACCTCCACCTGCTGTTTTGGTAATGGGTGGAAAAAGGGGGGGGGGGGGGGGGGGGGGGTTTAAGGGGGTTGTTCCTTGGAGTTAACACTCATTCTGATTCAATGGGAGGGGGAGGGGATGTTCCCTTGGACTTAATACTTGTTCTGATTCAATGGGAGGGGGAGGGGATGTTCCTTGGACTTAATACTTGTTCTGATTCAATGGGAGGGGGAGGGGATGTTCCCTTGGACTTAATACTTGTTCTGATTCAATGGGAGGGGGGAGGGGATGTTCCCTTGGTCTTAATACTCGTTCTGATTCAATTCAAAAGTCCTTTGATGAGACTAAAAGTATAAACTGAGGTTCCATGTGTGAACACATGCACAACTCCTTGTCCATGCGTAAAATCCTTCATAAACTTTCGCGGAAGAGGTCAGTTTAGCCACTGGCATAGATTACACCTGTACACACAGCATGCATCCTTAATGAAAAAATTGGAAGAATATAAAACTGAGTGACAGATATTGCACTGAATGGCAACAGAAAGAACTGAATCTAGTGCCAACAGGCAGCTCTTCAGATGACTACCCAAATAGGCCACCCATTGTGTAAACAACTACATGGATTGTAAAGCGCCAAGAACTTGGTCTCTAGATGAAGATTTGCACTAAATAAACGCTCTCAAACATAAGTGATAAATAATAGTAAATGATTAACTTTTAATTTATCGAAGTTTTAAAATTAACCTGAACTAGTACATCTCATGCCAGCAAGCGCTTTGACAAGCATGACCAGTGTTGTTTTGTCAGCCAGTCAGAACATTTTTTTTCTTATTTTCACTCTTACTGTTTAACAGAACATTTTTCTTATTCTCACTCTTACTGTGTAACCATGAGTTTACACTTTGAAAAGACACTCTGCATGCAGATCTCAAGACACACAGACAGCAACCTTGTCAAGCTTGCAAACACCAAGGCTTTCTACACAGAACTTTCCCCTCTAAACAGCGATTCATAGATGGAGGAGGAGCCTCAATTGCTCCAGATGATTGACTGTCTCCAGACGTGGTGCTAGTGACATAGGTGGTGCTGTAGGTTCAGCTGGCTCAGGTTCTTGAAGCTGGGGGCAGGAAGGAGTCTCCACCACTGAAGAATAATCAGGAGGAGGCGATGCTGGATCGCCAGGAAGGACCTCTCCGTCCGACGACATTGCGGGGATATCGTTTCACTCCATGTGTTGTCTCTCTCTGAGTCACCTAAAGGTGGGCTGTCCAAAGTGATGCTGGTTCTTCGAATTTCTGCGGTAGAACATGTTCCATGGCTGTGAAAGAGGCGGCCAACCCCTTCACACAGAGAGGACAGGCCTTCTCGCAGCAGAGAAGAAGGGAGCGCACGGGCTCGCACCACTCGGCACGTTCGACTAAGATTCTACAAAAGCTGCATATGGCCACGAGGAAAACTCCTCCAACGATCAAGATGGCAAAGCCACGATGGACTGCGCCCAACAGTGATCCTGTAGTACCTGTAGTCAAACACACAGAAAACAATGCTTGTGTATGAGCACAGTCAGCCAAAGCCAAGCCTAATGAAATATAATATCTGCAGCATTTTTTCTTCAAAGCCATCGTCCGGCATCTTAATTACTATTATTATCATTATCATCATTATTATTATTATCATTACATTAAATATTAAATTAGTATTATTGTCACTATTATTGTTAATATTAATATCATTGTCATCAGCATTTTCAACCCTAGTATTTATCACTACATTATATTTTTTATTTTCACCACTCTCTCATCAGCCCTGATGTGGCCCTTTGCGGTCGGCTGGGCTATAAGCAACATTATCTTATCTTATCACTCTCATCATTATTATCATCGTTATCATAATTGTTGTTGCTGTTATTATTATTATTATTATTATTATTATTATTATTATTATCACATCATCATCATCTTCATTATCATTATCGGTGGTAGTGATTTTCATAATTACTATTATTGATCAAGAATAACAATGTCATCTTCTGAACAGCTATGCATGTCAGCATGCACAAACACACACACACGCACGACAAAGAGGAGGCTTTAAACATGCAAATGGTACAAGTTTTATTCAATATTTGATATGTTTCTTGAGTACTTTGTAAAAATACACTTACTAGTTTTAATCATTCCACATGAATCAGAATACAGTTTGAACAATGCTTACTAATTTGTATTCCATCACCACATGTGAGCAGCATTTTGGTCAGCTTCTTTGCAAAAAAGGAAAATAACATGAAGAACTGATCATACACACACACACACACACACACACACACACACACACATCCATAACTCCTGTGATATTTAAGCTGAAGACATGATCATTATTACAAATTGCAGCAATGCAATATAAGATGCTACATGGACTTTTACTCACTTGTTTAATAATTGCAAATTTCCTTATTGTCACAAGCGTACAAACAAGCACACAAGCCTTTCCTATCGAAATGTGCAGTCAGTAAGTTTCAGCTCATTAGAGAATGTAAATATACGGGTTCACGACCACCCATCTTATTTTGCACGAAAACCTCCCTTTTCACAAACAAATCGCGTCCTTCTCATGCTAATTTTAGCCAAAATTAACACCTGTTTTACAACCAAAATTAACACGCAAAAACTGCAAAAATTGACGTAATCGTTACTTTAAAATGGGGTCTTACGTGCAAGATAAGATTTGGTGATCGTGAACCCGTATATTTACATTCTCTCCAGGGCATAAAAATTTAAAGGGGTTTTACAGTACCCTTTTTACTTCCACCCCAAATTAAAAAATCAAAAACAAACAACTGGCTCTCCCTTTTTTTGGGTTAGTTTTTTTTAAACATCAAATAAATTTATAGGCCCAATAATTAATCTTTAAATTCACTGTTTATTTCCAACTGAGTTTAATCGAAAAAATGGGAAAAACCCCCCCCTAGTTATGGAAAAACCCCTTTTAAAGAACGTAGACGGATAGCCTCAAAAAAATTTAAAACTTTTTTTTTAACTTTTTGAAAATGAAAAAACAATTTTTGGGGTTCACAAAAATCAGGTTTATTACCTTAAAAATTAAAAACATTTTCTCTTGAAACTAAATCAAATAAGCTCTGAAAAAACTGTGAAACCAAAATTTTTAGCTGGGCCTTTAGGAAAATTGTACTCTCTTTTTTCCTTTCTAGGGGGAAATGTATAGTAATTCTGGGGTTTGTTTTCTTTAAATTTTTAACAATATGCCAAATTCGCTAAGTACTTTCTTTTAAAAAAGCAAAAGTTGAAAACCATCAGGAATTTTTACATAGTTTTTTTATTGCCCACCTCGTTACTAATTTGACCCAAGTTTTTGAGTTTTTTCCCCAAAAATTGTTAACCCACTTAACTTAAACCCCAATTTCTTTAGGGCAATCCACAACTCCCGCCCCAAATTTGAAAAATTGGAAACTTAAAACACACCCCCCGTTTTGTTTGGGTTATATAGATGTACATCTTTTTTATAATTTATTTAAAAAAAACTTTTTAAAAAAAAGGAACCTTTTAAAATATAACGAAAGTGCCACTTACAAAGTAGACTTTTTAAAACCCCCAAATTTTTGGGATTTTTCACATTTAAAAACCTTTCAGTAGAGGGATCAAAGGGTTTTCCAACCCAACTTGTAAACCCACCAACAAAATATTTAAACCCCCCAATAAAAGTGACAGAGTGCCACCCCAGCAGGGGCATCCCCCCTTTTGGTTTTTTTTCCAAATCAGTTAAATTTTCCCAAAATTTACTGCGCAACTACTGGCTGCGGTGTTTCATATGCAAACCATTTAAAACCCTCCCAATCCTTTTGGGTAAGGTCAGTAAAATAACTTTCATTTAAATTACCATAAAGACAATACTACTGAACTACAAGTGCCCCCCCCCCTTTAACGACAACCCCTTTTAATCCTTTAAAAACCCCCTAAGGGACACAAAATGCAAATGAAAAAATTTTTGAAATGAATTAACATTAAACCCCCAACTAAATTTTAGAAAAATTTTTAACCCCGAAATTTAAAGGGGTTTAGGCACATTGTTTTTGTGGGGGGCGAAGGGTAGAAAATTTAAAAATTATACACTGGCCGGCCACACTTCTTTTAAACCAGACAAACGAGTCCAAAGGGACCCCATAGAACAAAAACACCCTGATGCCGGGACAACATTTTCTTAGATGAAAGTGAAGGCCTAACAATCCGGGATTGCAAAACCAAGGGACTCCATAGGGGACATACTTTTGGGTTTTTATTGGGGACACAAGCACAGACTAATCTACATAGAAAACAATCTACCCGGCTTTTGTTTCTAAAAAAAAATTTCAGAAATTTTTAAAGATCTTTTAAAACCCCGGGGTTTGTTAAATTTTTGCCTGCCAGCATACAAAGGCCCAAAGACGGTTTTTGCAAAACCCTAGGTAAAAGTTGATTTTGTTGGGGGCAGGGAATTATACATTTTCCCTTCGACCTTGGGGCTACAGATTGGCATGATCCAGTTTTTAATAACATAAAAACCCCATAGCGGGAAAACGCCAAAACTTAGGGCACAATAAAAAACAAAAGGGGCCCTTTGCTCCATCCTTTAAAAAAAAAAGGGAACCCTACCCTCTGAAAAAAGGCGACCCCGTTATAAAAAAAAGCCCCCCCCCCCCCCCCCCCCCCCCCCAGAAAGCAGTTCAGAACCAAAAAGCACACCGCCTTTGATCCCCTCGCACAACAGTCACCCCTAGCAAAAAGCCCGCCCTTGTTGGGGTTTTTTTTAATTTTTAAACGGGTTTGGGCCAATTTTTATTTTACTAAAAATTAATCCACCCGCTAAAACCCCAACGTCCACAGATTCAGCCAATAACCAGTAACTTCCTATAGTAGAAAAAACCCCAAAAACTAACAACACTCCCCCATTTATGCCAGGCAGAGAAATCAAGCGTTTTGGGCGCAAAATTTTTTTTTTTTTAAAAATAAGTTTGCTAATGATGTAATTGTTTTCAAATTTCCAATTTTTTAAAAAAGGTTATTTGGGGGTGCTACGGCCCTTTTGGGGCCAACCCCCTTTTTAAAAAAGCATAAACAGGGGAAAAATAGAAAAACCCAAACTTTTAATATGCAAACCTTTTTAACCCCCTGTTTTTTCTGAACACCCCTTAATCTTTCAGCCCCCGTATTTTTTTCCATAAAGTATTTTGTTTATAGTTTCTTTAATTCTGCTTTTTTTGTAAATGCTACTGCGCTCTGTTTAGAACAGCATTTTTCTAACCGGGCTGCCCTTTTTTATCTTTAAAATTTCGTTTTTTTTCTGCATATTCTAGCCTTTTCTTCTCGCCCAAAATTGGGGTTATAAACTGCATTAGCCATTTATTTTTTTTCTTTTTCTACTTTCTATCTACTCCCATGTTTCCCAAATTGTTTTTATTTCCCCCCTTTTGTCCCAAGCAGCTTTAAAGCCCCGGGGAAATTTCACGAAAGGGGCAAGGGAAAATCCCCAAATTTGGGTTTTTAACGTGTCCCCCACTTAAACTCTTTTCAATTTCTGCTATTAGTTCATCTGCTTTTTTTAAATTTTTAGAGGTATTTTTTTATTTTAGTTTGGGGGTTGGGGAAACTCTTCCCCAAAAATTTTTTGTAAACACAACGGCTTCGGTTCAACCTAAAAGGTTTAATTGTTCGGGCCTTTAGCAATAGGGAGTTTTCGCCAAATTGGGCTTTTTTTAAAAAACTTTTTTGGGGTTTTTTGCGTTAAAGTAGTTTTTCCCAAGGGCCTCCTCCCCATTTCTTCCCATACAAATGCCCACCATTTTCCTAAAAAAATCTTTGGCCAAGCACCCGGGAAACCCCGTCCTATGTTTCTATAGAATAAATTAAATTTTTCTTTCCCGCAATAGTTCTTGGCGTTGTCTAGGAGAAAAGAACCCCCCTTCAATTTTTTTCTTGCAATAAAGGGGCCCATTTCGTTTAAATCTTCTTTAAACCAGACCCCAATCGCGTAAAAATCTTCATCCCCCCATTTTTTATTTATATTTTTTTTGGGTTTTATAAAAAATGAACTCAAACGGGGGTGACCTCGACCCATCCAAAGAAGAAAAAAACCGTATCCCCGAAAAGGGTAAAAGGGGAAAAACCATAATTAGTGAAAAAACTCCATCAACAGTTCAGCCCGGACAAATTTTAATAGAAATTCCATGATCTTTGGGCTGGCGATTTTTAAACGCCGGGCCCACTGCTAAACTATCAATTAAAAAAGGATATTAAATCACAAAATCCTAATGCTACTTTTTGGGCAAATTTTTGGGGCGGGGAAATTGTTAAACAATAGCAAGGAAACTGGGGGGCAGAGAAGTCTTTAAAAGCGAGGCAGACTTTTTTTCCCCCTCATTCTGACCCAAATGGCTGCCTAAAAAAAAAAGGGAAAAGAGAAATTTACAGGGAAAACAAAGCCCAAAGGGCCCCTCAAGCACAGGTTTAAAAAGGGGAGGAAAAAAGGATGATGTTAAAAAATGAGGCATAGCAGAAGCATTTGCAACAGATTCTGCATCCCCCCTAGTTTTTGAGCGTTAAAGACCATATGCCATATTCCCAAAGGGTGCACTAAAAGAAAAATTTTACTTATGAACTGACTTTTAATCTTAGCGTTTCGGGTCTTTCCCTTTCTAAACCCGGGGAAGGGGCAAAACACATTTAGGACATTTCTCTTGATTTTGATTTGTTACAAACCCCTTAAACTGGCCAGAACAATTTTAACCCGGTAAAAAAAGAAAAAACTTATTTATTATAAAGGGGTTTTTAAAACACTCCTTTAAAAGAAAATAGAAACAAGCGAACACTCTCGGGAACAAACATCAAAATCATCTCTGAAGTCTTTAAAAAAAAATTTTGTTCTTTTTTTACTAAAAGGAAACCAACCCCTTTTTCAAAAGAAAAATCAAATTTTTTAAAAACCAAAAATTGAAAAGGGTTGACTTTGCAATAAATCAAGGGGGGACTTTTGTATTCAGGTCGTGGATTTTTTACCTCATCAACCGGGGGATGAAAAAAGAAAGTTTTTTTTCCGCTGGGGTGGGAAAAAAGAGATCCGCATTTGATCGTGTATGAAAAAAACTTCCCCTTTATTATGTAAGACTCGAAGACAAACTTAATAACCAAATCGGCTGTGGTTGGATTTAGACCCAAACATTTGACAACAGATTGTTTGAAGGGGGAAAAGGGGTAGGGCAAGAGGTATAAAAAAATATTCCCCAAAAAAGGGCAACGAAACCCCCAATAAAAAAGGAAATGTTTTTTAGGGTTTTGATGCGCACTAAACATGAAAAAAACAGGCTAAAAAACGGGCTTTTTTAAAATGCAGAAGAAATAACCAAATTAAAAAAGATGGATATTTTGAATTTTCTCCAAAAAACCGCACTGTTCTCTTCCTGCGGATTACGGGTTTGGGGGAAAAACTGTTTTTCGTACTTATTTTTACAAACAATATACAGGTTTCCTTACAGTACATTTTTATATTCGGGGCACAACCATTAAAGCACAAAAAAGTCTTACAAAAAAAAAAGGAAGTTTTTTTTGGACAGACGAGAAAAATTTTTTTTGGGTTTGATCCTACAAAACCCCGAGCGGGGTTTAAAAAAAAACCATTACTATAGACTATTTGGGGGAAACTGAAACACTGTTTTTTAATTGAGACTTTTTCCCACTAAACCCGAAAACATTTTTAAAAAAAAAAAAAGCTCGGTCAAAGCTAGCCTTTAGGGGCTACCCTTATTTTTCTGTTGGCTAAACTCAAAAATAAAATGTGTCTTAAAAGATTTTAAAATCAGTTAAAATCATTGTTTTTATTTTACCAAAGGGACAAAGATATTTTGAAGAATTTTTTAAGGAAAATTATATAAAAAGGGGAAAAAAGATAGCTAAAAAAAAAAAAATGAGCATTAAAAAATCTAAGCACACAAAAGCTATGCTTACGGACGCCCCCCCTTTTCAATACTTTTGTTTATTAAAAATTTTTGTTTTTTTAAATTGATTGTTTTAAAAAAAATTTTTGTTTATAAAATTTTAAAATTAAAAAAAAATTCTCGGGGGCCAGAATCAAAAGCCAGCTAGCCCCAAAAATGCGTTGCGGGAACCCTAAAAGACCTACCCAACAAAACCCCAGTTTGATCATGGGGGTGAAGGAAAGGGTTTATGGTTTTTGATACACAGATATGGGTTTAAAAAACGAACAAAATTGAAGAAAAAGAACGACAGCAATATCCAAAACCCTAGAAGAGAAAGAAATTTAAGGGCAAACGATTTTGGCAAACTAAAATCAAATTTCCCATAAAAGAGAAAATTTGCGGGGCGTTGCTTCCTAAAATTTTGCTTAATTTAAATTTTGAACTACGAAGCCCAAATGTATATTTTTGATAAAAAAAAAAAAATTTTTTAGAAAACCCTTAAATGCGGGGAACCCATTCTTTTAGCCTATTTCCCCAGGAACACAACAGAAAAAACAGATTGAAAAAACCTCCCCCCGGGGTTTCTAAAATATATCACAGAAAAGAATCCTTACAAAGGGGGGGATGACACTTTTTACTTAAAATTTTTCCCCCAAACGCACGGACACTACCTGGGCAAATGACGAGGATTTTTCGTTTAATTTATTACCCCCCAGGAGGGCGATCCTAGTTTCCCAAAGACCAAAACGCTAATTGGGAGGTATACAAAAAAAAGGGCGAAAACTTGGAGCCCCTCTTAAGCTAAAGTATTGCAATTACAAAAAGGGAATGAAATAAACACTCTTGTATCATCTAAAAGGGTTTACTGTGAGGGTTAAAACAAAACCAAACTAACAGTACACGATTTTTATTTTCAAAAATTTATTTTTGATTTTATTTGCGTTTTACTTTGTTAATAAAATTTGCTGCCAGAAAATTAAAAAGGGAAAGAAGATTTGAAAAAAGATTAATTTTAAAAAAAATTCTTTTAAAAAAAATGAGGTTCAACATTTTAGGTAAAAAAAATAACTGAACTTAAAAAGGGAAATAAAACGACTTAAAAAGGGTATGGGGTTACAGAAAAAAATTTATGCAAAAGTTTAAATACCTTTCTTATTAATTATTTGGCTCACAGCTGTAGCTACGTAAGGGGCTGAGCCCTAGGTTCTTTTTTAGCTACGGGGGCGGGGGCGCCAGTCCCTTTAGCTTTAGGGGGGGCCTTTGGGTTTTAAAGGTTTAGGCGCCAGTCTATGTTTAAAATGCTTTTTTAAAAAAAAATTAACTCCAAAAATTAAAAAGCACACTCCCCATTGTAGCCCTACATCAGCAAAATTTTGTTCATTAAGTTTAAAATAAGAAAAATCTTTAAACAGGATGAAAACTTTAAACGGCCCAAAAAATTTTTTCAGAGCTTATGGCCGATGGTGGGGATTACAGACAAAAAAAAAATTGAACTTCAAAAGGAGGGGAGACGATTTTTAAACTTCACAACAGGGAAAACACTGATAAATTTAAAACAGAACATTAAAAAAACAAACACATGATCAGTTAAAACCCAAAAAATAAGAAAAAAAAAAATTTTTAAACAAAAAAAAATTTTTGGGAAAAAATAAATATATTTTTTTTTAACTCCACTGTGTTTTTTGGGGGGACCCAAATTTCAGCTCTTCATGAACAAAGGAATTTTTAGGGGGGCCCGGGAGCAGAAAAATTTTTTCTTAAAAAATATACGGGAAGGGGGTGTTTTTATAATTCCCTTTTAACCATATAAAATCTACGCTCCCAAAAGGGGGGTGTGGCTGTTTAAATTTTAACAACACCTTTTGCCTCCCAGGAGCAAACAAGTTCTTTCTTTTAGGGGCCCAAAAGGCAAGATTTTGATCCCCTGTACCCTTTCAAATTTCCCAATTTTTTTTTTTAAAAATTTTAAATTGGGGTTTTTCGGGTTTGGGGAAAGGGCCCGTTCCCTTAAAAATTTTTCATTGTTTATGGCCCGAAAAACGCTGGGAATCTCCTAAAAACCCTTTTGTGTTTTCATTCTCTAACCATAATTTTTCTGTGTATTTATAGGAAAACGGGGTTCCAGCAGATTCTTATTAAAAGTTTTCTACTAAGGGTTGTGGGGTCGATGGGTTCCCCGGGGTCCCCCTTTTTAACTTAACTTGATGTTTTAAAAAAATTTTGGTTTTCCGAAACCCTTTTAAAACTTTTCCATCAAACAACCTTGAATCATCCCCTTGGGTACTTAATGGGCCCCTCAGTATATTTTTTTAAAGCCACAGCCACAGCATTTAGCTTTTTTTTCGGTTTTAAAAGGGTTTAGCGCGTGTATCTTGAAAACCCCTGTCCCAAAAACGGGCAGAGCCAACTTAAAATTTTTTTTTTTTAAAAACTTTTTTCATGTGGGAAATACACAAGTCCATTTGGGGTTCATTTTGGGAAATGAAAAAAAACAAAACTAAGGGCTTATTAATTTTTTTTGGGGCAAAGGGAGAAAATATTTGGGCCCAAATTTTTTTTTTGAAAACCAACCTTTTGCATTTTTGTTTTAAAACACCCCTAGCAGCTTACCATTTTTCAAAAGCGTCCCTTTTCCTTTTCCCAAAACCCTTTAGGAGAAAAATATATTTTTTTTCCATTTTTAAAACATTTTTAAAAATTTTTCACAAGAAATGAGCAACAAGAAGAAATTTAGGTCATGCCAACTGCAATAAAAAATGTCCTCCCGTCCCCTTTTGTTCCTCAAAGGTTCAAAAAGTCAACAGGGCTGGGGGTGGCGTGTTAGAAACTTCTTTTCCCGTCGCTAAATAAAAACTCCCGTCATTGCGTCATCAACGTCTGTAAAGGGGCTTTTGCATGACCCCCTTTTTCCCTTTAAATTTTTTTTAATAAAGTCTAAGGAGGAATTTTGCCTTTTTTCCCAAAAGCCTCTTGCCTTTGGGTAAAATCTTTCCTTGCCTTTTTATGTTCTTTCCCCTCTTTATCCGGGAAACCGCAATTTACTAAACATAAATTTTCTTCCAGAAAAGCCAAAGCAAATTTAAAAAAGCTCCTCCCACCATCAGGGCCAATCCCGACATCTTTTTTTAAAATTTTTTTCTTTTGAATTTAATTTTTTCATGCTTTTAAAATTTTCTGGGGTAACCCCTGTGTAACCAAGGGGAAACTTTTGGGGGAAAGCAAAACCCTGCAGGAATTCCAAAATTAACCTAAAAAACATCCCCTCTTTAAACCCTTTCCCAGGGCGGGCCGGTTTCATTTTAAACCCTGATTTTTCTAACCACTATACCTATTCAAGACCGCTAATTACAGGGAGAAAGGGAAATCGTATTGATAATCTTTTTTTTTACTCCCTCTTTTATTAACTAAAAAATAATTAAAATAATTTATAATACAAAGACTGGGCTAGGGGCTTTTTAATCAGTAATCTTTTTGTGGGTAGGGGTAAAAATAAGGTTGCAAATAGTTTTTGGGAAATCTTCTACTTTCCAGGGGGCGGTTTTTTTTTCCCCAAAAAACATTTTTGCAAGGGTTAAACCCCTATAACCCAACAATAGGGAATGCATAATTAACCAACGTTAAAAATCATGGTTTTAAAAATATTTATTATTTTTTTTTTGTTTTAAAAAGGGGGGGGTGACCAACATTAAAGTGTGAACAAGCAGCCCACTCCGTAGGCACTCACAACCAATGCCCTAAAGAAAATTATACTCTCAGCTGCGTGTGGGAAAAAATAAACATATTTAGGGAAATGAACTTAAATTCGAACAATTTCCCAAGGGCCCACATCAGACTTAGAAGTAACTACGCTAGGTACGAACGCAGTTAGGGTAAAAATGGGTTTAAACGGGGGCAACAATGATTAAACCTAAAGCAAGTTAGTAAAATAAGATGGGCCTTTATCAAAGAAATTTAAAATATGACTTAAAACAAGAAACCCGGTTTTTAAAAAAAAAGTCCCTAGAAACCTTTCATTGAAAAGTATTACAGATTTTGGGGCATTTTATGCCCCCTTTATATGGGAATTTAAAAACTTTTAAATCATAATTTAAAAATTTATCATATTAAATTTATTCCAAAAAAAAAATGAGCGAGAAACGCCGCAGGGCGTCCGGGAGGAGAAAAATTACCACAAGGAATGTACCACAAGTGAATGGACCACAAGGTTAGGTGTTTCTAAGTTTAAAAGTCCTGGACGTGTTGAGGCGGGGTAAACCCAGCTGAATGGAACAGAACCGCAAAAAGCAAACCCACAGCAAAACAAAAATTTTTTAATATAATACAACCGCCGCCCCCAACAACACAATTTAAAAACAACACAAAAACGCAGTCAAACATAAGTGTAACATTTTTTTATTTGGGAAACTGCTGTTTTTGGTGGTTTTTTAGCATTTCAAATACCTAACCCCCATACCTAGCAACAAATTACAAAAGCCCACGTAAAAGAAGAAGAACCGCTTTTCAAAAAAAGTACAGCCCCCCTGTAGACCCCCTTTTTTTAAAGGGAAAAGTTTTTTTAAAGGGAAATTTAAAAAAAAAAACTAATAAAAAAAGTTAAGTTTGTTAAGGAAAATAATTTTTAAGTTAAAATGGGAAATAAATTTTCAAGGGGAAGTAAAAGTAAATTATAAGTTAAAGAAAGTACTAAAATTTTTTAAGTAAGTACTAAATTAGGGTTTTTAATAAGTACTTTGTTAGGTTTTTTAAGTTAAGTACCAAACCAATTAGTCCCAAATTAAACTTTTAAAAATTCTCCAATTTCCCAAAAGCATATGGAAACCCCAGGGTTGACGTAATTCTCTTGTTATTGTTAGAGGTTAAATGGAAATTTTTTTTTAAAAAGCAGTTGTGTTTTCCTTTATGAAGAAAAGCGCAATAAAAATTTGGGGTATGAAAAAACTTTTTTCAAAGGACTTGGGGTTTAGTTGTCGTGATTAAAATTTTTTTGAAAAACTTCTTTACCTTTTGCCCTTTGCTTTTTTCTTACAGAATCTGGCTGCCAAAGCTATAAAATCTTTGACCGCAAACCAACTATTTTTTTTTGATAACTGGGGGAAATTAATTTTTCCTTCATCTTTTTCCAATTTCTTTTTTGTTTTTCAGTTGAATTAAAGGGGGCGTCTTTGGGTTATCCAAAAGTGTCGTACCCCCCCAATTTGTTTTCCCTTTGGGTACCTCAGTTTCTAAGTCTTTTAAAAGTCTTCCCCGTGGGGCTCTAAATAAAAATATCAGCGTCTGGTAAAAAAGGGCCTTCTCGGGGACGTGGGTTTTAAAATAGGCCTACAAAATTCTAACTTTAAAAAAATTTTACAAAATCAATAAAGGGAAAAACCGATAAACACCGGGTTGTCCAACTTTAAAAACCTTTTTTTTCCCTCAAAATCCAACCGGCTGGGCGTTAAATCTTCTAAATCCCCTTTATTTTTAGGTTTAGAGACCACTTAATTGCTTGTTTTTCTTTTTCAAAAAATTTTACATTTTGCGTTTGGGGGGGGTTCTTCATGGTTTTTAAAACCCAAAAAACTGTTTTTCATTAACTTTTAAAAATCCTTTTTTTTGAAGCCCTCATGCTTGGTTTCCCAAGATCAGATTTTTCCTGATGTAAAGGTCCTTTAAAAAGGCTCTTGATCACAATAATTTTTTCTGTGAAAGCTTTTTTTTTCACCCAAAGCTTTAGGGAAAACTCAAAAAGTCTGTAAAAGACAGACTTTTTTTAGTTTTTGTTGAAGATTAGGGAAAGTTTTTTGGAAGGGTTTTGTGGGGTCATCTTTAATTTTTTCTTTCCGGCTAGGGGTAACTTTTTGGGGTCGTGTAGTTTTATAAGATACTCAAAGTCAAATTCTAAGATTATTTCCCATGGGGTTATTAGGTTTAAAGCGTGAAAAACATTCCTAAAACAGTAGTGACATCATGAGGCCCCTTTTAAACATTGTAAAAAATTTCCCCATTGGGAAAACGGGTGACTCATAGCCCCTCCTTTCAGATTTTTGGCGTCAAGTACATTAGGGTTTAACGGTTTTTTTGTGGGGTCCCTATCGTCCCAAATACTTTGTTTTTTAGCTTGCATTTAAAAAAAGTGAGGCCCCGCTAATACCTCCCCCAGGCCGGGCTTCAATTTATCTGAAATGGGGTAACCCGATATTTAAATCAATCTTGGGTGTTTGTAGACTTAAGGAAAAACAACCCAAGAAAGGCCTGGGGCAAGATGTAATGTATGATCTAAGTTTTAATGTTTTATGCATGTAGATCTGTAATTCTGAAAGACGTCTGCTAATAAACATACGTCAGCCATCAAGTATTGATCGTGGTAGTCGCCCATTGTTTGGCAGTGTAATTCTGTCCAGGCTTTTTGAGCGTATTCATATTCAGAGTCAGTTATGTCTTTGCCTCTAAGACTAGAAAAGAAAGCGCCTTTAGGAGGAAGCGAGTCTTCATCAAACCTATCCCACGAGTTCATGTATTCATAGGGGTAAACACCTTTACGCACTAAAGATGGGTCAAAGTATTGTTTAGTGATTGGAAAGTCTTGTAGCGATCCCGCTAATTTATCCAAACTTGCCATCAGATGTTGGGCAGAGTCATAAAAGGATAAAGTCAAGAGTAAAAGTCATGTACTTTTCTGAAGACTGTGCAATGCAGGTAACCCTCTTATATTCAGAAGTCACTGCTTGCATGATGAAATGAGAATCGTAGCCTCGTAAGTTATGAAAGAAGATAGGCAGTTTCCATTTTTTGGGGTCAACCTTAAGCTGAAGATTACAACTATTGTGTGCGGCTCCTCTGAATTTGCCAGTAATGTGATCGTGGTCTCTCACTGTGTCGCCTAATAATTCTCTGTTGCATATCCAACAGAGCGTAGATGAGTCATAGCGTTCTTGGTCTTCAGGAGTCATAACAATGCCTGAAAGATTTAGTTGGTTGGAGTAGTAATTACGAACTACACTCCCCGCAACAAGTTAAGGAACGTTTACAGAAATTGCTGTTAAATGTGTTTTAATACAGACAGAGGAAAACAGTTTACTCGAATGTTTCGCCCAGTCATTCAGCCACCTGTGGCTACAATTTCAATGAAAGCCATTCACACGTCGTTGAACAATCAGTAATAAAAAAGAGACACCCCCATTTGAAAAGTCAGCAGCAGTCAATAGTGGGTGTGGCCGCCATTCTGAGCCACACATGCTCTGCACCGACGCCGCATGGAATGAACCAGGGTTGTAAAGGTCTGTTGTGGGATGGCCTGCCATTCCTGCTGCAGGAACTGGGTCAGCTGGGCCACATCAGCGGGCGGAGGGTGGTTGTCAGCAACTCGTCTACCCAGGACGTCCCACAGGTGCTCTATCGGTGCCAGGTCTGGAGAGCGCGATGGCCATTCCATGCGTTGGATCCCCTGCTGCTGGAAGAAGTCTCGTACCACGTGGGCTCGATGCGGAGGGGCGTTGTCGTCCTGGAGAGTCGCACCAGGACCCATGGCCTGGAGAGCTGCCTGCACAATGGGGCGGACGATCTCATCCCGATAACGCTGACCAGTCAAAGATCCCTGGATGACGTACAGGGGGGTTCTGCCATGGAGATGAAAACCACCCCACACCATTACCGAACCACCTCCATAACAGTCGACCTCACGAATGGTGGCGGCAGTGAATCGTTCTCCTTGTCTGCGCCAGACTCGTCTCCTGCCATCATTGAATGAGACAGTGAAACGTGACTCATCGGTAAAGAGGATCCTCGACCACTGCTGCCTGTTCCAATGCTGATGGAGGCGGCACCACGCCAGGCGGGCCTGTCGGTGACCCTGAGTCAGTGGAATTTGGATGGCTGGCCGACGAGACTGGAGGTCAAATTCATGAAGGCGGTTGCGGACAGTGGAAACGCTGACATTGACATTTGCTGCTTGCATGAGGCGACGTCTCAGCATGGGTGTTGTGACTGTTCTGTCCCGTAAAGTTGACAGGTAGAGAAATCGGTCATCCCGTCGACTGGTGCAACGAGGACGTCCAGTGCGCGCCCGTTCTTCCGTCCTGCCTGTTGTCGCATAACGTTCATTGAGTCTGTGAATGACTGAGGCCGACACCTGAAGACGTCTGCCCACCTCTCGTAAAGACACACCCTCTGCTAGCCACGCCAGAGCGCGCCCGCAGTCCACTGCACTCGGTCGTCTTCTTGGAGGCATGTCTGGTTGTGTCGTTTTTAATGCCCTTTCTGATACCCATTTTGGTGCAGTTTGTGCGGGTCAGTGTTCACAGTTGTCAGTGCTTGCACGTGCAACCTGCCGAATCGCTGCACATGCCCGGTCTGGTCAGCAGGGGCTTGTTCCACGGTCAGTGCAATTTCCTCATTTGCACGAATGTCCCGCTGCTGGCGAGGCATTGAGTGGCAGAGTGGTGAGTACAGGAATCATACCGGTGTGTCGAGCAATGTTTCAAGTACCGTTCTGCTGCATTTTTTTTCCTAAATGGGCGGCCTGGCCTTTTTTTACTCATTTCATTTAAGAAGATACAAAAAACGTAGGGCGTTCCTTAACTTGTTGCGGGGAGTATAGTTTCATGTGTTGTAAAAATCTACTAACTGCATTGGGGCCTCTGTAAATCTCGGGGGCCGTGTGTGCGCCATCCGACCTAACAACAATAAACGCATAAGAACAGATCTGATGGTGGGTTAATAAGGTTGTTTTTTGTTCTTGTTGAGGGCCGTAGTATTGTGGCAAGATTGATTCAAAGTCAGCATAAACTACGTATGGACTCATCTGCATTTTGTGTACATTCTTAAAACTAACTTTAGACCCTGGTTTAGGCGTGAGGAGTTTGGTTTCACAGTCTACAAAACTTTTACAATGTTTCTTATGACTGGCAGATGCTTCTATAGTTGGGATTCTGATTAGGCACCTTCTACAAAGCTCTTGTTTAGATTTATCCTTTGACGTATAGGCTAACAGTCTGCTTATTGTTCTGATTAATACATAGTGGCTCTTTGTACTATCTGCAAACAGGATCAAGTCTACATGCTTGTTAAGTGAATCGCCTAAAGTAGGGCGTTTGGAGAAATCCTTAGAGGCACTAGATTGTCTTCTACAGACCATTTGTATACGTTTACGGCGATTGGTTTGTTTTGCTCTTCGAACTGAAATATACTTTCTATACTTACTGGAAAGGTTATGTTCTCAAAGTTCAGCTCTTGCTTATATTGTTCATAATTGGAAACTCTGCATGATTTTTAACAGGATGTAAATGCGCTAAAACACACCACATAAAACACATGTTGTCAGAATTATGTATGTTTAAGACTGCTCGTTTTAACTCTAACTCTCTTGGAAGAGGAAGGTAAGAATTGCCAACTATAGGATAAAACTTTGTTTCAATTTGATTTCAAGGACTGTCCCTTCAGACCAGCCAGAACCCCTTAACTTAGCCTCCTCACTTGCATGGTTAAACTGTGTAAGCATGTAATCAGCCCAGTCAGAATTAAGGTCGCGATAGCTAATAACTTCTTTCTGTTTAGTTGAAACCCAGACTTCTATGTTACTGCCATCAGGTGTTACATAATCAATCAGAATGGTTAACAACACTTTTACTGGCGGCTCGCGTTGAAGCGACTCTGGGATTTTAGAGATAGCATGTGTCACGCTTTCCTGAACGTTTGTAGGGTTAATAATATCCATGTTTACTTCACTAAACGTATTGCTTAATTGTTTGTCACTATCAAATATTTCTTCCATCGTATATAGTTTTCCATCCTCAAATTTACTTGTGGCCGTCATTTTTAAAGCCACAATATTTATGTAAATTAAAAAAAATAAATGTAAATAAAGTAAGTAAAACACGCTTTTATTCTTCACCCAAGCGTTGCAACACTTCAAGACACGTTAACCTTACAATAACACCTGCTAATATTTTAGCTTTTTCTGAATCACTACAGTCAATGTTCATCACTTTAATTGCTTCGTTAAATAGTTCACTATGATCTTTTATTATATTGTTTACATCATTCTCAAAACCAAATTCACTAAAATCAATGTTTAATACTTTCATTGTTTCGTCAAATAGTTCATTACAATTCTTTAAATCAGATTCACTGAGTTCGGCAGCCATTTATAAAATCTAAAAATTTAAATAAAAAAATAATAATTGTAAATTCAGCTATTATTCATTGTCTTTTCTAATCGTAAAACCTGATCTTCATTAAAGTGAATAGCTACTCCTTCAGGGCTGGTAGAAACAGTCAGATTAACATCTTCAGAAGCTATATTATCAACTAAAATGGCAAACAACTTTATAACCGGTTGGGGCCAAGAATACTGGTATTTTACTGACAGCCTGCTTTACGCTTTCTCGCATATTTATACGCTCAAAAAGATCAGTAATTAATTCTTCAAACCTGCTCTTTAACTGATCTTTATCAGCCCTCCCTCTCCAATCCAACTCGTAAAGTATATTAATAAGCTCTGTAGCTACTTCGTCCTTCATTTTTTTAAACCAGATTAAAAACAACAATTAAAATATTAACAAATCTTAAATAAATGTTAGCGAAACCGCCCAGAGAAACGTGGACAAACGAGTCACAAGACAAAACACAACGCGTTTCGACCTCTTAGGTCTTCGTCAGGTGAAGTATAAACGAATAAAACAACGAGAATTCACTTAGCTTTGATCGCATCAGATCGCTCAGGGTTCAGCGCAAGGAAGAAGCACTTCACAACAATATTAATTAATTCTGTAAACCCTTAATTTTTATGCCCCTTTAGAGAATGTAAATATACGGGTTCACGATCACCCTATCTTATTTTGCACGTGTTATAGAGTGGGGGGGAAGGGTGTCACTTGCTCCCTGTCTCAATGCTTGTCACTCCCCCCTTATACATCTCTCGTTCAATGACCACATGAGAGAGCTTCAAATTCCAGTTCTTTTATTGCCCAAATGCTGTTGTGGGGGCATAGGTGATGAGGGACATACAATGATAAGAACCCTACGTCCCTAACTAAATGGGCGAGCTGAAGATGATGTTTGCCCAATTAATTTTCAAATTTTCCCCTCAGAAGATTCCCTACCTAAAACAAAAACCCACCGAGCTATCTGAAACAAAAGACAAAAAAAAACATTCTTAGCTTTCTAATAATAGTCTTAGGATCATGACAACATTCATCAAAATAATAACATAAGTGAAACACATAAAAAAATGACACAACAAGAAGTCCCCTAAAAAATAAAAGTGAGAAAAAAGGGAGTACTAACAATAAGTGATACACACAACAAAATACATAACATGAAATACAACAAAATAAGTGACAAAGAAAAAAGACATTGGTTTATTCACCAATTGATGTCATAGAGGGCTAGGAACTTGAGGCCGCAGGTGGATCTTGAACTCAAACCACACTATTGGTTTTCACATCACTGCACTAGCCGCTTATACCTGGTTACTTCCCACCTTACGTAAAGAATATTGGTATGGACAGTACAAACATCATAAACACAGCCAACTTCCGTACGAAGCATTGGCGTGCTTATCCTTTAGAGGCTTTAGCACTTCACACCACAGACTGTGACATCTCAACTCTTACAGTTTTAAGACTACAACAGCCCAACTGTGAACTTCTGTTGCATGGACTTGCCCTATTATTGGCAGTGTCCCACACACATTTAACTAAGGACCTCAAGAACCATGCATCCTCATCAACCCCGAACAGGCTTTGCCCCATTTCAAAGTTTCCACCAAGTTGAGAGAAGATATAAAAGGAAGGGGTCATCTAGTCTCAGTCTCCTAATCCCACAACTAGGGACTGATCTAGCTCCTTGGAGAAAAGATGGAAAGGAAACACAGCAGGAACAGACATAACAAACCCCACAATAAATTTCAGTGAGCAAGCAAGGCAAAACCGAGATCAAATATTTTCATTTAATCAATTTTACATACACTTTCTCTAACAATCTACACACACACTTTCTCTCATGCAGTACCCCATAATAAAAAAACAATGGAAGGAAGAGGAAAAATAAACTCACAGAAGAGAAACAGCATGAACCATTCAAAACCAACCTACAAGAAACGCACACACACACACAAAAAATAAACAAACAAAATATCAGGCAAATAATTCTTTTAGATCAGTCAGTAGACTGATAGTGGAAGGGAGGTAATCTGGCCTTTTCACAAGACCTTTCAAACAAGTTGCACCCAAACTTCTCTACAGTCCAACATAGATCCTTTGGTCCATCTCAAAGCATTATCATGACAATCTTTCCAGGGATTATCCTTAGACTGGCCCGGTTTGAACGTCTGTTTCCACCACACATGCCAGAGCCCCAAACCAAAGAAAACTGTGTAGCCTCACCCAAGGCAACACAAAACAAACAAAACCCAGCTTCTTAGTAGGCTCAAATTTATTATGACAAGGACAAATGTACACAACCAAAAAGTAAATAAACAATTTACCACCAAAAAAGAAAACATCGCGTCCGGGAGAATTACTAGGCCGGGAACGTTCTCAACCCTGATCATTCTGATAATTCTGGCACTACCTTCCTCAACATTGGCTGGTTCCAGAACAAAACCCTAAACTACTCAACACATCTTAGCCGAAAATAAAAGTCATTTCAACACCAACCTGGAGGCAGCAGACAGACTGGGATAGGATGTGCGTCTTGATCTGAGGGGGGTCAGGAGCCTTCTGACTCGCGCCAAACTTCAGGAGACGCGTCTGGCACCGGTGATGTAATTCTCTTGAAGGAGCCAATCGCCAGCAACTCTCACCCAGAATGGTAGCTTCCTTTTAGGTTTTAAATATTTTGTACTTTTCTCTTTACTTACAGCCCTACACTACTCTATTATTTGTTATTACTATCAATATCTCCAATAAACTAATAATAAACTACTAAAGGCTAGAACGAAGAGCCCTAACTAGACCCAAACTGAAAGTTGAAAACAAACCGGGTCACTTCCGGAAGGGAAATAACACCCCTGTGTCTAGTTGCTAACTCCGGGAACTAATATGTGAAGTTGCTTCCTTTGACCGCAAATGTCATTGACATGTCACACTCTCCCCGACTGTGAAATGTCGGCACCTGAGGACACTCAACCCTACACCAACCAAACAACAAACATATAAATACCAAACTGTCTGTACCACCCTGAACACCAAGCCAACAAATCTGGTGATTACGGCATGACACCCCAATACCAATGCACACTGCATAAACAGATCCCACTCACCAGGGACTACACTCACCTACCACCCAAACCGCACTCAGAGAACGCAAAACCATAGGTCCTCATTACCAAAACACAAGGTTATAGTTGCTACCAGAAATCCCTGGAAAATGCAACTTCACCTCTTCCAAGTGTTGGTATTAGAAAAATGAAACAGATCATGAAAAGTAATAAGCCAGAATGCCTATATCAGCATTCTCTCTGTGGAATATTAAACACGACACACAAAAAAAACAAACTGTTATGGCCTCCTGCTGTACAGCCGAAAACATCATGAAACAAGCACACCTCTAGCACTTGTAGACCCTGAGCCACTGGCATGCAACGACAACAAAAAAACAAATCAACTATGAAACAACAAAACATCAATGTTTGACCACCTGAGGTAATCTGTAAGGGTTTGAATGCACCCCAGCATTCGCCCTTCTTGATCTCCTTGGCCATGTCTCCTCATCGTCCGAGTCGTCTGAGTCGGAGCTTTCCCATGGCCTCTGACTCTCTCCTCAAGCTCATGTTTTCCTGTCTCAGCTCCTCTTGGGCCCTCTCCAACTCTGACAGCTGACTCCCTACTGCCCCAATACCTGCTATACGGCTACTAACTGTCCCCCCTTCATTTCCTCCCACTCCAGAGCTTCTTCCCTAATTTCTGGCAAAAGATGGCATGCTCCTTTTTACTTGCCTTTTCAGGTCAAATGCCAGGCTCTTGTCGTGGAGTCCTTCTACAAACTGACCTACCAATGCATCCTCTTTGACCAACTGTTTTCCTTCTTTCCGTTGCTTCTGTATTAATTTCTTATGTCGGGAAAACAGGTCATTGGCATACTCTCTTATGCCCTCTCTTGCCCCTTGTTTCCGTTCGGCGAAGTTGGCCAGTAAGGCCGGGAGGGAACGGCGGTCCCCGAATGCATGTTGCAGGGTCTCCAAAATGGCTTCCGCTGATCCTGTGGTCTCCCACATGACCGCACCTCCGTTTTTGCCACCCCCTCGAGATGGCTGAGAACCAGCTGCCTCCTTTCCTCTCTATCTTCTTCCCCTCTTAGCAATACCCTAACCTCCTCTATAAAATCCTCCACTACGTACCCCCCATCTACTTCTGGCTCCCCGTGGAATTTTCTAACTTTCTTTTGTTTGGGCCCAGTCACCACAACCTTCTGCGGCCGAGAGTTCATTTCCTCTAATTGCCTGCGTAGGCTCTCGACCTCCTCCACTAACCCACTCATATGGCCTGGGCTGTGGCTCCTCATCCCCCCAAGACCACCACTAATCATCATCCCTCTCCTAGTCCTGGGGATCTTCCAACTTCTGCCTGTAAGTTAGGCATCATTGGGGATACAGATGTGCTTTCACGCTCTTGCGACATCTGGACAACTACTTTTTCTTTTAAAAAAAAAATATACTACCAATGGTACAACACCCAAATACTTGGAATGTTACAAACAACAACCCCACCAAAAAAATACCCAACACTTTCATAAAAGGGAAAAGGAAAAGAACAATTCCATAACAAACAAAAACAACCAAACCAAAAACCATACAGCCAAATGCATCCAACTGCTCCCCGACTTTGAGAGCACTATGGGGCTAGAGAAAACAAAACACCCCAATAATGAAGTGTACCCACTCGCTAAGGGCTCACACATCTGTCCACAAGTTGTGGGAACATAGGATTTTCAATTGAAGTAAAAAAAAAAAATCATAAGGTCAAAATTTGCCTTCTCTGGAAATGTCACTCAAGGCACACATCTTTCCTGCTCATGAAAAGGAAAATTTTTTTCAAAGATCAATGTTCCACAGAGAATTCATTTGTTGGGTTTTTGTTAATGCAAATCCAAAGTGTATCACCATGGGCTGGTGGTGCTGCCTCGTCTTGGGCTGCCGGTGTGCCGTCTTGTCCTGGACTGATGGTCCTCGCCCAGCAGTCTGGTCCTCCCTAGGGTCTCCAAGTTCATCACGGCCCTCCGTATGGCTTCTCCCATCTCAGTCGTCGGGGCCCGGGTCGTCTGTGAAGCCTCGGTGGGTTTATCTAGTCTGAAATTTTTTTCTTAACTTCTTTTTGTCCCCATCACCATCCTGCTCGCAGCGCCAAATGTTATAGAGTTGGGGGAAGAGTGTCACTTGCTCCCTGTCTCAATGCTTGTCACTCCCCCCTTATACATCTTCTCGTTCAATGACCACATGAGAGAGCTTCAAATTCCAGTTCTTTTATTGCCCAAATGCTGTTGTGGGGGCATAGGTGATGAGGACATACAATGATAAGAACCCTACGTCCCTAACTAAATGGGCGAGCTGAAGATGATGTTTGCCCAATTTAACTTTCAAATTTTCCCCCTCAGAAGATTCCCTACCTAAAACAAAAACCCACCAAGCTATCTGAAACAAAAGACAAAAAAAACATTCTTAGCTTTCTAATAATAGTCTTAGGATCATGACAAACATTCATCAAAATAATAACATAAGTGAAACACATAAAAAAATGACATAACAAGAAGTCCCCTAAAAATAAAGTGAGAAAAAAGGGAGTACTAACAATAAGTGATACACACAACAAAATACATAACATGAAATACAACAAAATAAGTGACAAAGAAAAAAGACATTGGTTTATTCACCAATTGATGTCATAGAGGGCTAGGAACTTGAGGCCGCAGGTGGATCTTGAACTCAAACCACACTATTGGTTTTCACATCACTGCACTAGCCGCTTATACCTGGTTACTTCCCACCTTACGTAAAGAAATTTGGTATGGACATGTACATAACATCATAAACACAGCCAACTTCCGTACGAAGCATTGACGTGCTTATCCTTTACAGGCTTTAGCACTTCACACCACAGACTGTGACATCTCAACTCTTACAGTTTTAAGACTACAACAGCCCAACTGTGAACTTCTGTTGCATGGACTTGCCCTATTATTTGGCAGTGTCCCACACACATTTAACTAAGGACCTCAAGAACCATGCATCCTCATCAACCCGAACAGGCTTTACCCCATTTCAAGGTTTCCACCAAGTTGAGAGAAGATAAAAAAGGAAGGGGTCATCTAGTCTCAGTCTCCTAATCCCACAACTAGGGACTGATCTAGCTCCTTGGAGAAAAGATGAAAGGAAACACAGCGGGAACAGACATAACAAACCCCACAATAAATTCCAGTGAGCAAGCAAGGCAAAACCGAGATCAAATATTTTCATTTAACAATATACATACACTTTCTCTAACAATCTACACACACTTTCTCTCATGCAGTACCCCATAATAAAAAAACAATGAAGGGAAGAGGAAAAATAAACTCACAGAAGAGAAACAGCATGAACCATTCAAAACCAAACCTACAAGAAACGCACAACACACACAAAAATAAACAAACAAAATATCAGGCAAATAATTCTTTTAGATCAGTCAGTAGACTGATAGTGGAAGGGAGCCGGAGGTAATCTGGCCTTTTCACAAGACCTTTCAAACAAGTTGCACCCAAACTTCTCTGCAGTCCAACATAGAAAAAAGATCCTTTGGTCCATCTCAAAGCATTATCATGACAATCTTTCCAGGGATTATCCTTAGACTGGCCCGGTTTGAACGTCTGTTTCCACCACACATGCCAGAGCCCCAAACCAAAGAAAACTGTGTAGCCTCACCCAAGGCAACACAAAACAAACAAACCCAGCTTCTTAGTAGGCTCAAATTTATTATGACAAGGACAAATGTACACAACCAAAAAGTAAATAGGCCTAAACAATTTACCACACAAAAAGAAAACATCGCGTCCGGGAGAATTACTAGGCCGGGAATGTTCTCAACCCTGATCATTCTGATAATTCTGGCACTACCTTCCTCAACATTGGCTGGTTCCAGAAAAAAACCCCTAAAACTACTCAACACATCTTAGCCGAAAATAAAAGTCATTTCAACACCAACCTGGAGGCAGCAGACAGACTGGGATAGGATGTGCGTCTTGATCTGAGGGGGATCAGGAGTCTTCTGACTCGCGCCAAACTTCAGGAGACGCGTCTGGCACCGGTGATGTAATTCTCTTGAAGGAGCCAATCGCCAGCAACTCTCACCCAGAATGGTAGCTTCCTTTTAGGTTTTAAATATTTGTACTTACTCTTTACTTACAGCCCTACACTACTCTATTATTTGTTATTACTATCAATATCTCCAATAAACTAATAATAAACTACTAAAGCCTAGAACGAAGAGCCCTAACTAGACCCAAACTGAAAGTTGAAAACAAAACCGGGTCACTTCCGGAAGGGAAATAACACCCCTGTGTCTAGTTGCTAACTCCAGGAACTAATATGTGAAGTTGCTTCCCTTTGACCGCAAATGTCATTGACATGTCACACACGTAAGCCCCCATTTTAAATTAACGATTACGTCAATTTTGCAGTTTTTGCGTGTTAATTTTGGTTGTAAAACAGGTGTTAATTTTGGCTAAAATTAGCATGAGAAGGACGCGATTTGTTTGTGAAAAGGGGGGTTTTCGTGCAAAATAAGATGGGTGGTCGTGAACCCGTATATTTACATTCTCTTCATTGCACATAGAGGAAGCTTGAGTTGTATAAAAAAAAAAAAAAAAATAATACTAAATAAAATAAATCTGTAGTGAATTCTGGGAGGGTCTCAAAATGAAGGTATGGAAAAGCTGACAATATGTCCTTGGCCCCTTACACATAGCTGATTTACACTGATAATGTTGCATAAGATGGTCTCCCTTTGAAATAACACTTTCATGCAGTTCTTTCCCATTTGAATTCTTTCTTCTTTTTAAAAAAAAATGTGAAATTCAGACAACACCGGACCATAGTGTGGCTGGAATCTCACACTCTGCTACCTCCGTGGTAAAATTCTGCTATACCCCAGCACGCTCAGATTAGTTTGGAACCAGACACAGGGAACCGCCCTTGGGAGTTCTCTGAAACTAGGTCAGCCAGTGTCTATAGTAGTAATAAGCCTGCCCTGCTTATATATATATATATATATATATATATATATATATATATATATATATATATATATATATATATATAGGTAGGTAGATTCACGTCTCTTATGACTTCCTTTTGTATATATATATATATATATACACATTTTAGGAAGAAGAAGAAGATATATATGTGTGTGTGTGTATGTGTGTGTGTGTGTATTCACATACTCGCACACACACACACACACACACTCATTACAGAGTTTGTGTATGAGCGTGTGTGTGTGTGTGTGTGTGTGTGTGATGTTGCATTCAAAAATAGCGGTCAAGTTGCCAAACCCTTTAAGTTTTAACAAAATATAATTTCATTGTATGTAAACAGTCATCACAGTACTGCCTCAGAATTTAAATGCTCACATCTCAAAGACTTGTAAAGATACGCTCGTATCTGAAATCCTTTCTTTTCTCAGTAGTATCTCAGTTTCTTGATAAAAGTTTTAAGTGTAAAAGTTGAATCATGTGTCAAAAACAAAAGCAACATGAAACAGTTGAGTTTTTTGTGTATTATACCTTCAGAAATCAAGTGTTATTTCAAAATACGCATTTCTGAGATACAAAATCATATTGAAAAAAAAAGATAAAAGGAATATAATTTTTTTTTCTCCAAATATTAAGTGTTTCTATAAAGAGGTGAACAATTGATGATTTAGATGAGCAGTGAACCACACCACACAGATTATACCTGGTTATCTGAATAGGGAAAATACATCACTTACACACACACACATGTAGACATGCATACAAGCACCCACGCACACAGACCTTTGTAACAAATGAAAAACATGCCCTTACACACACACACACACACGTAGCACACGTAAGATACTTGTTTGCAATTGCTGTTTCAGTATCAATGTCACTGTGACCTGCTGGCCACCCATGCCTCCGTTCAGGGCGTCGCCAGATTGAGTAGGAAAAGAAAACCAAGTACTGGCCAAAGAGGGAAGAAATAGTGACAACCATCCACAAAATGTACATCAATTCATAACAAAAAGAGGGAAGAAATAGTGACAACCATCCACAAAATGTACATCAATTCATAACAAAAAGAGGGAAGAAATAGTGACAACCATCCACAAAATGTACATCAATTCATAACAACATGAGAACTGAACTACTGACCTGAAGACACAAAAACTTGGCCGTGTTGTAATATCAGCTGTTCAGCTCAATTTATTATCGGCCACAGATTACAGACATGAGTAAAGAGTAGAAAAGAACATGAAAATAACAGAGCCACAGTAAATACATGAAGAACGGTGTGGGAAAAACGGCAGCAGAACAGACAGAAAATGTCCACCGAGGGTAGTGTGTACAGTCCGACTAACTATATGCCAATTGTAATTTGTATAAATCATGAAAGGAACAAAACTGGTCAAGACTTTGGGGAGCCAAGCAAGGTGAAGAGCCACAAAGACAGGGGGGCAAGTGCTGTTTTTAAAACACAAAGGCACTCGCAAACAGCAAAAGTAAACCTTTGTAGTATTTACGCACAGCTCTGGCAATAATTTTGATCAAAAAATTATGATATGTACTCATCAGCAGCTTGAGTTTCCATAAAAATTGCACATTTGTTTTCAAACATTCAGTATTAAAGAATTCTCAAAGTACATGCTTCAATCTGATTATTAAAAAAAAATTGACATGGAAAAGTAGGGAGGAGAAAACATAACACAGAGGGAAAAATAAAGTGGAAAGAAACAAATGAAGGAAGGCACAGAGGAAAAGAAAATCCAGTACCAGATAAAATCTTTCACACTTGAAAAATCATTTGATGCAATATAAACATATCTAAAGTGAAAGAAAAATGAAAAGAATGTCAATTTTGACCATAACAAACCCTTTCCTTTTAGATCAGTAAAATCAAACAAACAATTTTGTGTGTGTGTGTGAATCTTTAAAGTAAATATTGGAAAATACACTCTTTGCCCTAAAGTATTTGCAATCCATAAAATCTTAACTGATTACAATTTGAAAGAAAAGACACACACACACACACACACACACACACACACACACACACACACACCACACACACACACTATCATATTACACTGTGTATATCTTCCAAGGTAACAGGTTCTTTCTTTTCCTTTTTTGCTCATCACATGGACTTCCAAGGCTCACCAGGAGTGAGATTTTTGCCTGAGACTGTTGTAAATCTGACCATTGAGGCAGCCTCATAGTGCCCTCAGTGATGGTGGTAACTAACTGATGAAGATGTATGTGAGGATAATTGCTGGGTATACTTTTTGACATGCTTTGAATCTACTGCACACCTACATAATTTTTTTTTTTTATAATTTCAAATTAATTACAAGGCAGTTTCAAGGGACAGAAATCATGATTAATCTAGTACATCTAATCATAGCATAATGGAGAACTTATAGAATGTTCACTCTATTAATTGTAACCTATTTGTGAATACATTTAAGATCGGCTGTGGTTTGCCAGAAAATATCTATAAATGAATCAGAGGCAGACTGGTTTTTCTCTTACCAGAATGCTAATAATTGAATGATAGCTAAGGTAATCATGAGAATGCAATAGCAGCAGAATATTTTTATAGTTCCAGTCAATTATCTTACTAGATCTGCTGTAAAAATATTCTGATGACTTGCACGCAAAAGCAGAATGAATTGAAAGCTGGCTGTTTAATGGTAAAGTTTGTAAATCCTGAGAGGAATGAGGGAATGATGCAGGAGAATCTAAGGGAGTGAGGAGAACGGGTGGCAGAGGGTAGAAATAGAGAATGGATGAGTGTAGATGGGGGTGAGGGGTGGGTGGAAGGTTGATGAAAGGGGTCGGGGTAGGGCCAACTGATGTCGAACCAAGATAACAACGAGCATTCTGACCAGCAGTTGCATTCAAAATTCCTCTCTTCCTTTGTGAAAAAAACTGATCTTACTTAAACTGTTAATTTCATTTTTTCTGTTCATTACACCATCAATCAGACATAAATGGGGATTAAAACAAGTCCCACACATGCACAATAGCAAAACCGAAATCTCATCAAACAAGAAGGAAGCCAGTTGCAATTCTCTTCTTAAACAGACTCCAATCTGGTGTTGATGCCGATGACAGTTTGGTGATATTTTATACTTCTGCTGAAGAACATTCCCCAAAACAGTAACAAATATGACCCTCCATTCATTATCAGTTAAAAAAAAAAAAAAGAAAGAAAGCAGATGTAGTTAAACAACAGCAACAAAGTCCTACAAATATCAACGAATGAACATGCTAACAAAAACAATCCAGTGGCTGTCGCCCCAAAGTCAACAGAAGCCAAGGAGTACACCGTCATGGTCAGATTGTAATGGCAGCCAGTATTATCACAACAAGCATGCATCAATGTTTCATGCAAAAAAGTTGTAATCCAAAATGAGTAACTGCTTGTGCATCAATCAGGATACAGAGGCACCCCAAAATAACAAACATAAGAAGGAATCCTTTGTGACAACATCATGGAAAACAAAACAAACACCTGAAGAAAAATTCAATAAGGCTGCCAACGTTTAGTTGTGTTTTTTTTTTAAATCTCCATCAACTAAACTGTATTTACAATATCACATAGTTGTTTATGCACTCTCTGCAGGTCAGTAATATCAAATCGTATACAATTCTAATGCAATGCTTTATACCCAAAAGATATATTATGCCAATAATCAAACCATGTATAAACCCCAACAACAACAACAACAACAAAACCATCAAATAAAAGATTATGAAAGAACAGAAAACATGTCCAGCATTAATCAGCAGTAGTTCATTACTAATCGCTGACATTACATTATCATCACGGATAAACCAAGTATATATGCTTCATACCAACACAGACACAAAGCATTGCGATTATGCAATGTTTTAAATCATACATCAAAATAACCTTTCTTCATTGATACTATGAAATTTACATTTCGTGATTCTCAAGTAATAAGAAATTGTCTTCTAAGTCTTTGTGGACAAGTTCTCAAGTGTGCTTTGGGCGTGTGAAACACATCCAGTCAGAAGAAAATGATTTTTCTCATATAACATTTGATGACAGAAGTGGGAACTTTTGACAAATGGAAGAAGAAAATGAGAACAATGCATAACATAGATATTTAGCCCTCAGGAAAATGAATTTCCCTGACAAATATATAACAAAAATCCAGGAGCATAATGTTTTCATAAAATCCAGGAGCATAATGTTTTCATAAAATGGGGATACAAACAAACAGGAAAAAAACCTGAATTGAGATAAAACTATAAAGCAAACAAACCAACTCAGGAAAGCTCTGCAGACACATGTTATTTATCTGTATTGTTTATCAAACAAACCAACTCAGGAAAGCTCTGCAGACACATGTTATTTATACTATATTGTTTATCAAACAAACCAACTCAGGAAAGCTCTGCAGACACATGTTATTTATCTGTATTGTTTATCAAACAAACCAACTCAGGAAAGCTCTGCAGACACATGTTATTTATCTGTATTGTTTATCAAGCTGTTCTAACACAAACGTATAACACACTTGACCCTTTCAGCATGTATGTCTGTAAGCACTTCACTTTGGTTTGTCTTTTGTTTTCTTACAGAATGTGACCTGTGCATAGCTTTCTTGTTCGTTGCCATGTATTCTTTGTCAGGGACTACACGTGTGTTGCACATAGGGAATGGAAGAATGTGGGCGGGGTAGTTGAGAAGGACGGCTGGGGATTCATGATCACTCTCAGAAGCAAGACTAGCATTTAAATACCACTTGAAGCTTACTGGAAATATTTTAAAAAAAAAAAAAGGGGGGGGGGGGGGTACTGGAAGTTGGTGAGGGGGATGAGGGGAAGGTGCAAAAGGTATCAGGCCTGTACCATAACTTGAAACATGAATCTTTCCAGCGTCTAAGTTTGGGTTTTGCAATCCATTTCACCAAACTCTCTGTAAGTGAAATGCCTGTTCCACACCAGAGAGGTGGCCGGGACAGATGAACGGGTGTGTCAACACCCTGTCCTGAGGTTGGCTTGGTTGGTTTGCCTGGCTTGGTTTGGGCTTGGCTTGGTTGGGTTGACGTATAAACGAAAATGTCCAACACGAGTGCGGTCTTGGGTGATGACGGATGACTCTCCCCCCTCTACCCTTGACTGGTTACAAAATGCGCTGCGAGCGGGATGAACGAGTGCAACCTCGGGACTGGGTGTTGACCCACACCCTTTCATCTGTCCCGGCCACCTCTCTTTTGTGGAACAGGCATCCTCTTTGTCTTGGTGCGTACCAGCCTGAGACCGGGTCTTCCCTTATAAAACGCACCGGCAAGACCTCGCTAGCCGTGACGAGCAGTGGGGAAGAAAATCGCGTTCTGGCGGGATGCCGGTATTATTGCCCCCATTTACACCAACTGCAAATACCAGCAGAATATAGGCCCTGAGCTTCAGTAAATAACAGTATTAATCAATGGCTTTGTCATTTGGCCATGAATAAATGTCCATTAATGTCTGGTAATTTGTGAAACATTCCCAAAAAAGGATTAGCCAAAGTAGACTGATTATATCCACAAACCAACCATTGTATTCCTACTCATCCTTTTAAAATTCTAAAGATAATCGGGAACCAGCTAATCTGGTACCAAGGCGGATAACTCTTCTGACAAAAGATCAGAATTCACTGAAATCCCTATGCACTCGCACAAACCCTTATCAACCACTACAAACAAAAGAAAAAAATAGCCCAATAAAAACGAAACATGCTCTTCAACCCTAAGTTCAAGAGCATGAAATTAAACTTTTGCAAAGTAAACTTCTGTCCAGCCACAAATCTCCCCTGCTGACAGTTATGGTCCCATAACTTCGCCTATATATAGCCTGCCTTTGCACAAAAAAATACACAAAAATCATTGGCGACATATAACCCTCAACAGGAAAATTGTCAAGCAAAAATTACCCCCAACATGTGACAGCACTTAAACCGACAAGGTAGATTCCGTTAGAATTCAAAACAAAAAAAACATATCAGCACACATAGCAAAATCAGACATGCCGAATTTGGTTCATAAAAAGATAAATTTAAAAGAAACAACAAAAAACAAACGCAGTCATACCGACCAAGAGAACGGAGGACAGCAGTTTACAAAACCAATCGGGCCTGGGCTTACAACACCAAAACACCTCCCTGGATTTAAAATTTGCCAATCTCGCGCTTTTCTGTCGCCTCCTAAACTGAGCATCGCATTCAGTAGGACATCGAGTTCACCTTTTCCCAAAAAGAGTCCATGTTCAACTTGTAGCCCTCAAGTCTGTCATTTTCAGATCTTCCTTTTTAAAGTAAATCTGGAAAATGCATCTTTCCCAACAAGCTTCAGGGGCAGTATGGCCATTTATTGCCTAAACTGTCTTGACTCAGCATCTGTCAATCCTCATTCTTACATACCGGGGTGCAAGACAAACTTTTTTTTAAAAAAAAAAGGTAGTGGAAGTGCTTCATACCCCATTAAATGTCCACATTGAATACACAGATGCACCACATTTCTTCACAAAACCTTCAAAAACGAAATGCAATTTTCAACAAACATCTGCACCCAATACACGCAAATGAACTGCCTTCAGCCAAGTTGGAACATTATCAAACAACCCCCCAAAAAAAAGTGTCCACTTGGCTGAATATATTCACATGCCCAATGTCAAAAAAAAAAACAAAAAAACAAAAGATTCCAAAAGATGGAGGAGGTGCATGCCTATCCTAACATGTACATTCTACTTCCACTTCCAGCGGGGGGGAACCCCCTTGTTGGAGCGGGCAGATCTGCGGACAGTCATTCCGCTCCTGTCTGTCAGTGTTGCTGATCAAGGACTGGGGGGCAGCAGGTGGGATAGGAGGGGTTTCAGGGAGGTTCCCTGGCTCCCTTTGTCAGTGGACCATGGGACAATGTGCCACTCTAGATGTGTGGCACTGCTGGAGGTGGCTCAGAGCGACTCTCAGGATCCATCCTTCCAAGAGGCTCCACAACAAGGGGAGAAACTGACAAATTTCATGCCTGTTCACCTTCACCATAGTGCCAATACCATCCAGTGGGGCAAGGGTTTGAAGGGCCACCCCCCGGGTCCAGGCACCTGAACCACAAAGAAGTCCGCTCCCCCCAGATATCCTGGATCTTATTCGCCCGGCCTATGTTTTCTGGTCAGGACAAGATCTCCCGGGGGGGAAAGGTCTGGGGGGGATTGGCCCGGGTCTTGCCTGGCCTTCCTCCTGGAAGCATGGTTTGTGGAGTTGCTCCCCTGCTTTCTGTGACCCAAATCTCAACCGCTCCACAGTCCCTCCAACCACTGGGTTGGCATGACTGCCTTCCCTCCTCTTCTTTCTCTCCTAGAAAGATACATGGGAGCCGGGGTTCCTCCCAAACAGAGGTAAAATGGGGACATCCCTGTGGCACTGTGTGGTGTACAGTTGTACATCCACGTTATCTCTGCCAAATGCTGAGGCCAGCGACGTTTTTTGCTCTTCAGGGAGAGTCCGAGCAGTTGTGCATGGTACGATTTATCGTTCGCACTGGCCATTTCCTGAAGGGTTGTATGAGGTAGTACGGACTTTGCTATCCCGTAAGGGCGGAATAATGCATGAATTATGGCGACTCGAAACACGCCCCTTATCAGAGTGAATCCTTTGGGTGGGATACCATAATGCTGGAACCAGTTCTGGATCAGGGCTTTGGCTACAACAGCAGATGTTTGATCCCGTGTTGGGATGGCCACTGTGTACTTGGTGAAAATGTCCGGGTAGACTAGAACATTTTTCTGTGCCTCACTGGCAGCTCCATACAGTGAAGTCAACTGCTATGACCTCAAGGGGTTTGTACCAGCAATGACCCATAGGTGTGGGCCACTTTGTTCTGCACCTTGGCTGTCTGACGCGCTGGCAACGCCTGCACCATTCATCCACATCTAGATGAATGTTGGGCCAAACACTCGCGTCGGAGAAGGCCGAGAGTCCTTTCTGGCCTTGATGACCAACAGGTCCTGGTGTGCCATGTGGAGGAGACGGGCACGAAGGCCTTCAGGGGCAACGAGCTGTGACACCCGTCCCTCTGTCACTTTCCTCCACCGCTCTGTTAAGCACCTTCTCTTTGAGATGCAGCCGGTCAAATGCCGCAGAAGGGCTTCGGGGTCAGCATCCATGGTCCGAATTTGCTTCCCAGGAGGACGAAAATGGGACTCCACAAATGGGATGAGAGAGGCTAGTTCTGTCTTTCCCCCTGTGCTTCCTGTATCTCAGAAACGATAATAAGGGAACTGCATAGCGGGGGGTGGGCTCAGGAAGAGAACAGAGGGGAAGTCAGCTTTCACTTGGATTGCCCCCAATGGTTCCACCGTGTACGATGAACTTTTTCATGCACTGTTCCGACCATGCGTGTCCCACTACACGAGATTTGCACTCACCTCTTCCTCGCCGGGACCCTCGGCCCAGACACAGGGTTTCGAGATAGTGCATCAGCATTCCTGTTCTCTCTCCCTGATCGATACTTCACGGTGAAGTCAAAACATGCCAAGTCAGCTGCCCATCTTTGCTCTACTCCCCTAATTTGGCTGTCTGGATGTGACTAAGGGGGTTGTTTTTCAGTCAGAACTACAGTGGGGTGCCCAAAAGGTAGGTCGAAACTTTTCGCACAGCCCATTTAAGTGCCAAGAGCTCCAGCTTCCATGCTACTGTATTGAGCATTTTTCTCTCTGATGGACGGAGAGACCGACGGGCATATGCGACAACCCCTGCTCTCCTCCCGGGTGTTGTGAGAGCACAGCCCCCAAGCCGTCCAAGGAAGCATCGGTTTCCGGACAAAAGGCAGTTTGAAATCTGCGTACCCTAGTACGGGTGCAGAGGTCAAAGCTTCTTTTAGATCCTCGAATGCCTTTTGACACTGAGGAGTCCATGCCTTCACAAATAGATACCGCTGGCTCTTCCGCTTTTTTTCTTTCTCTTGCTGGTTATTTCAGAGGACCAGTTGGTTGAGTGGTTTTGCTAACTGGCAAACCCTTCACAAAGCGCCTGTAGTAGCTGGCAAACCCAAGGAAGATCTCATTCTCGCAGAGATTGCGGTCTTGGCCAGTCGCCACAGCTTTGATCTTGAGTCTGAGGTTGCGATTCCCTCAATGAGACCGTGTACCCCAAATACACCACTTGCCGTTGCGCAATATTACATTTCTGGGGGTGGACTCACCGACCTCACGCAACCGGGAAATACAATTTCCCGGCGCTCGAGATGTTCCTCGAACGTCTGACTGTAGACCAGCAGATCATCCAGATATACCAGGAGGATTTGGAATGCAGATCATTCTTGTGCTTTGCATCACCTCTGGAAAGTTGCTGGGGGCGGTGGACAAACCCATTGGCATCCTCAGGTTTCGAACAATCCGAATGGGGTGATGAAGGCTGTTTTGTGCCTGTCTTCCTCCGCCATGGCAACCTGATGGTAGCCACTTGCCAAATCCAGAGTGGAAAACAACTTGGCCCCTCCAAGTGCATCCAATGAATCATCTATCCTGGAGGGGATGGGCCCATCTGGTATGGCCTTCTCATTTAGGCGACGGTAATCGCGCAGAGGCGGATAGAGTTGTCCTTCTTTGGGACAACTACTACCGGAGATGCATAAGAAACGGGAGCTTTCGGGACAATCTTTCTGCCATAAGTTTGAATATGCCCCTTCACCTCCTGGTACTGCGTTGGTGGGATCCCCGAAAGGTTGAGGCCACCGGGACATCCACCCTTTAAAGGGCGGATCTTGTGCGTGACCCTGTCTGTGTACCCCAGGTCACAGTCATCGCGAAAAACGGGTCCGCATTGGCTTTCAGCAACTCCTCCAGCTGCTGCCTTTGGTGTCAGTGCAGTCTAAAACCCTCCAGGTTAACGGGGCACTCTCCGCCTTGTACCTCTCTATCAGTCTCAGTGGAATTAACTGATACATGGATCTGATTGCAGCTAACTTCCATTTGACACTTTGCCTGGGGGCAGCTCCTTGTTGGAATAGCTGCAACTGTGCCAACTCTTGTCCCGGGTCTCAAGACAACGCCTTCGTCATTGACATTAATGACCTGAAAAAAAAAGCAATTGCCATCGACCTTGCTTACCGTGGGTGGGACAAGCAACCCTTTGTGACTGAAGTCCGGAAGTGCTCATCAACATTCCTGACCCTGCAGGGGTCTATTTACTGCCCCAGTTGCTCTGCGGGCGGGCCACTGCCCGGGGCGGATATACACAGACTCCCTTCCTGCCACCCGTGCAAACCCTGCCCCACTGGGGCACTGACATCTGGCTTTACCCCCCCGCAACACTTTCACCCCTTTAGATACAGGAACATCCGATGTGGATGTAGAGGCCCTCACCAAAATTTCCCCTTTTCCCCTTACCGTGGTGCCCCAGATTCCCACGTCGGCTTCAAAATATCCTTCGTGGGGAATGTCCAGCCATTTAGCTGCAGTGACTGGGCAGCCAACCAGCCACAGGTTTTGGGGGGAGAGCACCCAAAAAGTTTTTTGAATGTGCCTTCCCCCATCATGGTGACCTGTGACCCAGTGTCCAAAAGGGGCATCAACTTCCTGTTATTAATCAATACCTTGGCATATGGACACCCCTGGATTTTATTGAGTGAGCCGGAAGGTTGCCCCTCAGCAGTGCGACTCGTCACTACTGAGGAATGTCGTTTCCCTGCCTCGACAGACCCGGGACAGTTTCGGCGAATATGGCCTGGCCTGTCGCACCCCAGACATATTGGCCTCCCGCCCTCTGGCAAACGGCATTTCCGCCTGCCTTGCCGCACCCCCTGATTGTGGCTTGGGCGCTTCTCTGCACAGAGCTGCTCCTCCATCTGTCTCATCCTGCCCTCCTTTTCCTAATTTTTCTACAATGGCCTCCATGGCTTGGATTTGCTTGACAGATGCCTCCGCCTGAGCCGAGACAGCTTCAGTGGCACCCTTTTCTCCTATCTTCCATCCATCTTAGAGCCTCATCTCTAAGCTCTAAGAAGGAGGAATTTGGGATTTTGTGCGTCTGCTCTCTCAGACGCCTTCTTAACTGCCCATTGGCAGAACCCGCCACAAAAGGTCCGCAGAATTTTCTGATCCAGCGGCTGCTGCATTGCATCCCTTTCCTCTGCCTCTTTGTCACATCTGTAAAGGCTTTGTTCAGCCTGTGGGAATACTCCCTAACTCCTTCAAAACCCCTCTGGAGATGGAGTAAAAAGTCCCAGCAGCTGACTGACAGACCGTTGCTCTCCCCACACCTTATTAGAATTTTGAAGAGCTCATCGGGTCATCCGTGACATCCGGGGGGTGACACAACAGTTCACTCTTGACACATTCTTTTCAAGTGGCTATAAATAAATCTACTTTTTCACCTTGATCCGCCTCTTGGGACCCCTACTTGACCAAATATTCTTGATATCCTTCTCAAACTTTTCCATGTTGGGTGACCTGTCCCTGAAAATACCTTGATCGACTTTTCCCTTTGGGAGCTATAATTACCCTCTGAGCATTACTTTTCAAAGCTGCTAGTTCGTCAGCAAGACTGTCCAAGGTCACCTCAGCCATCTTTCAATAATTTTTTTGAAGAATAAATATATACTAAAAATACACTAGAAAACAAGAACACAAACAAAATGGGAAAGTGAAATCCTAAAAATATCAATACTCATGATAAAGAACGGCTAAAAAAAAACAATTCCCTCACTAACATACTTATGCACATACCTAACATCAATCTTTAAACTCTAAATTAGTGCAAACATCCATCCATGCATCACCTAAAGCTCAACTGATCAACAGGGTCATATCAGGTGGTCCTTCATCAAAAAAGACAAACAATATCAATTCACAATAATCAAATACATCATTTATCACTGTGCCATGACAGTCTCCTCATGCTGAATAACTACAGGTCTCTCCTTCGCAGAACAATGATCTGGCCGCCATCTCAATCGCACCATAGACATAGATCAAAATTTTCAATAAAAAATTAAAACTTCCTTGCTGTGGCTTTTCACATCCAAGGAGACTATCCGAGTCAATGAGGTTGGCACTGTATTACCTCGAAATGTTCCGCAATTTTGTAACCAAATCAGGTGAAGGTGGAAAATCACGGCCATTTCACAAGACCGGTGGATGTTGACTTTTCGTTTATTCGAACCAATCAAAACCACCCAAACAAACCTACCAACCAGCCAAGCCAGCCTAGCAAACAAGTCATACCTCAGGCTAGGGTGTTGACCCACACCCTTGAATGTCCCGGCCACTCTCTTATTGTTTGAAACAGACTCTTTGACTGGTGCTGTACTCAGCCTGAACCGGTCTTTCCCTTTATCAAACCACCGCAAGAACTCTGCAGCCGTGACGAGCAATGGGAAGTGATCGCGTATCTGGCTGATGCCGGAATATTGTCACCCATTATCAACCACTGCAATACGCAGCAGTATTTGAGCCTGACTTCAGTATAATAACGTATTAATCATGCATTTGTCATTGCATGAATATATGTCCATTAATGTTTATTGTGCACATTCCTTTACAAGATTATGCCAAGAAGACTGATTATTCACAAGACGCGGATTGTATTCCTACTCATCCATGAATTCTAAAGAATTCTGGAACAGCTATCTGGTACCAAGGCGATAACCTTCTGATACAAAAATCAAAATTCACTGAAATCCCTGATGCACTCGCAAACCCTTATCAGTCTACTACAAACAAAGGATAAAAACACAATAACGAAACATGACATTGAATTTCAGGCAGAAGTAAACATTTGCAGTAAACTTCTGTCCAGCACTCTGTATCAGCCATTTTTGCATCTCAGGGAACATAAAACAAAATGACAAATAGAAGACCAAGCCTTTAAATGCCGTCTGTAAGAATTTGACATGATTTCTTATTGCTTCAATGCTAAACACATACAAAAACATCAATTTCATGTTGAGAATGAGTAATAAGAATAACATGAATATAAAAGTAAGTAGATCTGGAGATGAAGATGGTACTGTAAATTATAGTAGAAAAATAATCAATCTATCTCGGCTAGATTCTACTCAGACTTGAGCTTACTATGGGCTCAGTTGGGATGGCTGGGGCCACACAGTTGGGTTTCATCCACTTAGTGGATGCATCTCTGGAGAGTTGTTGTAATCTCCAGACAACCCATCAGGTGCCTGTATCTCATGGGCCTGGTTGATGCTGGAATATATTATGAAAGTAAGCATAGAGCACAGCTCTGTCCATGCAGTCTTTGACTAGAATGGAAATGTGTAGCATTATCTTCATCATCCTAATCCTCATAAATCAACTCAAAACATATCTCAAATTCTGTGGCCCCCCATGCCATGGTCTCACGATGACCTCTATTCCAATTGCCTGTCCACGTCCTTGGTCACAGTTTGATTCTGTTGGCATCACTGTATCAACATTTCACAGGGACTGACTTTGGACGGACATGGTGGCTCCCAGGGGGAGAGATCTCACACTTGCAGGGTCTGCGACAAAATTATTATTGTTGTCTGGTCTGTAGGTGGACTTAGTTGGTGATGTCCTGTGTACATCAAATCAGAACAGGTACCACTGGACACCCTGACTGAAGTGACTGGGCAGCAGTGCAGTGTCTCCTCTGGTGGGTTGCCTCATGACAACTTCACATTGACTGCTCCATGTGGACTGCTGTGCTGGGGTTGTGGCAAGGAGTTGGAATGAGCGGCATGGATGCAATGCCACGGAAGTGACACTGAAGATGGGACAGAAAAAAATCTAATGAACTGGCTTCAATGTTCTGTGAGTAGGCACAAGCCTTACCAGACATAAACAATAAAACCAATACATGTATTCTTGAAGAAAAGGAAACAGAGTGCAGTGTAACTGAGAAGGAAAATGAATGCACAAATTTGGGTGAAACAGGACATGATGCACCAATTGGTGGAAAACAGGACAAATGAATGCACCAATTGGTGGAAAACAGGACAAATGAATGCACCAATTGGTGGAAAACAGGACAAATGAATGCACCAATTGGTGGAAAAACAGGACAAATGAATGCACCAATTGGTGGAAAACAGGACAAATGAATGCACCAATTGGTGGAAAACAGGACAAATGAATGCACCAATTGGGGGAAAACAGGACAAATGAATGCACCAATTGGTGGAAAACAGGACAAATGAATGCACCAATGGTGGAAAACAGGACAAATGAATGCACCAATTGGTGGAAAACAGGACAAATGAATGCACCAATTGGTGGAAAATTCACTCATCTACTTTGTAGTACATTACTTAAACCTTCTTTTGCGTGTCCATTCATATTTTGTCTGAATATTCTAATGTTAAACAAAAAAAAACCCAACATATATGATGCCGGCTTCATTTCTCTGATTTTTTCATTAAAACACAAACACATATGTATTCTTTTGTGTTTATATATTGTATCTTTTCCTGAACTAAATCAGCTGTAATTTGTCTTAAGTTATCAATATTCTCATTCACAGCAGGTTGTAAACCGGAATTCTGCCAAGTTTCAACAGGAACATATCTGTTATCCAGGGAAAACATCACCCCCCAAAACAAACGCCAAATGTCTCTGCAAACTCCAAACCCAAGAGAAGCTTCCGAATTCTAAACATTAATTTCAACAGCGCAACAAACAAAGGGAAAGATCTGGAAGCCCTCATTGATTCAACTGATCCGGACATTATTCTTGGAACAGAGACATGGCTGGAAGAAGGCAAACATAAGTCTACTGAAATTTTCCCAAGCTACCTTGGCTACGAAATCCATCGAAATGACCGAGGAACACAAGCATACGGAGGGGTGCTAATAGCTGCAAAAGAGAAACGGGGTATGCACGACATCTTCAAATCAAGGAGGTTGAGCTAATTAGTGGCAACTTCAAACTGGGCCCTGGTAGGAAGCGAATTACAATTGCTGCCTATTACCGTCCATGCAACAGAACAGACGAGGAGTACTTAACAAGCACAAAGACAGAAATTTCAGAAATCAGAAGGAAAAACAAAAGAAACATTTTCATAATAGGAGGAGACTTCAATGCTCCAGACATTGATTGGACAACATCATCAATTGAAAGAAGTCAGTACCCCCACCGAGTCAGTCAGTGTGTTCTTGACGTCGTGACATACAATGATATGGAACAAGTGGTTAATTTCCCCACCAGAAAGGAGGCGACCCTAGATCTTATTTTAACACACCCACCCGAGCTTCACGATGCGCTGTAAGCCTCTTCCCCCTGTTGGCAAGAGCGACCACGACGTGGTCTTATACGACACCACTCTTACCCCGCAAAGACCATGGCCAACAAAAAGAAAAATCTATCTGTGGAAGAAGGCCGACATCAACGGAATGAAAGAAGATCTTCACCAGCTGGCAAGAGACGTAGAAGAAGACAAAGAAATTAAAACATATGTGGAGAAATTTTGGGCCTACCTCAAAGAGAAAATACATGTCATCATCGAAAATCGAATCCCGAGTAAATCTACGGCTCGCAAACATAGTCACCCTTGGATTAATACATCAATAAGAAGGGCCATTAGAAGAAAACAACGAGCGCATAAAAAGGCAAGAAGAACCAGAAAAAAGAGAGACATAGACCGCTACAAAAGGATGCAAGCCGAGGTACGATATGAAATCAAGAATGCCAACAGATCTTACCTTGAAGACATCATCAGCGCTGACTTCACAGCAAATCCCAAAAAGTTCTGGGCCCACATCAAAACAAAAGGCCAGGAATCAGTAGGGGTGGCACCTCTGAAAGATCAGAACGGATTCCTAAAGAGTGACAGTGTCAATAAAGCTGAAATATTGAACAAACAATTTCAGTCAGTATTCACCATCGAAGACACTACCAACATACCACACATAGACGCGAGCAAATACCCAACCGCAGAAACCATCACTGTGACCAGAGCAGGTGTCCAGAAGCTCCTGAAAAACTTAAAGATTGACAAAGCTACAGGACCAGACAACATCCCAGCCTTTATCCTGAAGAATGGTGCAGAAGAGCTTGCACCAGTGCTGACAGAACTATTCCAAATGTCACTCGACGAAGGAAAAGTACCACAGGACTGGAAGGACGCCCTAGTAGTGCCGATCTTCAAAAAGGGAGATCACCACCAGCCAGCAAACTACAGGCCTGTGTCCCTCACGTCAATAATGTGCAAGCTCCTCGAGCACATCATACATAGCAGCGTCATGCAACACCTTGACAGCTTCAACATCCTCACAGACGTACAGCATGGATTCAGAAATACAGGTCATGCGAAACCCAACTTATAGAGACCGTCCACGACATCGCAAAAACCTTGCTGCTAAAGGCCAAACAGACGCAATCTTGTTGGATTTCAGCAAGGCCTTCGACAAGGTGCCACATCAGCGACTCATGCACAAACTTGAGGCCTACGGAGTTAGAGGAAACACACATAAGTGGATCAAATCGTTTTGACAGGGAGAACAAAAAGTAGCACTTGAGGGTGTATATTCATCTACCACCCCAGTAACATCAGGAGTACCCCAAGGCACTGTTCTTGGACCGCTACTTTTCCTATTGTACATCAACGACCTTCCTGATGTTGTGAAACACACAAAAGTAAAAACTTTCGCAGACGACAGCCTTCTTTATAAGCAAATTAAAGGAATCCAAGACCAGAGACTACTCCAAAAAGACCTGGACGCACTTGAAGACTGGGGAAGAAATGTGGCAAATGAACTTTAACCCCAGTAAATGCAACATCATCCGCATCCTAGCAGACAAGAATAAACCACCGCTAGTGTCCGACTACTACCTCCATGGACAGGCTCTAGAGACGACCAAAGAAAGCAAATACCTGGGAGTTACCATATCAGATGACCTAACATGGACCAGCCACATCAAAAACATCACCGCAAAAGGAAACAAAACAGTGGGCTTCCTGAGGCGCAACTTTAAAGAATGTACAACAAAAGTTAAAGCAGCAACCTATACCACCATGGTGCGCCCCACATTAGAATACGCGTCAACTGTGTGGGATCCACATGAAGAGAAGGACAAGAAATCACTCGAAGCTGTCCAAAGAAGAGCAGCCAGATACACCCACAACAACTACTTTGAAAGAACACCCGCATTATCACCAATATGCTCAACACCTTAGGATGGGAGTCATTGGAAGAAAGAAGAACAAAGAATAGACTAATGATGCTGTACAAGATCAAGCACAATCTTGTTGGAATCTCACCTGCAAACTACATCAGGGACTCTGACCAAGAACAAGAGGAGCAAGGCTATACCAACAACAGGATTTCCACAAGGCAATAAACAACACCTTCTTCCCGAGGACAACCTCAGACTGGAACAGCCTCCCCACCTCTACGACATCAGCAACGTCACTGGAGATGTTCCGCTCACGACTCGGTGGCAGCAGGGCTCTGCAGCCACTTGTGGGCACCCCATGACCCTCCCTACTGCCCTGTACATAGTTTTAATCCCCCCCCCCCCCCCCCCCCCCCCCCCCCCAAACCTAGCTTCCGCGGCCGGAATCAACGATACGTCACGCAGGGCCACTTACGTTCAGAAATGAACCGGCCCTTACGGAGAGAAGAAGAAGAAGAAGAAAAGAGAAAAAGAGAATTATATCTAACCAACTTCATGACCTCGTCTTTCATGCCTCCTTCCAGAAGATACTCAGCAAACAACTATATCAACTGTCGGATGATCGCCTTTGATACTCGCATGAGAGATGAGAGACAAGAACGAGCATAAATGGTTGAACGAACTTCAAGAGTTGTGTTAACAACGAGCAAGAATGTCACACTGGCGACAAGGATTCAAAGACTCATGCAGGGAAGTTCATAAGTTTTTTTAAAATGAATTCAGTAGAATAATATCAATTCTCACAAGATAGATAGTTCTTGGAGATATTGGTTGTTGTTCATTCATGTTAGCAAGCTGTAATGGCGCCGGTTTACTTTAGGCCCAGTCAACAGTTTGAGTTGCTGAAACAAATTAGATTAGAAAGATTCAAATATGTTTGTATTACTGGAGATTTTAATTTCCCAGATATTGACTGGCATGGTACTGGCTCTGGAGAAAGAGGTCAAAAGTTCATAAACTACCTACAGGATGCATTTCTGAACCAAATGGTGAAACAACCAACAAGACACAGGGAGGGACAAAAATCAAATATACTAGATTTAGTACTTGTTAATGATGAAAATATGATATCAGACATTAAGCACTTAGCTCCTATAGGCAAAAGTGATCATGAGGTTTTAATGTTCTCTTTGTACCTGGAGAGGAGCAAGGGAAAGAAGAATCAAAGCAGTCATATAATTTTAAGAGAGGAAATTTTATGCAAATGAAAGAAGAATTGAAGAAGATCGACTGGAATAAACTCAATGATCTTAGTGTAGAACAACAATGCTGGGTGGAAATTAAAAGTATTTTAAATTCTTTAATAGAAAACAACGTTCCAAAACAAATTATTAAGAAAAATAAAAAACAGAAACCAAAGTGGATGAATGTAAAGACAATGAAATTTGTAAAAAAAAGAAATATAATATGTATCAGAGATTCTTAGTCACAAAGCAGGGAAAGATTATCAAAATTATATTAAAGCACGTAATACTTGTAATAAAAAAATAAGAAAAGCAAAAAAGGAATTTGAAAAGAAGTTATCAAAGGAATGTAAACAAAATCCAAAAGCCTTTTGGAGATATGTACAATCGAAAACAAAGATGAACACTGGAGTGAGCCCTTTAGTGACTAAGGATGGTGACACAGTGGAGACAGATAGAGGTAAGGCAGATATTTTGAATACATTTTTTTCTAGTGTATTCACAAGGGAAGATACTAAAAATATGCCTGTTCTAAGTCCAGCCTCAAGGTCAAAAGGCATAGTGTTAGAAAAATGTAGACATTTCAGTGGATGCAATAAAAAAGAAACTTCAATCTCTAAACCCTAATAAGGCATGTGGTCCGGATGCTATCCCATCGAGAGTACTAAAAGAGCTAAACGAGGAAATGGCCTTCCCACTTTACATACTCTTTTCTAAATCTGTTAAAGAAATGATAGTACCTTCAGATTGGAAAACAGCTACAGTCATTCCAGTATTCAAAAAAGGTACAAGAACAGATCCAGGAAATTATAGACCAGTGAGTTTAACATGCATTATATGCAAAATTTTAGAATCATTTATTAGAGAGGCTATTATTAAACATATGACAGAAAATAAATTATATGCTGAGTGTCAACATGGATTTCGTGCAAAAAGGTCTTGTGTGACTCAACTTTTAGAAGTGATGGAAGACTTCACAAAGGAGATAGATAAAGGAGAGAATATAGATGTTTTGTATTTAGACTTTAGAAAAGCATTCGATTCAGTACCACATGAAAGACTTTTAAAGAAATTAGAGTCTTATGGAATAATAGGAAATATACTTGGTTGGGTTAGAGACTTTTTATCAAAAAGAACTCAGAAGGTAAGGATTGGTAGTTCCTTCTCTCATAGTGCTGATGTTATTAGTGGGATACCACAAGGCAGTATTTTGGGACCAATATTATTTACGGTGTTTATAAATGATCTCCCTGTAGAATTAAAGAGTACATGTAAAGTCTTTGCAGATGACACAAAACTGTATAACTCTCCAAAATTGCTTAAGGAATTACAAAAGGATATTGAAACATTAGTACAGTGGTCTGATACTTGGAACCTATATTTTAATGCAGAAAAATGTAAAGTACTTCATATTGGTAAAACAAACCCACAAAAGGAGTATATAATGAAAATTGGGGCAAGGAAATAAAAGTATCTAAATGTGAAGAAGAGAAAGACCTAGGTGTGACTTTTGACAAAAATTTACTATTTGACAATCATATTGTAAATAGTATTAATAAGGCTAACAGAATGACTGGAATAATAAAAAGAACCTTTACATTATGGAAAAGGACACTTTTTTGCAATTATATAAGACACTAGTTAGACCTGTTCTTGAATATGGCAACACTGTATGGTATCCAATGCTAAAGAGACAATCAGAAGCTCTAGAACAGGTACAAAGAAGAGCAACCAAAATGATTCATAATATATAAGATTACTCATATCAGGAAAGATTAAAATATCTGCAACTTCCAACACTTAAGGCAAGAAGAATAAGATGAGACTTGATTCAAGCATACAAGATATTTAATGGAATTGATGATGTTGATAAAGCATGCTTTTTTTGTACTCCGCAGAAGAATGTTACAAGGAACAGTGAAGATAAGATATTTAAACAATATTCTAGAACGAATTTAAGAAAATTTACTTTTACTAATAGAGTAACCAACTTTTGGAATAAACTAACACTTGACATCAAACGTGCACCTAGTATTAATGTTTTTAAGAACCTCATAGATAAACATGAATTATTAACAAAAATTAGATATGAATTTGATGGATAATAAGTCTGAGCTAGCCTATGACTGGACCAACGGTTACGAAAAAAAAAAAAAAGAAGGATATATGCATACAGAAGGGGTGTAAAAAGCCTAAATAGGCTAAGTTGTATTTGATACAACGCCCCTGATCCTGATCCTGATCCTGAACACTGTGTCAGGGCGTGAAAGCTGTGTGGGCCGGTCAAATTCTTGTTTTGCTAAAACTGAAAGGAAGTTTTTTTGTTTTTTGTTCAGAATGGCTAACATACTTATGTTTGACGAATTCAATTCAGCAGTGGAAAATTTTGACTGTTACACTGAACGTCTTACTATGTACTTTGAAGCCTCGTCCGACCATTATTGGAATATGGCTACTGTGTCTGGCAACCGTGTCATAAACGCTATGCAGTGACATTGAAGATGTTCAGAGGTGAGCAACAAAACTCCTAAGTTCACTGACAGAGAAGCCTTACCCTGTAACTTGAGATTGTTGGGGCTACCAAGTTTGGAACACCGGAGGCTGAGAGGGGACATGACAGAGGTATTTAAATACCTCCATGGTCACTACGATGCACAGAGGCCAGCATTCCAGCCGTCACTAAGTAGTACCCTCATAGGCAACACCATGAAGCTAAAAAAAAAAACGCTTTCGCCTTGATGTCAGAGGGAACTACTTTTCAATCAGAGTGGTGACACAGTGGTAACAGTCTCCCAGGCTCGGTGGTCCTGGCACCATCTGTCAACGCCTTCAAGAGCCTGTAGATAAACATTGGAGGGACCTACCTGGTCTGCACATCCCGTCTTCCCAACGACCAACGATTTGGTTTACCTGCCGCTCGCCATGCTGAAACCCAAGTCAGTGACAGTTTTTTTAAAACGCGAACAGGCCTCAGGAGAGGCCTAAATCGTCGATCCATAAAGTCAAGTCAAGCAAATACATAGCTGGTGGTAAAAAGAAAAGTGTGTTCTTGTCAGTTTTGGTGCAAAATACTATTCACTGCTTGTCACTGTGCTCAACTGACACACCAGCTACAAAAAATATGATCAGCTTGTTGACACTCTTAAGGCACATGTATCGCCCAAGCCGCTGGTCAAAAGGTGACAGATTCAAATTTCACAGCAAAATTGAAAACAAAACACTGGCAATCATCCCAGTAACGGGGGAAAAAGCTCTAGCCCAAAAGTTTGCCCCCCAAGGCAAGTCTGCTATGCTACCTCTCATTGTGGTTAGTGAAGTGGACCCAGTCTACAAATGTAGGAACTGGATCCGAGGTTTGGGCATGGAAACAGTGATTCTGGTGAATCAAAGGGTCAGTGAACCACCCCTCAGCCTTAGCAAAAAATGTGCCCAGTTTTCCCAATCTCTTCAAGGATGAACTGGGACATTTTTGAGTCATGTCCATGCACACTTCATGTTGAAGATAACGGCAAACCTAAGTTCTACAAAGCTAGAACTGTACTGTACCCACTGGCACTCAGAGACAAGGTTGAAGCTGAAATCCAGAGACTGGAAGATGAAGGAATCATTGAGCCATTAAGTACTTAGTTTGGGAACAGCACCGGTCGTGCCAGTTCTAAAGCCTGATGGAACTGTGCGCTTGTGTGGCGACAACAAAGTGACAGTAAAACACTCTAGCAAAAGCAGATGTGTACCCATTGCCTCGAGCTGAAGATCTGTTGAATAAAGTTGCCGGGGGACAATCTTTCACCAAACTTGATTTGATGCAGGGCATACCAGCAGCTACCACTTGCTGAAAAACCCAAAGGGAGCTGACCACCATAAAACACTCAGAAGGGCCTGTTGAGGTACAATCGATTGCTTTTTGGGAGTCTCAGCTGCACCAGCCATTTTCCTGTGGACAATGGACTGCTTGCTACGGGACATTCCGAAAGGGCAGTGTTTCAGGATGATATCCTGGTCACTGGCAGCACACTGAAGCCCACTTTTCTTCACCCTCCGCGAAGTATTTCACAGACGTGAAGCAGAGGTTTTCTTTTTGAAGAAAACAAAAAGTGAGTTCATGCTGCCTGAGGTCACATACTTAGGTCACCGAATCAATGCAGAAGGAGTCCCAGGCCCGACACCTGAGAAAGTGAAGGCTGCCCCAGGATGTCCAAACCACCCAGAACGCAGCAGAGTTAAAAGTCGTTCCTTGGTCTCATCACTTCTAGGGGAAAATTTTCCTGCCTGGGCTGTCAACCATGCTGTCTCCACTGACCCAGCCTCCTTCACCAAGGTGTTGTTTTCAGGTGGGAGAACAGCAGGCAGTCTCCTCACCAAGGTGGTGTTTTCAGGTGGGGAGAACAGCAGGCAGCCTCCTTCACCAAGGTGGTGTTTTCAGGAGGGGAGAACAGCAGGCAGTCTCCTTCACCAAGGTGGTGTTTCAGGTGGGGAGAACAGCAGGCAGTCTCCTTCACCAAGGTGGTGTTTTTCAGGTGGGGAGAAACCGCAGGCAGTCCCCCTTCACCAAGGTGTTGTTTTCAGGTGGGAGAACGCAGGCAGCCCTCCTTCACCAAGGTGTTGTTTTCAGGTGGGGAGAACAGCAGGCAGTCTCCCTTCACCAAGGTGTTGTTTTCAGGTGGAGAAAAAAACAGCGGGTTCAAGCTTTCAAAAAGTGAAGACATGCTCCTGTCAGCCAATCTCCTGTACATTTCGTCCAGACCAGGAAATGACCTTGTCTTGTGACGCTTCTGCGTGGGCCTAAGAGCAGTTCTAGCCCACAATTTCTGAGGGTTCTGAGCCCCCCATTGCCTATGCCTCAAGGTCACTAAAACAAAGCTGAATGAAATTACTCAAACATTGAAAGGAAACCTCTTGCAATCGCCTTTGGAGTGAAAAAATTCTGTGACTATCTCTTTGGCCGCCATTTTTTCCTTGTACACTGATCACAACCCTTTTGATGACATTGTTCAGTGAACAGAAACTCATCCTAACAGAGGTTTCTACCGGGGATTCAAAGATGGGCAATGCAGTTGTTACCGTACACATACACTATCCAATACAATCAGGAGCCACAATGACACATGCTGATGCTCTCAGCAGACTGCCCATGGCCAACCACCATGCGAGCCTGAGACCCCAGAAGAGTTCATCTTCCTGATGGATCATCTTTCCCGAAAACCAGTGACTTTAGCTGACATCCAGGCAGAGATCGTGACCCTGAAACTTTCACTGGTCAAGAAATATATACGTTGACAGATGGCCTGCAGAATTTCAGAACAACGAAATCTACAAGACTCGTGAAACAGAACTGTGTGTTGGAGTGGTTGTCTACCCCTTACGTAACAGATTGTCGTACCTTCGGCTTGTAGGCAAGCAATGCTGGAAGAGCTTCATTCTTGTCATCCAGGTGTCTGCAAGATGAAGTGCCTTGCTTGCTGCTATGTGTGGTGGCCAGGACTTGGTAGTGACAAGAAGCTACAGTCAAGAGTGTGAAGCGTGTCAACAAGTTTGTCACATGCCTCAAAAGGCTCCACTCGGTCCAACTGAAATGTGGACTTGCCAGCCCTCTCATGGGACACTGTTTCTTGTGCTGGTTGGTTCACATTCTAAATGGATGGAGATAAAGCTGATGACCAAGATTACAGCAGAAAAGACAATTTGCTGTATAAGAGAACTCTTCGCTACACATGGACTACCAGACACCATTGTGAGTGACAACGGGCCCTACATTCAGTGCACAGATTTCAAACCTTCACTCAGTTTCTGGGCATTCACCATGTTCTTGTCACTGTACCATCCAGCTCAAATGGCCCTTTGCAGAAACAGCAGTTCAGACTTTTCCAAAGAGTCCATGAAAAGATGTCGCCCAAACTCACTGTGGAACACAAGCTGGCCACTTTTCCTCCTTCAGCAGCACATCACACCTCATCCAACTACTGGTGTGCCCCCGCAGAACTCCTCAAGAAGCCGGAGACCAAAGAAAACTCTTGATTTGACACAGCCAACACTGTCTTGAAAGGTTGAAGATATCCAGCCCAAACCCGAAGATGTATCATGGATTGCAATGCAAAAGACAGAGACTACGCAGTTGGTGACAAGGTATATTTTTTGCAACTTTGGATCTGGCAAGACTTGGCTGCTTGGAACAGTTGCTGAAGCACTGGCCCTCTCTCCTTCGGGGATCAGATAGGAGATTGGCCGTGTGATCAGATGCCACACAAACTTTGGACTGATGACAAAGGACCTATGAACCTACATCTTTCCGTGTTGCTTGACCCTGCTCTTCCATTGCGGAGCCCACAACCCCCTTTGGCTCCTACGCTTGTGGACCCATTGCCTGGGTTTCCCCTTCCCTGGAACCAATTCCCCCTGTGGCCGCTGCTGGTTCGAGACCTCTGCATGGGTGGCAGTGGGTCACCCTGTGCTGCGGTGTTTCCAGTCTGCAACACTTCAGATACCTGGGGGCTCTCCTGCCTTGGCTGAGCGGCCCAAAGATCCCCCCAAGGCCCTAGATCGACTTGATCTATGAACTACTTACAATTTTGTTTTTGTTTTTGTTGATTTTGACAGGTAATCAGTGGTTTCCGTTTAAAAACATATGTAGTGACAGTGGTAAGTCGTTTCCGTTTGATAACATTTGAAGTGCAGTGGTCGAAATGTTGACAATGTTTTGTTGTTTTATTTCACATTAAAACTTAAAGGGGAGGGTGTCGGGTTGATCGCCCTTGATACTCACTGAAGAGCGAGAGACAAGAACAGCATAAATGGTTGAATGAACTTCACTCATTTCTAGGCATTCACCATGATCTTGTCTCACCGTACCATCCGCCCTTTAAATGGCTTCACAGAAAGAGCAGTTCAATATTCAACAAGTCCATGATGATGTCACCCAAACTCCCCTGTGGAGGGGGTCCGTTTTGTCTTTGACATGGATCAGTTGCTGGTGTAGGAATTTGGGGGGTTTGTGGAACAGTTTGTATCCATGTTTTTGGAAGGTCCCTGGCCAGAGCCTCTCACTGTACTGTGTTCCACTAAGGAGGAAGGCTGAAAGGAGAAGAACACATCAAGACTGCCCTTTCCGCTAATGGATACCCTGCATGGATGTGGGACAACCCTCAAATTCCCCACCCTTCTTCTACAGATACAAAATTTTAAAGTTGGGATCCTTTCATTAAAGGAGTTTCAGAGCGTCTGGCCAGGGCCTTTCCCAACAACATGGATGCAACGTGTTCCCCAAACCACCAATTCCCTATGCCAGCAACTGACCCATGTCAAAGACCAAAAAGGATCCCCTCAAACGGTGTGGTGTAGTGTACCGGTAAAGGGGGTCAAGACTGTGCCAATACCTACATTGGGGAGACAGCAAGACCACTCACCACCCTCTACAGGAACACCAAAACCGATCTACTTCTGCCATCACGAACACCTACAAGCCACAGCCAAAAGTTCAGCCCCCCAAAAAACCAAGAAACTTATCTACAGAGCCCTTCCTCACAAAAAAAAAAGTTAAAGAAGCCCTCGAAATCAAGACTAGACGCCCCAGCCTGAACAGTCTGAGATCAAGGTTTTGAACTTCCCCCATCTACAATCAGTTTCCCGACAACTATTTACCCCACACAACAGTCGCCCCCCCCAGCCCTCGCTGCCACAACGCAACAGTGAGCGAAGAAGACAGAGCGACCCTGTCGAAAAATTCTCAAAGTAAGTTTTTGAATCTGGGGTCTAAAAAACTTTTCTAATATCACAAGTGCACTTGAGGACTTCATCTTAAGATGGTTTTTTTAATACTTTTTTCCAGTTTGTCAAGTTCATTTTTTTTTTGCCACACTGTGCCCAAAATACGGCAAAATGAGATGGATAAACAGATCTGATACACATATAAAACAATCTCAGACCAATCAGCATCTGAAAATAGAGGTAGGCTCTATTTCAGACACGTTCATTAACTTGTGAAATCAAAATAAGTAAAAATATTTCCCACAATTAATGTTTGAAAACAATGATTGTGAATCCTGTTCATTTCTTTAAAACAAATGGAGACAAACATGAAAAAAAAAATTTCATCACCTCATATTTTTACACAATAACATGGTTCTCATCAATCATTTTATATTCTTTGATGCAAGAAAAAAACACACACACACACACACACAACGCACAAAACACCACACGCACACACACATAGAAAAACATATATGTAACAAAACAGATCTCTGAAAACTTTGATCATTTTTTGAATGGTTATGATTGCATGAAATTTAATAGCAAATCTCTGATGGTGAACACATAAAAGAGAAAAATGTTCACTGTACAACGAAGAAAAATAAGTCAAACAACAAGCGTTTGGGGTGGGACGAGGTGGGGAAAACCAAATTCAAAGAGAGAGATGGGAAGAAACACTCACACACATACACTTCAGTTAGAAATCCCTGTGGGAAAAAATAAAAATGCCTCAGGTAGTGTGGAGGTGAACAAGACTCATACGATGGTGGTGCTGGCACTCGTACAGTGGAGGGGGCTGTCCCCTCATCTGGAGGGGGACGCAGAGCAGACTGGTGAATTTGAGTCCTGCGAATCTGAGTGGAAGGCGGGTGACGCTGCAGAACTGAACAAAGCACAGCGTCTTCGTCCTGCCTCACACCGTCACTTGTCTCTGAAGACGTGGAGGACGAAGCAATGTGCGCCAGGACAGTGGAATAGTCAGGGGTGGTCCACCCAGGTCTGCACCAAAAAGACATAGACCCATCTGACCACTGGTCTGAAAAATGGGAGGACAAATCAGGACCCCGGGGCTGAGCCCTTTGACCCGCTGAATAGTAACAATGTCTGTATCGGTGCCCTCCACATCACTAGTTTTATGTATGGGTTGTGACGTTGAGCAGGGTCTCTCCTGAGGAGGTTCCCCTCTTGATGATGCTGACCTGCGCCTCCAATCCGGGACATGAAATCAGCAGCACACGAGATGCCAGTCTTTTTGCACACCGGCTGAGACAGTCTCCCAGAGCGTCAACAACACTGCGGCAGACGTCGGGCCCTTGTGGCCACTGCTTCCAGGGTTTGCAGAGAAAGCTGAAGACGCTTAACAGCGTGATGATGATGATGAATGAAAGAGCGCGTCCAAATGTCGTTGTCCAGAAACCATCATCATGATCTGAAAAACACAACAAAGGTACTCATAAGATTACAAAATGGACATGAGATTACGTCTGATTGTCGATTTACTTTATGAGGAAAACACATTAAATAATTGCTTTATATAAGCCATTTAACATAATCAAACAGATATTATGAAACACTGATTATTTACCCATCCCTTTTAAATATACCAACAAATAAGACAGAAATTAGCATATATACCCAAAATACAACTGAATAAAGGTCTACAAAAAAATCCATTGTTGTTTCTATGCACCATACATATGGATTTGAATAAAATACAATCTTTTGAATTTTACTGATTGCGTACCACCAAAAAGAAACATAAAAAAACAAAAACAAATCACAAGTCAAAACGCGACACATTTCAACCTCTTAGGTCTTCTTCCGGCAAGATACAAACCATCCGGGACAAAGAAAATGAACGAGCAATCACTTATCTTCATCCATTTCAATGCAAGATATATCTAGGTGTTGAATCAAAATGCGTCATGTCTTGTGAAACGTTTGTCTACGGTGTTTTTTTTTTTTTTTGCGGTACGCTATCCCCAACATTTAAAATGTGTTCACATTTCTGCCTGCTGTTGCCTCACTTTGCAACTAGATCTAAAATACCATTGTTTGACTTTACCTGACAGGCCATCGTCACATGCCAAACAACAGCTGAGTGGCAAAAGCTATATAAAATACCATTGTTTGACTTCACCTGACAGGCCATCGTCACATGCCAAACAACAGCTGAGTGGCAAAAGCTATATATCAAGTCACCTAAAATACCATTGTTTTACTTTACCTGACAGTCCATCGTCACATGCCAAACAACAGCTGAGTGGCAAAAGCTATATATCAAGTCAGTGTTCCAGAGATATCTGATATATAACAGAACAAACAAATGAGTGGAAAAATTACCTCTAAGATAAATGAATGGGAATTTCTGAGATGATATGCACTTTATTCAACCACAATTAAAGGACTAACGGCCATATTCTTCTTGGAAATGCAAACAATACTAAAGAAATGTCAATCAAGGATCTTTTGCCTTCAGAAGCTCAGAAGCCTCAATGTAAATAAAAAAAGCGCTGCAAGGATTTTACAGATGTTTTATTGAGTCCATCTTAACTTTCTCTTTTATCTGTTGGTTTGGAAGTCTAACTGTGAAGAGCAAGAATGTGTTGAACAAGGTGGTGAAAGTCTGTAGCAAGATTGTGGGCGAGAGACAGAGTAGTTTGAATGTGTTGTTTGAACAAAGAGCAGTTCGAAAGGCGCAGATGATTGTGAGCGACAGCAGCGTAGTGGGTGCTGTGAACTTTAGCCATCTGGAGACGTTATAGGACCCCAAAATTTAGACTGTGCAAAACAAAATAGAGTTTTATCCCCATGTCCATCCAACTTCTAAACAAATGATTCTATTTACATGAAAAACAAATGATTCTATTTACATTAAATGAAAACATTGAGAACTTGAACTGACGCGTGCGTGTGCGTGTGTGTGTGTGTGTGTGTGTTTTGGTGCATAGTGTTGTGTTGAAGTGCATAACATAAAATGACATAAATAGAATGCTGTTTTATTGGATGTGTAATTGTGTTATGTGTTTTAAAAATCAAAAGACGTTGCCACATTGAATTTCACGTTTGTGATAATAAAGTCGTTTGAATTTGAATTGAATTGAATTACTCCTTACCCTCTAAAACCAATCAATGCTCAGCCAAGAAAACAAACATTCTTCACTGAAAGTTGATTGAGATGTACAACAAGATTGGTCTGATAGTAAACGTTCATTAAACTATGTTCAATAATACTGGGTTTTAAAATTTAAACTCAAATTAAACCAAATAATTCTCTTCTCTTTTCACAAACATAACAATCAAACAACTGATTTTTTTTTTCGTAAAAAGAGAGGAAAGAAAAAGTGAAGAGTTAGCATGTGTGATAAGAGGCAGAGCCAGACATTAGAAAAACAAACGTCTACCATTAATCCAGTACATGATCATAAAGATCAACACACACATCAGAAAGAGGCTGGTGAACGGCCAATTAGCAGGAAGAAACCACATAAAGATCAACACACATCAGAAAGAGGCTGGTGAACGGCCAATTAGCAGGAAGAAACCAGAGCACACTTTAGAAAAGGTGTAACTGTTATGGGCTCATTTCAGCTTACTGTTTCAAGGTCTGTTCATCATAGATAATATTTAATCACACACCACACACACACCACACACACACACACACACACAGATACTTTCTATTACACAAACACAATCTGTCATACAGAGCCATGATATCAATACCAAAACCTTCACAATAATCTCACAACTTCTGTTTGAGCAATAACAGCAGTAATATGCATATAAACAATATGCAAATTACATTTAGACAGTTATCAATATTTAGACATTTCTCATTATCTCTCCTTATTATAGTGGAGAATGCAATTACAGGTAGTACACAGAAATAAGTCCTTTGCAAATACACATAAAATCACAGGAGAACTGAATGTTCCATGTGCTTAACCTCAACTTTAGAATCATCTTACCCAAGTGTCTTGGGCAGCTGGGCAAAGTGCCAGACTGTTCACAGGGAATTCTTTTACAAACAACATTTTCAAACGGTTGAATATTTCTCAGGCAGAAAATGACAATGGAATCTTCAAAACATTTCCTGTATGACCTTAATACTCTTGGGTACTGTACATATTTCACAATATCTTTCACATGAAGTCACGAAGGTTGTTCGCTGGTTCCTAAAAAACAAGAAAACAAAGTCCACTAAGTTCCCAAAGTAACATGCGCACCATTCTCACTCAGAAGCATAAAACAGTCAAAGAGCCAGCAAATTAAATATACTTAGTCCTAGTATACAAATCTTAAAAAAAAGTCAAGTATTGTATCCACCAAACATGCACAAACGAATCAACAAGACAAAACATGACACATTTCGACCTCTCAGGTCTTCTTCAGGCAAGATACACAACACTCAGGACAATGAACATGAAGAACAAGCAATCATTTATCTCACTGAATTTGACTTTAGATAACAACACTTCCTTTTTCATTCTTTTGCATAGTAATGTTATTGGCTTCAGTGCACTTTACAAACTGTTATCAACAATCACACTCTGTTCACTAGACAGACGAGTTTCATCTTTGCAATTTTGTCATAAGATGATAACAGCAGAAGAGGTATGATACATTTGTCTAACATGTATATGTAACAGTTTGTGTAATGTTTGTATTTCTGTCTGCTTGCCTTCCTGCATGTCTATCCACGTCTCTTTGTCTGCTCTCCATTTGTCTGTCTGCTGCGTCTCACACTGTCCATTGGTAGTTCTGTGTTTCGATTATTTTCAGCAGTATGTTTTGATATGATGATTGAATATATGATTCTAATTTGCATGTTGAAAAAATGAACAAAATTTTCAACATTTTCCTAGCTGCTGCACTGAACTCAGTGGGGTGAAAATCAGGGATGACACGCATCCCATGAAAACCAGTTCACAAAATGGAGGCCACTCATGGCAGCTATCCCCCCCCTCCCCTTCCCCAGTCCAAAGACCAGCTCATCCTGCTGCAGCCCCAGCACAGCAATCCACAGGGAGCAGTCAATGTCAGGTCATCAGAAGGCAACTCACTGAAGGAGGCACTGCACTGCTGCCGAGTCACTTCCGTGGTGTGCAGTGACGCCTGTTCTGGTCCACATACGCAGGACACCATCTACTAGGCCCCCTACTGATGACAATGATTGTTTGGTCATGGAGCTGGGGCCACCACCTTCAAAGCTTCAATGACAGCACCCATGGACTCGCCGATACCGGTGACCCTGACAGAATCACACCAAGACCATAGACATGGAGAGGACATCGAAACTGAGGTCTCCATGAGAGCAGGGCATGAAGGGCCACAGAATTTGAGACTTCCTTTGTTAAATGTAGGTAAGTCAGGATGAGATGACGAAGATGATAATATGGATTTCCAACACAGTCTGAGACTGCACGACAGGGCTAATGAACACTTCCTTTCATAAAACATCCTGGCATCAACATGGCCTGAGATAGACACATGCTTGTTGGTCAAGAAATTTGAGCAACACTCTCAGAGACCCATCCATTAAGTGGATGAAACTTGACTGTGTTCCTAGTTTTCCCGAATGAGCCTGTAGCAAACTCAACTCTGGGGTAGGAAGCCCAAGGTCACTGTCGGCAGAAAAATCCTACAAATAAATGGCTCTGATGGGAATCAAACCATAACCTCCCAGGCAGGAAGGAGTCTGTGATCCCAACCACTTGCCACAGTGCAGGAAGGAGTCTGTGATGCCAACCACTCTGCCACAGTGCAGGAAGGAGTCTGTGATGCCAACCACTTTTGCCACAGCGCAGGAAGGAGTCTGTGATGCAACCACTTTGCTGCCACAGCGCAGGAAGGAGTCTGTGATGCCAACCACTTTGCTGCCACAGCGCAGGAAGGAGTCTGTGATGCCAACCACTTTGCCACAGTGCAGGAAGGAGTCTGTGATGCCAACCACTTTGCTGCCACAGCGCAGGAAGGAGTCTGTGATGCCAACCACTTTGCTGCCACAGTGGCAGGAAGGAGTCTGTGTGCCAACCACTTTGCCACAGCGCAGGAAGGAGTCTGTGATGCCAACCACTTTGCCACAGTAGCAGGAAGGAGTCTGTGATGCCAACCACTTTGCTGCCACAGTGCAGGAAGGAGTCTGTGATGCCAACCACTTTGCCACACCGGCTGGAATTTCTGTTGATGCCAAATTTGAATGAGAAGGAGTCTGGATGCAACACTTGGGTGACAGTGCAGGGGAGAGGGGTGTGATGCCAAACTATGAACAGGCACAAGTGATCTGTATCAAATTTGCACATGCAAGAATGTCTGGTGTGCATACCACTTTGCCTTCAGTGCTGAATTGTTAGTTGAGCCAACACTCCACATCAGGAAGAATGTCCACTCATTTGCTGCACATGTGAGAAATCGTTGCAACCCCTTCTGATGCAGGAATGAGTCTAAGCTGCCAACCATCCACATTCAGGAATTGGAGTTAGATTGAACACACTTGCTGCTCCACAGTGAGGAAGTGAGTTTGTGATGCAACACTTTGCTGCCAAGTGGCAGTAAGGACTGTATACCATTTTCTCCACAGCGCTGATTTATCAGTTGTTTCATGCACAAATTGAGAGAAGAGAGAGGCTGGGGAGGGAGGAGAGGCATGGTAAAGAGGGGAGGGGAAGGGGGGTAAGATGGGACTAAACATGAAACAGGGCACCTGTTGATGTTATTCAAATTTTGCTATGCTAATAATTTCATTGGGTTTCTTTTCTTTTCTTTTTGTTTATTTGTTAATTAATGTTGAGAAATATAAACTCACTCAAGGAAGATGTCTCCTGTCTTTGGTCTTTGCGATTTAAGAAATGTTCTTTTGCACATTCTGATGTATAATTCCTAACAGCTGCCAACTCCATCCCATTCAAATTTGGGGAGTGTAAGATCAAATGAACACAATCTAGACTGATTCTCAACAAATGAGTTGGACTGATTCTCAACAAAATGAGTTAATGTGTGACATTTATCTGAGAGTAAACTGACAAAAGGAAAACCTATTCTCAATATAACTTTGCACTGTCATACAATGGACACATCCAAAATCAAATACACACTCCGAGCTTCAAATAAAAAAAGAATCTATATGCCTTTCCCAGTTTGATAAATTTGCTTATGTTAAGCTGTGCTTTCCTTTCAGTTCGAAAAACATTTCATTTATCAAACATTGTTGTTGGAGAAGGGTTTTTCTGGGTATCATTCTTTAGAGTATTTCGAAAACCATGTTGTTTTTTTTATAACATTCTAGAATACAATGAACTTCATCACCAGTTCATCCCATATCACACTGTTGACAGCTTCTCTTTTCCCTATTCTTCCTTCTTTCCTACCACCTTGAGTCTAGCCGCTAAGCTAAAGTCATCATGATGCAGGTTGAAGCAATGGTGGAAAGTGGGGGTGGGTTGCAGGCTCATCAAATCATGATCTCACAGAAACCTATCTTAATTTCTGGTAGGATATTAGGTCCAAAACCCAACAGGCAATGGGAGGAGCAGGTGAACGAGTTCCAGGTGGATCTTGTCGAGGAAGAACAAAAGTGAACTTCACAACACTTAAATTTTCAAACTTTGAACAGGTGTTTGTCAGCTATGTGAGTAAGACACTCCTTTGGCTTTTTTTTAATTTTATACAAATGAACATAAGATTGGCATCAACCAGCCACCATGGCGTAGTGGTTAGTGTCGCAGACTCCTGGCTTGGAGGTCGTGGATTTGATTCCCATCAGAGTCATGTGGGATTTTTCTGCCCCGAATGGCTCCTACCCAGAGTTGAGTTTGCTACAGGCTCAGATGGGAAGACTGGGACCACACAGTTGAGTTTCATCCACTAAATGGGTGCGTCTCTGAGAGTGTTGCTAAAATTTCCTGACCAACACTGCAGGTGTCTGTATCTCTCGGGTCTGGTTGATGCTGGGATATATTATGAAAGTAAGCATAGAGTACAGCCCTGTCATGTAGTCTCACACCATCCCTAGCATCATCTTCATCATCCTCATTCTCATTGATCAACATTAAAAAAAAATGCTCTGCTCTCATGGTGACCTCAGTTTCAATGTCCTCTCCACGTCTGTGGCCTTGGTTTGGTTCTGTTGGGGTCACTGGTATCAGTGAGTCCATGGGGGCTGTTGTGGGACGGATGTGGTGATGCCAGCTCCATGACAAAGCAGTTATTATCATCAGCAGGGGGCTTAGTAGGTGGTGTCCTGCGTATGTTGGATCAGAACAGGTGCCATGGAACACCACCGAAGTGACTCAGCAGCAGTGCAGTGTCTCCTCTGGTGGGTTACCTCTTGACGACCTGACATTGACTGCTGTGGATGTGGAGGGGTGTTGGAATGGGTGGCATGGGCGCACTGCCGCTGGGGTGGCACAGAATATGAGACAGAAAAACCCCTACAAAAACCTGGCTTCAAAAATAGCAATCAATGTTTCAATTTTATCTTAACCCATTCAGCCCTGACGTAGTCACTGACTGTATGACCTTCCTGACCTGCCATGTGTTGCTGTTCAGTAGTCACTGACTGTATGACCTTTCTGACCTGCCATGTGTTGCTGTTCTGCCCTGAGTAGTCACTGACTGTATGACCTTCCTGACCTGCCATGTGTTGCTGTTCAGTAGTCACTGACTGTATGACCTTCTGACCTGCATGTGTTGTGTCAGTAGTCACTGACTGTATGACTTCCTGACCTGCCATGTTTGTTCTCCCTGATGTAGTCACTGACTGTATGACCTTCCTGACTGCCATGTGTTGCTGTTCAGTAGTCACTGACTGTATGACCTTCTGACTGCCATGTGTTGCTGTTTGCCCTGAGTGTCACTGGACTGTATGACCTACCTGACCTGCCATGTGTTCTGTTCAGTAGTCACTGACTGTATGACCTTCCTGACCTGCCAGTGTTGCTGTTCAGAAGTCACTGACTGTATGACCTTCCTGACCTGCATGTGTTCTGTTCAGTAGTCACTGACTGTATGACCTTCTGACCTGCCATGTGTTGCTGTTCAGTAGTAAAGAGTATGACCTTCCTGACCTGCATTGTTGCTGTTCAGTAGTCACTGACTGTATGACCTCCTGACCTGCCATGTTTGCTGTTAGTAGTCACTGACTGTATGACCTTCCTGACTGCCATGTGTTCTGTTCAGTAGTCACTGACTGTAATGACCTTTGACCTGCCATGTTTTGCTGTTCTGCCTGATTAGTCACTGACTGTATGACCTTCCTGACCTGCCATGTGTTGCTGTTCAGTCAAAGATCAAATTTCTCTACCAACTGTCACAACTCTGATTGATACATTGTGAGAGCGCACAACTGCAGAAAAATAATTTTTCTATATTCTCTTACCAGTTCATGTTACCACATTGTAATCAAATGTATCTATGACATGACTGTGTGGCAATAAAATTATATTCTGCAGCTTTTCTTAGTCATATCCTCTTGTATTTACAGTTGAGACTTTAGGCTGAAGGAGTTCCTGCGACTTCACCTAAACTTACATTTTAATTGTTCTTGGTGTCCTAAAAAAAAGAAAGATAAAAAATGTCACTAACTCATTTGAATTTGCTCACACGAAGCAGTGGACATTAAAGAAAAAAAGCATCAGAATACTCTTTCTCTGCTCATTATCTAGTTATGGGTAAAGGAGTGGACCTGCTTGACTTGAACTGAGATCAACATCTGACCTCTGCTCAGTCATAGCGGACATGTGCATCTGCATGCACCTGACCTGGGGGAAAGGATTGAAGAGGGTGACACAGCATGAAATGCTCAAAATCCACAACATCTGCATCAAAGTGTCTGGCATCAAAAGTGTCTGGCATCAAAAGTGTTAAGGATAAACAGACAAACAGAGGCAAAAAACTGAAGACGATTAGGAGTTCAAAAGATATTCTACAGAATCTGAAGAGAATTAATGACCACACACACTCAAGCATTAAAAAGAAAAAAGTTTAAAAAGAAAAAAGAAAAAAAGAACATAACATATGGTCCTCGTGCATTACACATTACACATGGAGGGTGAGCTGATTACATACAATCCCATAAAGAAGTAATAGAGTTACACATTGTTGTGCAAGACACCCAGAACACCTGAAAAAGAAGACTCAGCACAGGACAGTAAACTCATGGTCAAAATATGGAGCAACACTGAGAAAGATGGATTCTTTTTTCTCTCTTTAAGCAGATTTCTGTCACAATACATTAGGTTTCTTTGGCTGAAGCTAAAGACAAATGACTGTCCATGATTAACACAGCATGTGGGGCGTTCCATGTGACAAGCCACAAGGTGTAAAACATTGTACTGAGTGCTGGTCTAGGACATGTGCAGCATTCCATGTGACGTGCCACAAGGTGTAAAACATTGTACTGAGTGCTGGTTTAGGACAAAAGGCATAATCACTGCAGACTCCATGTAGACATTGTTCCAAGATGTTCTGGTGTGTAAAATATTCCTTTATTTTTCACTGGATCTGTTTAACATGTGACCTGTGACACCAACAATTCCACGGTACTGTATGAAGCATTAGTGGATCTGTTTAACATGTGACCTGTGACACCAACAATCCCATGGTACTGAACGAAACTTCAGTGGATCTGTTTAACATGTGACCTATGACACCAACAATCCCATGGTACTGAATGAAGCATCCAGCTCCTGAGGAAATTTGGTGCCATCTCCATAGGCTATCCATAGGAAATTTGGTGCCATCTCCATAGGCTATCCATAGGAAATTTGGTGCCATCTCCATAGGCTATCCATAGGAAAATTGGTGCTATCCCCACAGGCTATCCATAGGAAATTTGGTGCCATCTCCATAGGCTATCCATGGGAAATTTGGTGCCATCTCCATAGGCTATCCATAGGAAATTTGGTGCCATCTCCATAGGCTATCCATAGGAAATTTGGTGCTATCCCACAGGCTATCCATAGGAAATTTGGTGAAATCTCCATAGGCTATCCATAGGAAATTTGGTGCCATCTCCATAGGCTATCAATTGGAAATTTGGTGCTATCTCCATAGGTTATCAATTGGAAATTTGGTGCCATCTCCATAGGCTATCAATTGGAAATTTGGTGCCATCTCCATAGGCTATCCATTGGAAATTTGGTGCTATCTCCATAGGCTATCCATAGGAAATTTGGTGAAATCTCCATAGGCTATCCATAGGAAATTTGGTGCCATCTCCATAGGCTATCCACAGGAAATTTGGTGCCATCTCCATAGGCTATCCATTGGAAATTTGGTGCCATCTCCATAGGCTATTCATTGGAAATTTGGTGCCATCTCCACAGGCTATCCATAGGACATTTGGTGAAATCTCCACAGGCTATCCATAGGAAATTTGGTGAAATCTCCATAGGCTATCCATAGGAAATTTGGTGCCATCTCCATAGGCTATCCATTGGAAATTTGGTGCCATCTCCATAGGCTATCCATTGGAAATTTGGTGCCATCTCCATAGGCTATCCATTGGAAATTTGGTGCCATCTCCATAGGCTATCCATAGGAAATTTGGTGCCATCTCCATAGGCTATCCATAGGAAATTTGGTGCCATCTCCATAGGGTATCCATTGGAAATTTGGTGCCATCTCCATAGGCTACCCATAGGAAATTTGGTGAAATCTCCATAGGCTATCCATAGGAAATTTGGTGCCATCTCCATAGGCTATCCATAGGAAATTTGGTGAAATCTCCATAGGCTATCCATAGGAAATTTGGTGCTATCCCCACAGGCTATCCATAGGAAATTTGGTGCCATCTCCATAGGCTATCCATAGGTTTTTTGGTGCTATCCCCACAGGCTATCCATAGGACATTTCGTGCTATCTCCATTGGCTATCCATAAAAATAGTTTATATCTGTAAATCATTAATTTCTCCTTTCTGTCTAGATTTCCTTGTCTTTTTGTTTGGCCTCCAATCACTGACAGACTGATGACCCTATTCATTTTTCCTTTACCATTTGGATGTTGAGCACCGATTTTGTCTGGATTTCATCACCCATGTGTTCAGCTGGGACCTCTATAACATGATTTAACTTGAAAGCAAACATGAGCAGACATTCTTGGGGTCTCTTGGCGTCAGGGTATAGAACAGTTGGTGCAGCACCAAACTCATGACCCTGCTGATCCAAAAAAGGTCCTTTGAATGAAACTAAAAATTGAGATTCCATGTGTGAACAAAGCATAACATCTTGCACACACAAAGTCTAATCACTAACTTTTGAAAGAGAAGGCCAGTTTAGCTGTTGGTATGGATGAACATATGCACACAGTATGCACCCTCCATGAATAACTGAAAAAAAGTGAGTGGAAAACTGAAAAGTATGTACTGAAATTTGACTGAATGACACCAGAGATGACTGAATGACACCAGAGATGACTGAATGACATCAGAGATGACTGACTGTAGCATCAGTAGATAGCTCCATCCAGACAGGCAACCCACTGTGAAAACCAGAGTGTGGATTGAAAAACACTTAGACCTATATAAGAATTCACAATAAACAGTAGCAAATAGTCAGTCCTAACCATATACTGAAATTACTCAAAACTGAATATGTCTGATGCCAGACGAATACTCTGACCAATACCTGACCAGTGTTTTTTTTCATCTAGCCAAAACATTTCTCTTATTCTGATTATTTGAAAATGTATCACTCTCAGTGTTGTTTTCCTAGTGTTTAATCATGTGTTTACACCTCAAGGATACACTTCACAAGATACACACTGACATAGACACCAACCTAATCAAGCTTCCAAATACCAAGGCTTGTTACGCTGAATTTTCCCCTCTAGTCAGTGATTCATATGATGGAAGTGCCTCCATCGCTTCATATGGTTCTCCAGATGGTCGACTGCCTCCAGAGCTGGGTGTTGATGAATTAGGTGGTGCTGTCGGTTCTGCTGGCTCTGGTTATGGAATCTGGGGAGAGGAAGGAGTCTCCCCCACCGAAGGATATCAGGAGCTGGATTGTCAAGAAGCCTGTCCATGCATATTGCCAGGAACATAGCTCCACCCCTGACGTTGTCTCTCTCCAAGTCACCCGAAGATGGACAGTACAAACTGATTCTGGTTCTTCCACCTTCTGCAGTGGAATCTGTCTCATGGCTGTGAAAAATTCTGCATATCCGCCCCTCTCCCCTCCCCCTCACAAGGGGGGAGACCTTCATGGCAGCACCGAAAAAGGGAGCATACAATTTCACTGCATTGTTCGCCTTAAGCTTGAGAAAGACACCTATTCCCAGGCTAAAAAATCCCATTCCAAATGACATAGAAAAGCAAAACATGATATCCCCCAACAATAATCCTGCAGCATCTGTAGTCAAGCATATACAAACAAAAAACAAGAAGAAGAAGAAGAAAGCAAGAGTACGAGCCAAGAAAAGCTAAGCACTCCAAGCTATGCCCAACAAGTATGAATAAACATCTGTGACACTTTTCTCAAATGCCCTTGTGTCCATCTACAAGCCTTCTGCTGCTGAAAAACAAACTGCAGTTTTTTTCCTTTCTTCCTCATTTTTAAAATTTGACCACGTGTTCATGAAAATAGTTCTTTTGCAGAGAGTTTCAGCCATATGAGAAAAAAGCAAAACTTTTTGTGTAAGCATTAACTGAAATCCAAGCCTATGACATTTCTCAATTCCTGTGGGTTTGATGAATGTGGTTCATTTCAGGTCATTGTGTCTTCTTGTGCAAAACTGACTAACATCAAACTGTCTGAAAAGAGAGGCATGCAGAAGTTACATTTACATAAAAATCAGCTCAGTGTTTATAAAAATACTATAAAGAAAGCATGTCTGCTAATAGGCAATACTATGATGCGTCCTCTCACTGGTTTGAGCAACTTGGAGACATGGATGCAGTTGAAGAATAAAGTCAGGTATTTAAGTGTGTGTGTGTGTGTGTTTTTTTTTCATCTTTGATCTTTAAACATCTGGGAGAGCCAAGATTCCATTTCCTTTGCTCAGCCCACAAAACAAAACCAGAAATGACGACTCTGGGCAAGACAATTCTTGGCTTAATTCTTGCCCTCTTCACCCCAATTTGTATTTTCATCTTCTTCCCTTCTTCACTAGTACATTCTTAGGTGCATGCACCTTTCCATCTTGCATGTTGCTTCTTCTTCCTCGTCTTCATTACCATCACCATTATCATCATTATCATCATCATCATTTTTCTGCCTTTCATGATTTCACTACTAAGGCACCTTCTGTTCTGACTCATTCCTTACATGTCATCTTACACAAGAATATATCAAAGCAGAATTTGTTTTAACGTTTGCTTCATACATTCCAAGGTACTCAAAGCACATGCATGTTCATTATGGAAGACTGGTGGTACTATCATGGGAATACACTGATATGTTCATTGCATCCTGCTCCCTTACGTGCTGACAGAAATCCATGTTAGATCTATCACTTGCTTCTGACTTGAACATCAAATGGGTTGTTCTTGCATCAGACTGCATCCCCCAGACTGTAATGATCACTCTTGGGATCAACAAAAATGTGACAATCGCAACGCGAAGAGTCTTTTCCATTTCACTATTTTCTCTTCTCCTCTTTTTCTTTGAAAGAAAGATAATCATCTAACTTCATGAAAACATATGACTATCATGATTCACAACTTTGCTTGGATTTTGCAATTTAATTGGACTGCAGAAAAAAAAATTGCAGTCTCATACTGATACAAAAAAAAAAAATAAAAAAATAAAAAATAGCAGCGAGAGAAATTCATCGCTTTGTACTCTTGTATACCTGTGTTTGTATTAGTGCTGGCTGCTTTGCATTCCTAGGAACAAAATGTTCCATCATCATTGCTAACATCACTACAGTTTCCTGAAGTTGTCAGTGTTACTTGTCATTTCTGACCATGAGTCTACCACACAGCAGTCCACAGCAGCTCTTTTGCCCTGAAAATACAGACACCAACCTACTCCGTCATACACTGCCAGTATTCATGTTGTGCTGTCCCCTGGAAACAAGGAGTCATAAGAAGGAGGGGCCACTGTGATGGCTCTGCATGCTCCATCCTGTCCAGAATAGACTACTAGTTCCAAAGATGGCGTTGCTGGTCCACATAGTTAAGGTTCTGGAAGCCCAGGAGCAGAAATGGGGAGGAAGTGCTCAGGGTCACTGGGATCTCCTTCATCAGATGACATTGACAGGGAGAGGGTTTCACTGCAGGGGAATCCCTCCTCATTTCTGCCAGTGGTGGGGACTGCACGATGACGCTGCTCCTCCTGACATCTCTGTTGGATCCAGGCTCTGAGTGATCTTGACATCTTTCGGCTTTTTTGTTGCAAAGGACACCACACAATCTAGCGATACTATCATGACAACGACGCAGGGGTGAGACAGCGTCTTCACTGTTACATTCTTGGGTACAGCATCGGATACAAGCCAGGGTGTGAGACAGCGTCTTCACTGTTACATTCTTGGGTACAGCATCGGATACAAGCCAGAAGAAAAGGTCCAAGCATTGCTAGAAGTATAATGGCGCCAACAACTGTTCCCACCACCCGTACTACCTCTGAACCATCCTCTGTAAGAAAACAAATATTTATCCATAACACAATGACAAGAAAACAAGAGAGAGATATATTTCACAGTTAAAAACTTCACCATAAAAAGCAGCCCAACAGCACAGCTGTCGTGCTCAATGCAAGCTGTTCATAACATGCAGTGAAACAAACACTCAGCATATCACACATGAAACAGGCTGCACACTTTACAATATAATCTCGAAAACATTGCCTATGCCTCCTACCCTTTGGTTATGAGAACCAAATCCTGTTTATCAGGCCAACCAGGCCTTAAATGATGTCACAGCTGATGTTGCACCTGAAACAACCTTCACAGCTGAAAGAGAACAAAGATCTGTGCACAGATGACCATGAATAGACAGGAGAAAAGAGATCTGGGTTTGAGAAGTTTCTTTTTTTTTTTTTGGGGTTCAGCATGCCAGGGTACCAAACGCCAGAGCCCACATTTGCTCTGCAATAAGCAGCCAAGCTTTCCAAGCGAAAGAATGTACCATGTTAACAAGAGAACTGAGAACATTTCAGACAGGAAACATACAACATACTTCATGAGAATGTGCAAGCATGACAGCATGACACCTACACCTTGCAATGTGCCAACATTTCACACTTGGACCAAAACTTCTTTAGACCAGAAAAATGAAACAATCCAAGGCACACAAGTCCACACCAACATCACATACAGTACTGATTCACCCACAACACAAGCAGATAAGAGGCACATGGAAGAAACAAGAACACTTTCTGTTGAAGAAAATAGGTATATACATATATATATATATATATATATATATATATATATATATATATATATATATATATATATATATATATATATATATAAGAAATTCCTAGCTGGTTCATCTACTGTTATCTGACATGTACATGAAGCATTGATGACAAAATAAAGGTTCAAACATAAAATCAACATTCATTCCGAAGTGGCACAACCTTTTGCTTTTGAACATTGTCACACAGAACACACACAGACAAACAGAACCAATTACAGATAAACTCTCTGGGGAGAATATGAAAGAAGATGTTAATATAGTAAACTACAAACTAGGACTGGCTTTTCACTTCCATAGCGAAACAACTGCACATATTCCATGACCAACAATGGTCATCCATTAACTTAGACAGAGTCAAGGGGCAATAACAACAAAGAAACACTTATCCCCTTTCGCCTCCATACACACACACACACACACACACACACACATACCCTTCGACTCCCTTCCTCTATTCCGTCCTCCTTTCCACCCTGATGCCCCCCATCCCCACCCGCAAACTTTCCCTTCCCCCACCCATCTCCCTGCATTATGCTTCAATTCTACTAAACTTGTTTCATTTGATATACTTTAATTCCCCCGATCAACATACACTAAAGGCTAGATAAACGACCTGGATAAGTAAATATCTACCTATCTTACCACCCATCCCAACCTTCCCCTCTTGTCCCTAACACAGTCCTCTCGCTCTCTCTCTTGCACACACACACACACACACACACACACACACACACACACACACACACACACACACACACACACATGCATTGTGTCTCATTCCCTTTCCCATGGTTCCAAGTTTTCAATGGAGGTACCCTCCTATTTGAACAAAGAGTCATATGAGGGAGGAGGTTCTGATGGATTTCCACAGTCATCATTGGGTCCAGGAGGCATTAAACTTGCGCACTGGGCTCAGATTCTGCTGTTTGGGAAATCGGACAAGTTTCAGATTCCAAGGAAGCCTCGGTGTCCTCAAGGTCTGCTTCTCTTCCTATGAGTCCTGCACGTCGCACATCCTGTGATTCAAGATTATGCCACTGTCTCTCAATGTCAGCATGCATCAGAGATGAGTTCAGGGAAATTCAGCTTGACCTTCTGTTCTCCCTGCTGGGTCCGCCCTCAAATTCGTTTGTGTGCCTTTGGTTTCCAGAGGTGTGACGATGTCTTCTGAAAGATTCTTCAATACGATGTTGAATACTATCAAAGTCAATGGGACCGTTTCCCCGCCGTCTCACACACCTCACGAATACACTGAAGACTGCGCACCCAATAAGTCCAATCACCAGAAATATTCCAACCTCTTCAATGGCATCCACAAACTTCTGGAGTGCTGCTTCCAATACTGTTGTAAAACAAATAAATTTGTTTCAGAATCAACAAGAAAGTCAAAAGAACTCTTAAAGAATGTGCACAATTATATGCATAAATCTCTATGGGAGCGACAAAGTCCATGGAATGTTGGGTTTGTTATAAATTGTGCCAGACATGAGCAGGTAGAAATGAATGCACTCAAGCTAAAACCACCTGACGCTGGCCGACTTTCAAAGGGACAAAACACCCTAAGGCCTGTTTAAGTAAATGAAAGATCATTCATGATGTGAGTTATCCACCTTCCTTTCCCATCACCACCACCCCCTACTCCCCTGTTCTTCCTCCACCTTGCTCCTACCCCTAATCTCCATCCCAAAATCTGCTTCAAAGAGAAAAAGCTAGTGTAATGTGATAAACAGTATTTGTGATATAAATGTACAGCTTTCTTTAAAAAAAATTGAATATTATCCCACACAACACTGTATGCATAATTTGTGAATGTGAAAGTGAAGAATACACCCAGCTCCCATTTTGAAGTCTGTTCCGACGAACAACAGACAGCAAGTCCAGGATCTTTTCCTTGTAGCAGCATTTCAGTTCTTGGGTGTAAGAGTGACAGTTTCATACATATCTACCCAATGGATTTTGTTTCCAACCCAGTACACTGTCATTTACATGTGTAGCTCTGCTGGTAGTTAAGCTGCTAAACTTCCATTGCTTTTGGTTCCCTTTGCTTCTTCAAAATAACACACAAAAGTTCACAACCTACTCCAATGTGCTCCTGTCTTTTTCTTACTGTTTTGTTGGCAATAATTGTTCACATGTTGCAAGAGACAAAAGGCTTCCCTTCTTCCCCTCACCCCCTGTCTGTCTGTCCAATGTGCCATGCTGTCCATTTCATACTGCAGTGTCTGTCCAATGTGCCACGCTGTCCATTTCATGCTGCAGTGTCTGTCCAATGTGCCATGCTGTCCATTTCATACTGCAGTGTCTGTCCAATGTGCCATGCTGTCCATTTCATACTGCAGTGTCTGTCCAATGTGCCATGCTGTCCATTTCATACTGCAGTGTCTGTCCAATGTGCCATGCTGTACATTTCATACTGCAGTGTCTGTCCAATGTGCCATGCTGTCCATTTCATACTGCAGTGTCTGTCCAATGTGCCATGCTGTCCATTTCATACTGCAGTCAAATGCAGAAGTTGATGCAATGTTGTTCCATGAAGACAAATCTTCCCCGCTGTCAGCATACTGAGACAGGAGGACTGAGGTTCAAACCCCACCACCAGCCTTCTTCTCCTTCCTCTTTTTTTTCCCCCTGGAGTTGTAGAACTTTGAAGCACTCCACATTTGACATTGTTATGCAAATTGCCTTTTTTTTTTCTCTTCTTAAAAACCCATGATAAAGATAACCAGATTCTGTCTCTGGGGATCATGTCTAAATACACTGGGGTGGGGGGGGGGGGGGGGGGGGGGGGGGGGGGGGGGGGGGGGGGGGGGAGGGGGTTCGCTCATAACAGATTTTGAGTTTTCTGCTTTTTTCTTTTTTTTTTAGCAACAACTAAGCAAAAATATTCACATTTTCATAATATTATTTTTTTCTTTGTAGATACATTTGTTTAGGTTTGTTTTAGTACAACTATTCCAACAATAACAATAAAAATGTCTTTAACTGTGATAATCTAAGAAAAAACACACACAAAAGCAACAACTTGGATCACTGGTGATCAAATGTCAAGGGAAACAGCTGTTGAGAGTCAGTGGGAAGATGGCAGGAAAGCGTGATCCCTCGCACCAGCACGCAATCCTTCTTCATGTAGGGAAGGATGGGTAAAGATTTAACTTGTGTACATGGTTTTCATTTCATATGAAAAAAAAAACCATTGATTACCATGTGCATTCACAAATGAACACACACACACACACATATACGCACAACGCACGCTCATGCACAAACATGTACATGCACTTTACAAAAAACAACAAAAATCGCTCAGTTTGAAAAGAAGAAGCACAATAAACAGCCACAGTAGAAGTAAGACATAAGCATGAACCCAAACCAAAGAATAATAATAATCACAAACATCTAACACAGAGACTGAAGCCCATCACCACACAGACACACACACCACGCACACACACACACACATGCACATGTAGGTATTTACACAGGACTCACCATCAGAAGAATCGACTGCAGTGTAGTTCATAGTCATCCATCGCAGGCCACCATGGTCTCCCTGGCGGAACACCACTGACAGGTATCGCCCCGTGCTATTGTACACCGCCTCCGGCACCCGACTGCAGAGCTCCTGAATCAGCTCCTCTCTGTCATCAGTGTCATATTGGTCTCCTGCAACAGGAGAACACATGCCAACACACTGCCATCCATCCAGGGTGGACAAGATGGTATGGAAATTTTAGGGTGGGGCAGAGGGGGTAGCGGAAGGAGGGGTAGAGGTAGGGGGAAGGAGGGGCCCCTCAGTGACCAGAAAGTTGTTGACTGATGGGATGGGGGGAGGGGAGTGGTGGCAAGGGAGGAGAGAGAGAGTAAAGAGGGAGGTGGATGAGGAGGGGGCGGGGGTGGGGCTGAACTTATTGCTGTTTTGTAAAAACACATGTACCTGCGCATGCACACAGACACAGACAGACACAGACACACACACACACATACACACACACACACACACACGTACACATACACTCAGACAGATACACACACAAACATGCACACATGTGTGCGACACACACACACACACCACACACACACACACACACACACACACACACATACACACACACACATACACACCACACACACACACATACACACACACATACACACACACACACACACATACACACACACACACACACACACACACACACACACACACACACACATACACACACACACACATACACACACACACATCACACACACACACACACACACACACACACACACACACACAACACACATGCATATGCCCATGAAGGAGTGGAGTGTAGCTGAAGTTATTCTTATTTTCGAATTTTTTTACAAATGCATGTGTGTGTGTGTGTGTGTGTGTGTGTGTGTGTGTGTGTATGTGTATGTGTGAACGCACACATGTGTGCATGTTTGTGTGTGTGTCTGCGTCTGTCTGTTTGTGTGTGCTGGCGTGTTTGCTTTCTTTTTTCTCAACATGGTGGATCAGCTCCTGGATTCTCCAGTCTACAATCAAAACTTCAACCTGTCTCTTGACGGTATTGCCGCTGTTCCATGTTGTTCATACCCTTCTTGGTTGTCAGAGCAGGCTTGCAGAGATCTTAATGAAAAAGATAATCCTCTGTTACTATCATCCTATGAGAAGACTTGATAGATAGGATTTACAATTCACCGGCTGAGAACAGTTCACGGCTGAGGACAGTTCACTGGCTGAAAGGGGCGCAACTCGAGTGCGACATGTGGTGCCAAATGTCTTCCGATGTTTTAGTGTTTTTGTAAAGTTTTATATATAATATTTATATTTAATGATATTATTTTATAAGTTGTTGTAATATGTGAATTATGATGATGGCACCACAAACAAATTTTCCTTGTATTCTATGAGGACAAATAAAATATCATGTATCGTGTATCGTGTGCACACAAAAGTCCACAAACACACACACCTACACGTCCACACACACACACACACACACACACACACACACACACACACACACACACACACACACACACACACATTTATGCCCTATAATCAAATATCATTTCGACATGGAAAAAAGCCATAGGTTGCAGGCAGTAGCGGTTAGTACAACAGCCAGTCACAGCATGTTACCAAGTTATGGAATGAAATGAAACTGCCAGTGCCAATCACCGCTTGAAATTTGACAGGATCTGCAAGCGCAGAAGCCATTTGCATTTATATCTATTCAATCCAAAAGGGGGAACGGAGGGGTAGAGGGGAGGGGGGGGGGGGGGGGGGGGCAGTGGATGGGGGTGGGGGTGAGCAGTGGGAAGAAACAGACAATGGATGGAGGCAGGAAGGAGGAGAAACCACTCCAGACAATTGCCCAGAAACCTAGCAACCAGGAAAGCCTTTCATTAGCATGAATAAAGATCAGAGTATCATTGTAACTGTGAACACTGACATGTCCCTGCACCATGGCAAGCACGCACCCACACATACACACTTATCCAGAATGACAGAAACACCCACCCATACACACACTTATCCAGAATGACAGAAATACCCACCCATACACACACTTATCAAGAATGACAGAAACACCCACACATACACACACTTATCAAGAATGACAGAACACCACACATACAGACCTTATCAAGAATGACAGAAACACCCACCATACAACACTTATCAAGAATGACAGAAACACTCACCCTACACCACTTATCCAGAATGACAGAAACACCACACATACACACACTTATAAAAAATGACAGAAACACCCACACATACACACACTTATCAAGAATGACAGAAACACCCACACATACACACACTTATCAAAAATGACAGAAACACCCACCATACACACACTTATCAAGAATGACAGAAACACCCACACATACACACACTTATCAAGAATGACAGAAACACCCACCCATACACACACTTATCAAAAATGACAGAAACACCCACACATACACACACTTATCAAGAATGACAGAAACACCCACACATACAGACCCTTATCAAGAATGACAGAAACACCCACACATACACACACTTATCCAGAATGACAGAAACACCCACACATACACACAAACTTATCCAGAATGACAGAAACACCCACACATACACACACTTATCAAGAATGACAGAAACACCCACACATACACACACTTATCCAGAATGACAGAAACACCCACACATACACACACTCATCAAGAATGATAGAACCACCCACACATACACACACTTATCAAGAATGACAGAAACACCCACACATACACACACTTATCAAGAATGACAGAAACACCCACACATACACACACTTATCAAGAATGACAGAAACACCCACACATACACACACTTATCAAGAATGACAGAACCACCCACACATACACACACTTATCAAGAATGACAGAAACACCCACACATACACACACTTATCAAGAATGACAGAAACAAAATTTCACAAAGTCCCAATTTTGCTCTCACCGTCATAAATGGCGACGCAGTCTCCATTCTTGGCAACGGTGTCGTTCATCATGTGAAAAGTGATGAAGTTCAGACGGACGAGGCGGTCATCACTTGATGCCTGTATTGTCCATGTGCACTCTAAGCCACCTGTGCTTCTAAAAAATGGAAATGAAATACATTAAAAAAATGATTTTTGCAAAGTAACAGTTACAGATTTTTATAAAGTCACACACTGAAAATAATGATTTGTTTCACAGGTTTTCAACTCTACTGAAGGCAGTTTTTGTGACTATATCCACTGCTTTTACTGAACCAGCATTCAGAATTATGGTAACCCCGACCTTGTGAAATCACATAGAGAAATTCAAACAAAAACTCTGTCTGTTTCTCTGTCTGACTGTCTCTATCTCTTTCACTCATGCATCCATCCACACACACACACACACACACACACACACACACACACACACACACACCACACACACACACACACACACACACACACACACACACACACACACACACACACACACACACTAACGCACTAACACACAAACACATACAGAGAACTCGTGAACTCATGACTTTAATGTGAGGCCTCCAGCCTATCCACATAAGTCATGTAACATGAAATTGTTTGTGCTATTGAAAATGAATGATTTATACACAAAAATTTCAAAAAGAAGGCTGCTCATTTGGCGATAACATGCAACAAACTTAGGTTTATATCATTTCATTACAACTGTTCCTCTCTAAAATATAAAGCGCAATGTACAAACATAGCAACATCTCTCATTATGATAGGATTATCAATTTGCAACTGGACAGGAAAGCTATCTTTATAGTGTTTATGAATATATTTTTTCTCATAATTTTTTGTAACCTGGACGTTTCAGAAGAAAATGTATTTCGGTTTCTTCTTCACTGCAAAAAGGGCAGGTGGTTATTGCTGTAGTATCGGTATACTCTTTATTTATTCAAAGCTCATTTACGCCTGATCAGACTTTTACTAATGCCCTTCTGAATTTTGTAATTGTGGTATCATATAAGTATTTCTCAGGTTGATGCAGTGATTTACAGAGAGAGGCAGAAAGAGAGAGATGGAGAGAGAGAGAGAGAGAGAGAGAGAGAGAGAGAGAGAGAGAGAGAGAGAGAGAGAGAGAGAGAGGAACAGATATAATGACAGACTGTGACAGAGACAGAGAGATAAACACATACACTAAGGCAGAGAGACAGACGACAGACAGACAGAGAGAAGAGAGAGAGAGAGAGAGAGAGAGAGAGAGGAGAGAGAGAGAGAGAGAGAGAGAGAGAGAGAGAGATTGATTGATTGATTGATTGATCTTTAATACACAAGGATGAAGATTTTAGCCCAAAGCCTAGTCTTACAATCTGTCCTTGTCATGCATACATTATTTCAGCACATATCATTCATACTGACAATTCAACATAGCAACATGATAATCTAATTCTACAATGATAAGCAAACCATTCATAAAAGCACTAATGAGATGGGGGATGGTAAAACAGAAGGAAACTTAAAAGCAAACAAACAATCAAAACCTACAGAGAGAGAGGTCAGAGGAGGGTGTGGAAGAGAGAATGGTAGGTAGGGGGAGGAGAAAAGGGATGGTCGACAGAGTGGGAGTGGGGATGAGCGATTTTAACGGAGTAGGTTTTATGTTTAGACGATTTATTCAAAGTATGGTTCACAGAAGACTTAGCAAATGGGCGCTAATCATTGTAATCGAATAATTTAACTACTGAGACATAAAATGTTTATGCAAATGTTCCTTGAAAAGTTTTAAAGAATTCATGCTTTGTAGATTCGGTGGAAGTGAGTTCCAGACATATGGTCCAGAGTAAGCTAGGCTTGTTTTGTATAGATCAATGCGTGGGTAGGGAAGAAGGAATTTCGTCGAGCCAGAAAAGCTGTTCGATCTTGTAAAAAGGGCATTGATATAACATGGCATAGTATCTGCAGAGAGAGAGAGAGAGAGAGAGAGAGAGAGAGAGAGAGAGAGAGAGAGAGAGAGAGAGAGGAGAGGACGACAGACAGACAGACAGACAGAGTGAAAGAGACAGACAGACAGACTCAGAGTGTTTCCTCTGTTAGAATTATAGAGTTGAGATTTCACCTCCACCCTCTCTCTTACTAGTGGTGGAAGGAGCAACTTTCCAGTACTAAGCATTGGAAGACAAAAATACATATCTCTTGGGACTGTTAGAAATACTCCAGAGTGGCTCAGGAATGATTCACCTTAGGTTTATGCATCCAAAAGTGCATGTGCTTGCTTTAGGAGTGACATACAGAATTAGAAATAAGTTCAAACACGAAATGATGTCTGAACAACAAATAACTGACACAAGTTGTGGGCAATTTGGCAGGTCAACTCTACTAGTGTATACAAGAGTAAAATATACAGACTGTGTATACCAGAGTAAAATATACAGACTGTGTATACCAGAGTAAAATATACAGACTCATAAAGGTTCAGTTGAAGCAGACTGTCTTTATTCAGGCTGCCTTAATCTCAGTTTATGTCATCATAATGGGAGGGAATGTTTTGAGGAGTTGTGTCCAGGGAGTTCTCTGGCACTTTGATTTTTAGCTGGAGAGGTGTGCAGCTCTCTCTCAGGTTGCTGGTGACTGGTCCAGGCAGACTGATCTGGTTTGGGTCTGCTTGGCCGTGTGGTGGCGTGGATGTTTGGTCCTGTGCTGGGCTAGTTGCAGGAACCCAGGTTTCTAGGGAAATGACAGAACTTGGTGCGTAGATAAGTTTCTGAAAGTCCATCCTTCTTGGCCAGTCCTCATACTTACTTTCTGACTGTCAGTACATGTGTGAGATCTCAGTCGGCCAAGATAATATCAACATACCTGTATCTGCCTTTATTTTCAGTCTCCGCTTTAGTTCTTCACTCAGGTTTTGAGTGGATTTTAACAGGTGGTATGAGACAGTAAGAAACTGCCAAACAGTTAGGGGAAACAACTCTTCAATGTACTACACTTCTCAGTGGGCAGTGCAAGGCAAGTCCTTTGGACTTGCATGGGAAGCTGGACGTTCCCGCCCCCACAGTCTCCACTATCTTGCGAGCATACTGCAAGCATAGCTGGTAAGTTGACGGGTCACCGACCCTCAACTCTAGGGCTTGTCTACCTTGTATGCGAAGCTGAATTCGGCAGACTGCGTGGAAGAAACCACTGTGGTTCAACGGGCAGAAAGGCGATTTCCAGCAACGCGTTGTGGAGCGCACAGGGCGTGTCAAGACACGAAAGGCATCGCAGTTATCCACTGCACCCCAGTCTATCTCCAGCCTTGTCGACTTTGTCTTGCCACTGGACACAGATGGACAGAGGCAAGAGAGTGAGGCTGACGACGCGCAACTCTCCCTCACTATAATCCAAGTCAAGCGCAAGTCATGACTTCAAACCCCACAGCGCAACCTCAAGTCCTGTGGTGATGGGCAAGTGGAGAAGGCATCAGATGTGGACACACTGGGAGCTGTCAGTCACGAGCCTGCACACAGGCGGCCCAGAGCATGTGGTCGCTCTCTACTGGATGAAGCAGAAGTGGAGTTCGGCAGCCCCCTGAGTGTCTGAGCAGCACTTTTTAGGACCGCACTGCTCACCTCCATAGCAAGAGGATGGGGCTAAAAAAGGTGCCCTAAACATTGCCTGCTTCACCTTACCCTGGCCAGCAAACCGCGGCTGGCATGGTGTCCCTCCCAGCGGTTGAACTACAAAGAAAACAAAAACAAAGGTGCTCAATCTTGGAACGTGCCAACTCTACTGGACAACGCCAAGGCAGACAGACCAGAACAAAGAACTGTACTGGTCACCAAAGAACTTGCTCCCTACAACGTTGACATAGCAGCACTCAGGGAAACACGCCTAGCAGACAAAGGCCAACTCACAGGATGTGGTGGAGGATACATACTTCTTCTGGAGCGGACGCAGCAGCACTGAACGGCGAGAGGCAGGCGTGGGATTTGCCATCAGATCCCATCTCACCCGGAAACTTGTCAAGCTCCCAGAGGGCATAAACGATTGCCTGATGACACTCAAGCTTCCGCTTGGAAACAAGAAGAGTGCAACACTAATCAGCACATACGCCCCAACAATGACCAACCCAGATGACATCAAGGACAAGTTCTACGAAGAACTAGACACTTTCATCGCAGCAGTCCCACCGTCTGAGAAGCTAATCGTACTCGGGGACTTCAACGTCAGAGTGGAGACCGATCACCTGACCTGGTATGGGATCATTGGGAGACACGGTACTGGCAACTGCAACAGCAATGGCCTCCTGCTTCTCAAAATGTGCGCTACTCATGACCTTGTCATCACCAACACTCTGTTCCGCCTCCCTACCCACAACAGGACATCATGGATGCATCCACGCTCCAAGCATTGGCATCTGATTGATTGAAGGGACAGCGCATCCCAAGATTTTTTAAGCTAACATGATTTTCCATGATCTATACACTCTAAAGCACTAAAAATACATATGCCAAATTTATTAGGGGGTGGGGTGTGTGATAGGTGGACCGTTTCTTGTGACAGAGTAATACTGGTACACATTTAATCCAGGCACACCTGTTGATTAGTGTCACCTACTACAAAGCATTAAGACAATCAACAGTACTCATAAATCACCTTAATAAGTTTCACCAGTGTAGGCATACAGTTATTCTGGCAGAAGATAGCATTCAGTGATCATCTTAACAGACAGTACCAAATACTGGTAAAAAGTTATACTGTTAAAATATTGTACTTGTTAATCATCTTACCAGATTTTATCAAATACTAGCATAAAGTTATATTGTCAAATCATGTGGCATAAATGCAAAATCTCCAGACTTAGAAACTTATTTTCATCTTATATTTCTTCTGGGTTGATCCTGAAACTTGACACAGGATCTCACAGTAAAGACATAAATGTTCCTCTCCCTGGCAAAAACCTGTGTTAGTTGTTGGTTCACTGACTGTGATCAGCCTTGCAGCCTTTGGTGGAGCAGTGGAGTGGAGAGGCTTATCTCCCCTTTTTGTTTGTTAAAATACCCATGCTGCCTCTATTACCTGTCTGACTGACAGGCTGTAAGAGGAACAGGGCAGCCAATAATCTCATAGAAAAGAAAGCGGAGTGGTCTTTCATCTTGGGGGAAGGGGGTGTGTTTTAGAAGGAGACAGTACTTCCCTTCCCCTGAAGTGTGAGGTCATGTAACAGATCAGGGATGACAATCTCTCAGTTGTTGATGTTTGTTAGCATTCATGCTGATGAACGAACTACAATGTCCACACCTATGAGACATGTACAGCCACGGGCCTCTGGCCTGTCCAGGGGATTTGCATAAAGCATGGCTACATTGCGCCGCAGCCTACAACGCTTGAACTTGCAGAGCCAAGTAAAGGAGAAGAGCGCTATGATCTGTGCTACTGTTACGTCACCATTCTCTGCTCCATTGTCATCATCGTTGTGCTCCTATCACAGTGGCAGCTTGCATCAAAAGCCAGCCGGATGGCTAAGGGGTGGCAATCAGCGGAGATGGGGGTGAGGGGTGAAGGCAGGCACTGACAAATGACGTAAACTGAAGACCCTAAGTGTATTTTGTGAGACAAACTAAGACAGACAGACAGAGAGAGAGAGAGAGAGAGAGAGAGAGAGAGAGAGAGAGAGAGAGAGAAGAAGAGAGACGACAGAGAGAGAGAGTGAGAGAGGAGAAGAGAGAGAGAGAGAGAGAGAGAGAGAGAGAGAGAGAGAGAGAGAGAGAAGAGAGAGAGAGAGAGAGAGAGAGAGAGAGAGAGAGAGAGAGAGAGAGAGAAAGGGGGGGGGGGGAGGGGGAGGATAGCATGGACTGACAATTGTCATGTCACATAGATCTTAGAAAGACAAACTACTTACTCTGATTCAGAAATGAACTGTTCTTCACCATGACTCAGAATCTGCTTTTCTATTACTAGTTTCTCATTTCCAGTCGAACTATTCCACATCTTGCTTAAACTTTGTGCAACTCTGTGACTGAAATGAGAAACATTGTTGCTGTAAATTCGATGATAATTCGATGATGAAAGTCAAAGTGTATGTGACTATTAAGTTTGGACCCATATTTGTTTCAATGTAAATTCCAGTCTGTAACATTGCATGCCTGCTGTGTTGTGTGCTGTACTGAGGTGCACCACACTGGATGATTTTATGCCTTCAGCCGAGTTGACATGGCCACTGAACACAACTGCAGATCAAACCGAAATGGATACAGTGTTAGCCTCATAAGATGGTTGCCAAAAATTATTTTACTATGATAAGGGCACTTCAAACTGATTTACTGGGCATATTTTGGAAAAAAGAAAAGAAATGCCATGCATTCTGAACACAGAATAAAGCACCAGTTCAGCAAGCAATAAAGATTACACTCTTTTTAAGTTTTACGCAGGGCATATCTCTCTCTCTCTCTCTCTCTCTCTCTCTCTCTCTCTCTCTCTCTCTCTCTCTCTCTCTCTCTCTCTTTCCCCCACTGTCTCTGTCTCTCTCTCTCTCTCTCCCTGGGCCTTCAATAATTTTTTTTCCTGTCTTTGATTAGACTAACGAGTTGGATTAGGCAATAAAGATCCCAACTATGTTATGCAAAGTGATTCATACTGCATGTGAACCTACAGCAAAAGAGAGAGTGTGGGAGGGGGGGGGGAAAGAGTGTGTGTGAGAGAGAGAGAGAGAGTTGGGGGACGGAGGGAGAGAGAGACAGAGTGAGAGAGAGAAAGAGGGAAGAAGGGAGGGAGGAGGGAGAGGAGAGAGAGAGAGAGAGAGAGAGAGAGAGAGAGAGAGAGAGAGAGAGAGAGAGAGAGAGAGAGAGAGAGGGAAAGAGGAGAAAGTCCCTGTGAACATTCTGTTAAAATGTTTGACTTGTAAACATTTATGATGCTCACATTAAAAAAGGAATAAAGAAGAAAAAGGAAGAAAATTATAAAAAGACGCATATGATCACTTTCACAACACTCTCTCCAAAGAAGAGCAACCAGAACTTCATACATAGATGTGGTTGTGCAAAGATAGGATACTTTTCACAATGCAATACAAATCTAAAGAATGCTCTGCTGAAATGGTGGTGAAAAAGAATGGCACCAACAGATGAAGGTCTGACATCAGCATCAACTTAGGAGCAAGCCATGCCACATGCACATTCATACAATGCTGACTACCCATCCCAAAGACTTACCTCTGGAACAAGTAGTCATAGGGCTCATCAATGGACCTTTTGAATGTCGTGACACTGGGATCAATACTTGCTATCAGCTCATTGGTATAGCGGCAGCTGTTTCCTTTCACTTTACAAACTGAAAGTATACATACATAAATGTCTGTGAACGTGTGTTAGGTGTGTGTGTGTGTGTGTGTGTGTGGTGTTGTGTGTGTGTGTGTTGTGTGTGAGTGTGTGTGTGTGGTGTGTGTGTGTGTGTGTGTGTGTGTGTGTGTGTGTGTGTGTGTGTGTGTGTGTGTGTGTGTGTGTGTGTGTGTGTGTGTGTGGTGTGTGGTGTGGTGTGGTGTGGTGTGTGTGTGTGGTGCCTGTGTATGTGTGTGTGCCTGTGTATGTGTGTGTTAGTGTAAGTGTGTGTGTGTATGTGTGTGGTGTGGTGTGTGTGTGTGTGTGTACATGTGTGTGTGTGTGTGTGTGTGTGTGTGTGTGTGTGTGGTGTGTGTGTGTGTGTGTGTGTGTGTGGTGTGTGTGTGTGTGTGTGTGTGTGGTGTGTGGTGTGGTGTGGTGTGGTGTGGTGTGGTGTGGTGTGGTGTGTGTGCATGTGTGTGTGGTGTGGTGTGGTGTGTGTGTGTGTGTGTGTGTGTGTGTGTGTGTGTGTGTGTGTGTGTGTGTGTATGTATGTATGTGCATTGCAAATTAAAAAGCCTTGTTTCCCTTGAACCTTGCCAGAGTAAAACTTAAACAAATGTTGAAGTCCATTGTTGTGGTTGATGATTAAAATTAATTCTTTCATCAATTAACTGTCAGAGTTTAATTGATGAATTTCTAATTTATCCTTTAATACCTTAAGTGATTTACTTATATAAAGAAATAAATATTTCTTAGCACCTGAATTCAGATTCAGAATCTACTGATTTAAAAAATGAAAACATAAATAGAATACAATGTAATAAATAATAAATGAACACAAAAGGAAATCCGACATGATTCATCATGAAAGACCCACAATGGGATACATCACTCTCATCCGACTTTTGCTGCTATATACAAGGGAATCTCATACCAATACCAGCATGAACTCCATCGAAAAAGTCCAAAGACATGCTCTGAGAGTGAGATGGGTATGCCAGGTCTGTCGTACAGCTACAAGATCTGAGGACCTGCTTCACCAGCTTAAATGGGAGACCTGGCACAGGGGGGCTTACCTTGCCACCATGAACAAATACCACAAAGGCCATGTGTTGTAATGAATGACTCCAGCCACACCCCAGCCAACTGCTGCAAGAAGAGCCATCATCAGCGTAACTCCCTTGCCAATAATATCCCCCAACACACTCAGTACTAGGAGTCCAAGTCTTCCCCACACACGATACCTCTGTGAAAAGATCTGTTTCTTGGAAGAGACTGTGACAGCACCTTCAAAGAGAAATACATACATCCACAACATAAACCATCAGACTTGCCCTCTAACTTTTTCTCCCTTCTCCACATTAGATTCTCCTTGAGCTTGGAACTGTTGTCTTCCCATTTTGTATGGGTCCACCTCTGTACTTGGCGGGACTGGGCACTACTACCTTAGTGGGTGGATAGGTGTGGGCAAAAAGTATGTCTGGGGTCAGTGACATCACAAACTCTTCCCCCCACCTCCACAACACAACCAAATTCATTCTTTCTCTCTCTCTCTGTGTGCTTTTCTTTTTGTTTTTGTTTCAAACCAAACTAACACTAGTAACAGCTGACACCCTTTGGTGCTGTAGAATTTTCAAATCCATGATCCTGGTTGTATAAGGTGAAGAAGAAGATGATGAACGCATGAGCAAGTAACAAGTCAGAGTGCGACTGTTCTAGATTTTATGCTCGAACTAGCATTCCCCAGTCCACGAAAATCTCGTCCACGTAACTCTTTCCCCCCCTTTCTCCCGTCTATGGCATCATTCTTTTTCCTGGTGCTTCAAAATTGATTGCCTTGCATCTCCTTGGTATTTTTTGTTTGTTAGATTGTTTTAAACAGGCTCTTACCCACACCCCACTCTCTTCTCTCCCCTCCCCTCTCCCTCTCACTTCATTTGTTTTTCAATTCTGTGTCGTATTTTAGTTTCAACCACTTTTTGCATGCTTCTACATTTGTTGCCTTGTCTTATTTTGCATTGTTGACCCTACTCAGGGCGAGAACTGGATGTCAAAAAGCACATCAGAGCTTAGCTTTTACCCTCGTAAATAAAGAATTTTGTCTTGCCTTGTCCTGTCTTGCATCGACTGACCAAAATACCCCGCACAAGAAAACTTCTCCCAGTCCCACACGCACACACATTACACAAACCTTGACAAGCGATGAAACACATAAAGACAGCATTCACAAATGTCCACTTCTTGCTTTCAGCCATTATGTCAAAATCCTTGGAATGAACCAAGGTGCAGAAAAATGAATGTCAGAAAAAAAACTGAAGAAGATTGCGACATCGACCTATCGCCGTAGTCCCTCTTTCGACGCCATGATTGTTTGACAGGTCGTCAGGCACGCATTTACACTTCCGGGATATTTGTCAGGAAATTGCGCCGATTGTCTTTTCTTGGCACAACATAGTGTGTGTCTGGGTGTGTGGTGGAATGGGGGAGGTGAAAGGGGGAGGGAGAGGTGGTTGCAGCGTTATTGAGTTACTTTGTAGATTATCGTCCACAGCGTCATCAAGTGGATGGGATCGAACGGTGGGATGTCTATACTAACTTGGTTTGAAGAGAGAACACACACACACACGCACGCACGCACGCACACACACACACACAGTTTCAGTTCAGTTTCAGTTTCATCAAGGAGGCGTCACTGCGTGCGGACTAGTCCATATACGTTATACTACATCCGCTAAGTTTTGAGACCACACTACGCATGATTTGAAGCTGACGGATAAGTGAATTAACAACAATGATGAGACAATTGAAGAAGAGGGTCTCGTGGCTACGACTCAGCGGATGTCTTACCTACGCATTAGCCCAACGCGTTGGCCAGACCTTGAGTGCCTACCTACCATTGTGTGTGTGTGTGTGTGTGTGTGTGTGTAGTGGATGCCACACACACACACACACACACACACCTCTTTGTGAAAGACATGGGGTGCAATGGTGTGTTTGTGTGTGTGTGTGTGTGTGTGTGTGTGTGCGCGCGCGCGTGTGTGTGAGTGTGTGTGTATGTGTATGGTGCTCTCAAGACATGCTCGCGCAGTTGCTTTAATATATAAAGGCTCGCGTTATACTATCAAAAGCGATGCACTCACATGACAATCATAAGCCGCTGTGCTCGACACAATGTGCTGTAAGCATCTCATTTTTTTTATGTTAGCCTTTATCTTGTAAGTATTTGTTTTGTGAGCATGCATTCGGCCTATACCATTTACCATGGAATCTATTTGCGTGCGTCGTGCCAGTGCGAGTGCGTGTACTGTGGGTCTACGCGTGCAGGATACGCCCAGTGGTTCGACAATCGTAAGCCTATTTATGTCAGAAAGATTTAAAGGTGGTTAAGAAGAAAGGTGGCAGAGTGATTAAGACGTACGCCTGCCAAACCAACGTGTGAGAAGTGCGTGGGTTCGAGCTCTGCCTTTCTCGCCATTTCTTTCCCAGTTTGAATGACAAATCGAACAGAACGTCAAGCCCATCGGATGGGGACTATGAGCGAGTCGGACCCGTGTGCCTTCCTGGCCCACTGCAAGGGGGTTCCCCGCTGCCCTGGCAAAATTGATGTAGATTGAATATAGCCGCCTGGTATTTCTTACCAAGCCACAAAAATTGTCACTTACTGTTGTCGTGTGCCATCGTGTTACCAAAGGGTCGTTCACAATTGAATGCACATCGCTCCAGTTTCTCACATGCGACTGATATTTGAATGGTATGGGACAACGACTGAGCGCCAGTACACTTCGGCCGGTTCTACCTGGGTAGGCAGTCCGTTGAGTGAGTGAGGTAGTGCGCTTATTGTAAAGCGCTTAGAAGTTGGTCTGTGACCGAGGATAGGCACTATATAAATACCCAATATAATAATATAATGTATGCAGTGGAGATGGAAAGATGTGGATGCCGAACGGAGGGAAATGGGGCATGCTTCAATGCTCATCACTTTGTTCCTAGTTTTCTGGATTTCCGGGGAGCTCACCGTTCTGACGATCAGTCCACACCCATTGTGTATCCTAGTGTTTACGTCCCTTGGACCTTGCGATTCAAGCTCTGACACAATCTGACTGTGCTGGCGTGCTTTTGTCATAATATCATAACACAAGCGTGCGTGAGATGGAGAGAGAGTATGCTAGTTTGTGTTTATGTGTGTGTGTGTATGCATTGTATGTGCGCACGAGCAGGCGTGTGTGTGTGTGCGCGCGCGCACACTCGTGTGTGCGTGCGCGCGCGCATGTGCATATGTATTCGGTTTGAGACCAAACCGATGATCACTTTCAGATGCGACAAAAACCTCAGAGACCTAAATGCATGGTCCAAAGTCAACAAAATTCCCTCACTAAAGTCACCAAGTACTTTTCACTGCTCAAATTCCAATCGCAAAATTGCATTCTCACCAAACCAGACACCATCTTCATGGCCCCAAAGGGTCATGCACATCGCTTGTGAGAGCCACAACATCCGTTATCCGCTGCGAACTGTGTAGTATGATCTATGTTGGTGAGACATTCCACACTCATGAGACAATGCCTTTCTGAACACAACGTCCGTCATCATCGGCCCAAACCAGTTGTTCTACACTTCAACCATCCACAACACACCATCAACCATGTCAAATTCCTGGCACTTCGGCAATCACAGAGTGACACCTTTGAGCGCACAATGCAGGTATCCTATTTTAGTGCCAGATTTGGGACACTCTGCCCACATGACATTAACATCCAAAGTAGTTTGGGCCTACGCACCATCTCAACACCAGCCCGCAGTACTCTCCACAGACACACGACCATACTACTTATCATTTACCTCATATTTTAAGTTACGGTTATATTTCTTTCTCCTCTCCCTTCACTCTCTCCATTTGCTGCATCAGTTTATTCTTTGTTCACATACCTTTCCGCACTTTGTGTGTGTGTGTGTGTGTGTGTGTGTGTTCACTGCGTGAAGGGTTGGATCATCTTTAGTCGCCTTTGATTTTTTCCTAAGTTCCTGGCTTTGGGTACTGTATTATCAGCAAGAAATTTGATGTATTCCTCAGCTCAGCAACTTTTGATTCATGTGCTCTCTGGTTTTAAGTAATTATCACTGGGTGTCGGCTGAGAAAATCAGCAGAATTGTCTACACCAGGCTTGTATTGTGGAACAAAATCATGTCTGCAGACGGAGATTCCATCTCTCGATGTGTGGTGAAGTCCTGGAAGTTGGATTGTTGTAGCTGCTTTCCAGTGGCTTGTGGTCTGAGACCATTTTGAATGGATGTCTTAAACACAGAGAGATGAAAATGTTCAATGCCCAAAGCACAGCAAGGGCCTCTCTCTCAGTATGGGAGTAGCGTGATTCTATACCTGTGAGAGCACGACTTGCATAAGCGACAGTATGAGATATACCATCATTGTCTCTTTGTGCTAAAACTGCACCTAATCCGAATGGACTGGCATCAACAATGACTTCTGTTTCCATGTCAGGGTTGTAGTACTGCATGATAGTACTGCTTGTCAGATGTGATTTGAGTTCTTTGAAGGCATTTTCTTCTATTGATGTCCAATTCTATTCAGGATCTTTTCGTGTCAGATTTCTCAGTGGTCTCGTAACATCAGAGTGTTCGGGGATGAATCTGAATACATAGTTTGTCAGGCCAAGTAGACTTCGCATCGGTTGGAGTTGCTGCTTGATGGATGGTCTTCTGCTCCAAAAATGTAGCCAGAGAATTCAATGTGATCTTTGTTAAACTCGCATTTGATTCTGTTGTGTCTGAGATTCTTTTCAGTGAAACAAGTGAATACTTTCTTCAGGGTTGTATCAAGTTCTTCTTTGGGTTTTCATATTCATCAGAAGTGTTGAAAACACCAAGAATGTCAGCAAGAAGCTCAGCAATGTGATTCTGGAATATTTCTGCTGCAGATGTGACTCCAAAATTCAGGCGTTTGTATTGTCTGAGGTCTACATGGGTTGTGAATGTTGTGATGTTTCGTGAGTCTTCGTCTAATTCAAGCTGATGATATCTAGAATTCAGGACTAGTTTGCTGAAAACTGAATTGATTCAGCTGCATCAAAATGTCATCGATGGTTGGCATGATGTGACGTCATCGATGGTTGGCATGATGTGACGTGCTTGTTTGATTGCTCGGTTTGGTAGGCCTAGTCGCGTATCAACGCAGATTCGTATGTCATCTGGCTTCTTTGGTTTTGGTGCGACTACAATATGTGAAACCCGTGGTGTAGGTCCATCAACTTTTTCAATCACGTCTAAGTCTTCAAGATTTCAATCACGTCTAAGTCTTCAAGATGTTGACGTTCGGCCTCCACTTACTCCCTCAAATAATATGGGATCCTTCTGTGAGGCTGAGCAGTTGGTTGGACTTTTTCATCGATGTACAGCTTTACTTCTACATCCTTTAGTTTTCCCATGCCTTGGAACAGGTGTGGATTTTCTTCACACAGGATGCATCAGATGGGCGTGGTGAGTGTGGCAAAATGCAAAATTCATCAAATGAAGCATTTGAGCTGTACTAGCGCTTAGCAAATTTCCACTATAAGAAAAGTTCTGACTGGGAACGGTTTTCGGTATTGTTTGGATCAGTCAGGGAGTTGGAAGTGACGTTGCCTTTATCTCAGAATTTAGAGATCGTTTAATCAATTCATATTAGCAAAACTGGCATTCCCATGTAGAAGAAAATACTAACTATAGTAGGTATTGCTCATTTAAAAGTATTTTTCAGGCTGAACAATATATCTCAGTCATTAGAAATAGATGGCATCGAGGTCTTTTTGCCAGATTGAGAATGAGATCTCTTGGATTAAACGCTAACAGAAGATGGTTTATGGACGACCAGGAAAGGGATAATTTGTGCTTAATGTGTTGTGAGGAAGCTGAAGACGAACGCCATTTTATTTTTCATTGCCCTGCATTTGATTCAACCCGAAATAAACATAATTTGTTTTCTTTACCTGTTTTGAGAAGACATAATTTAGTAGCTATTTTCGTATCCGAAACCAAAGAAATTAAAATATCGCTTTCAAAATGTATTGTAGAAGCAAATAAGCAGGGAACAAGAGACTGTCATCCAAACAACACTGATACGAAAAAAAACAACTGATGATAGAACAACAAGGAAGGTTACTACAAACAAAATGGCAGAAAAAAGGTACCAGGAAGAAAAGAAAGAAAAGAAAAAGTAAGAAGGGAGGAAAAGAAAGAAAGAAAGAACAATAGCTACGGAGCGAATAAAAACCTGAGAGGAACTGAAAGGACAAAATAACTACACGCAAATTTGACTTGCGATGGACGTCTAGTATTCAAGTAATTGAAGATGGATGGTCGGGTCTGGCATTTATTATGATGATGATGATGATGATTATCATTGTGAGTGCATGTGTGTGTGTGTGTGTGTGTGTGTGTGTGTGTGTGTAAGAAGAGGAGAGAGAGAGAGAGAGAGGAGAGAGAGGAGAGAGAGAGAGAGGAGAGAGAGAGCATGGATGTAAAATTCTACCCTAAAATAAAAATTGCTCATGGTTGAAGTAAACGTGTAAGTGGGCGCGCGCTCGGGTGTGTGTGTGGATGTGCTCGAGTATTTTCCCCTTTACTCGTTGCTAATTGCTAATTGTTCCCCTTGGCACTAAGGCAATTAAAAATGTTTCAAGGTCCCCGTCTTCTTCCTCTCATAAATTATATTATTATTATATTATTATTATTATTATTATTATTTATCATTATTATTATTATTATTATTATTATTATTATTATCATTTTTACCATCATGATAATCGCCGTTATTACTATTGCTACTGTAACTATCTTATGATAACCATTTTATTTAAATGTCTTTGAATCTTTCTTCTGCCTCTGTCAATATCTATTGTCCTATTATTACTAAAAGAAGTGGTATCAATACCCCCATTAGTGTTTTTTGTAACCCTTTTTTTTATTATCATCTTCATCATCATTCTTATTATCATTACTATTGTTAGTAGTTGTATTTTAAGTCGCATTGTCTCCCTTTCTAGAAGCCTCGTTTCCATTCCATATCCATTCGGCGCCCAGTTTGAGGAGATAAGTGACTGTCCGTTCGTGTTTCTTTTTCATTGCCTTGATTGTTGTTTGTCTTCCTTGAAGAAGATCAAGGAGGTCGAAACGTTTTGTCTTCTTGTTTCTTTGTTTCTTTTGTTCGCCGACAGAGTAATATTTCTTTCGTTTGTTTCAATTTCCGCTCGTAGTCACCAAACTTTGAAACTAAAAATGATGTTATTTCGTGTCAGTTGTGTTTTTGTTCTATTTGTAGTTTCAAACACTGAGTGTTACTTGTGTTGTCGTTGTTTAGTTTTCATCACTACGTTTGTATTGTCACAGAGGATTTTCTTTCGAAGCCCATGTGGATGCAGAAACTGATATTGACTTGCTCGATTTGACCCGTCTTGTACTTTCTAGATTCAGACAAGGCACCCTATGAATGCCTATGTGACCACTCGACCATCCTATTTAAATGGTATGTTCCTGGGTTTATCACCTTTGTCAAGGATGACCACTCGACCATCCTATTTAAATGGTATGTTCCTGGGTTTATCACCTTTGTCAAGGATGACCACTCGACCATCCTATTTAAATGGTATGTTCCTGGGTTTATCACCTTTGTCAAGGATGACCACTCGACCATCCTATTTAAATGGTATGTTCCTGGGTTTATCACCTTTGTCAAGGATGACCACTCGACCATCCTATTTAAATGGTATGTTCCTGGGTTTATCACCTTTGTCAAGGATGACCACTCGACCATCCTATTTAAATGGTATGTTCCTGGGTTTATCACCTTTGTCAAGGATGACCATTCGACCATCCTATTTAAATGGTATGTTCCTGGGTTTATCACCTTTGTCAAGGATGACCACTCGACCATCCTATTTAAATGGTATGTTCCTGGGTTTATCACCTTTGTCAAGGATGACCACTCGACCATCCTATTTAAATGGTATGTTCCTGGGTTTATCACCTTTGTCAAGGATGACCACTCGACCATCCTATTTAAATGGTATGTTCCTGGGTTTATCACCTTTGTCAAGGATGACCACTCGACCATCCTATTTAAATGGTATGTTCCTGGGTTTATCACCTTTGTCAAGAATGACC
>CM031622.1:18039970-18044970 GCA_018398815.1 Conus ventricosus | reverse complement strand
AGTCGAGTGGCGTTCACCTCATGGATGTGTCTCTGAGTCACCATACAGTCGAGTGGCGTTCACCTCATGGATGTGTCTCTGAGTCACCCTACAGTCGAGTGGCGTTCACCTCATGGATGTGTCTCTGAGTCACCATACAGTCGAGTGGCGTTCACCTCATGGATGTGTCTCTGAGTCACCATACAGTCGAGTAGCGTTCACCTCATGGATGTGTCTCTGAGTCACCATACAGTCGAGTGGCGTTCACCTCATGGATGTGTCTCTGAGTGTTGCTTTCATTTTCTGACCAACATTGCAAGTATCTGAAAATTTCAGGGTCAGTTGAGTGCAGTTTTAAGGAGTTCAGTATTTAATGTATAATATTAATTCAGCTTCATCACATTTAGACAATGTTAAAATGTGTGCCGCAACGAGATTTGTAGCACTCAACTTTCCACCGCTGCGAATTCGGTAGATGCGATAGTGGTAACCATTTAATGAAGTATACATCCTTTTAATAATAAAAATAGAAGATAACGTGTTGACAGCTCAGAATGACAGCTAAGTGTGGTAAACACCACTGAGCATGACGCTCATCTTAAACTGACAGTCACTCACCTCCAGCTTTCATTAAAAAGGAAAAAAAGTCTCTGAAAAGGGCGAACTGGACACTGCAGGGTGGACTGTGATGATGCGGCTGTATTTTATTCTTTTATTCCATTACACACATATATACATTGTGTGTGTGTGTGTGGTGTGTGTGTGTGTGTGTGTGTGTGTGTGTGTGTGTGTGTGTGTGAGTGTGTGCGCGCGCGCGCACGCACGCGCGTGTATGCGTGCGTTTTGTGCTGTCTCAGTTTGTGGCTTCCCTGCATACATATCATTATGATCCAGGGCGTACAAAGATATCCATCATGCATTATTTTGACTGTTTCCTAAGATAATGGTGAAAGGTAATACCCAACTTGCTATAGCAAAGGTATTACCCAACTTGCTATGACAGGTCGGTTATTACCTTGTACTTTGTTTAGGCTTTTGAAAATATCGCAGATTGCTGCCTCTGTTAATTAATTCAGAAGCTGTTCTAATCTGGTGTGGAAAAACAACAGAAGCTGTTCTAATATCGTGTGGAAAAACAACAGAAGCTGTTCTAATATGGTGTGAAAAAAACAACAGAAGCTGTTCTAATCTGGTGTGGAAAAACAACAGAAGCTGTTCTAATGTGGTGTGGAAAAACAACAGAAGCTGTTCTAATGTGGTGTGGAAAAACAACAGAAGCTGTTCGAATCTGGTGTGGAAAAACAACAGAAGCTGTTCGAATATGGTGTGAAAAAACAACAGAAGCTGTTCTAATATCGTGTGAAAAAACAACAGAAGTTGTTCTAATATCGTGTGAAAAAACAACAGAAGCTGTTCTAATATCGTGTGGAAAAACAACAGAAGCTGTTCTAATATGGTGTGAAAAAAACAACAGAAGCTGTTCTAATATCGTGTGGAAAAACAACAGAAGCTGTTCTAATATCGTGTGGAAAAACAGTTTGTCTGCGGCTGTAAATGACATCCACTGTATAGTTTTTGTTTTGTTTTGTTTTTAGTAAATGTAAGATCTGACGTCAAAGATAGGGCCAAAGCCGAACTGTTTATGGTTCATAACACTTTTCATCATGCGACACACACTTGGCATGTGATCATGCATTTTACACCATGTACATTTGTTACATACATGGATGGAAGCAGAGGAGAGAACGAGAGAGCGCTGTTACTATGCCGTATTTTCTGCTTTTAAAAAGATTAACCGAAGGTTTGCTAAGACCAACACGTAAAAGGGAAAGTACTTACCGATCTCGACAAACAGAAAGCCATTCCCAGTTTCAGCTTTCCATGCATTTATTACCTGAATGGTTTTGCAAATAAGATTTTCAGGGCTAGGAAACAGTAGAAGTAAAGAAACACTTCTTATCATGTATTGCTTAAAAAGAAGGACGAAGCCCGCGAGAAATACCAGATCAAATCGGCTCTGGCTCGCGTGATCATGACACGTGCTCTGATCCATATATACCTTCTCCTTAGTCCTCACGGGAAACATGCACCAACCCGTCATTTGCCGAACTGTTCGAGTCGTTTGTGTGTCACAACTGCACATTGTTCATGAACATTTCCAATGCTACTTTCGTCCTTAACTCTTCCGTGAAGAGCATTTCCAGCCCAGCAGAAGATGGAAGGTTTCTCTGTACCTGGAGCTGGTGAAGTAGTACACGAAACCATTGACACTGGAGTCAGGTAGGAAGACAGGTGAGCCACACTGACCACAGTGGTGTATGTGTTCAAATACTGACCGACAGCACTGAATCGAGGGTCAACGATGGGGGAAATTCGCTGAATGATGAAGGGGATAGACAGAACGAAGAATTTCAGGGACAGCCAAATGACCATTTTGGTCGAGCTGATTTCTTTGTCTGACAAGAAGAAACATGTACGGTCACTCTGTCGAAGGGCTCGCTGTAATTTTACAGCTGTGATGATGATGGTGACGAGAACAATCCCCGGGCAGCCAACAGCAACACATAGCCCATAGAATATTCCATCCAGAACATTCAGCATCTCCTGATTCTGGAAGTAATACTCACTGGCCGTGAGCTGCCATGACTTTCGTCTTGTGCGCAGTTCGTAGAAGCAAACTGCTCGGTACATGGCGGTGACGACAAAACGCACGGACCCTACAACAGTCGTGCTGACAACGATGATGGCTGCTAAGATCTTGGTCGGTGTACATCTTTGGGATGTTGAAGGAAGCCAGACACTCACACACCGCTCTACAGAGACGATCACTGACATCACCATGGACGCGTACCTGGCACCAGTGAGCCCTGTGATGTTGTTGTTCGTGATGTAGACGTGTATCACTCCAAGCCTCTCCGTTGTGAAGGGAGTGTGAAAACCATCAGCAAAGAGGATTAAGGTAAATGTGAGGTAGATGAGATCAACGAGTGCTAGACAAAAGAGACAGAGGTTGGTTCTCTCTCTCAGGCCCTGTCTGTAGAAAACCACCAGGTTGACGATGTTGGCAGGAGCTCCGATCAAATACAGGACAGGGAAGAGAACGGCAGTCACGACCTTTTCAATGAGGGTGGCTGTTTCCACACTGAGGAGGTTTCTGGGGTTGTCCCATGGGACACTGGTGTTCCAACCAATGAGGACACAGTTGTCGGCCTCGTGATCGCTGGGGATGGCTGGTGCGTTGGTGTTCGGGGAGTTTGAAGGTGTGGTCATTTTCAGACGCAGTTCGTTATTTCACACTCTTGGTTTTGTTCTGCGTTACAGCATGGACGAGAGAGAGAGAGAGAGAGAGAGAGAGAGAGAGAGAGAGAGAGAGAGAGAGAGAGAGAGAGAGAGAGAGAGAGAGAGGGGAAGAGCGTACAAAGTGTTTTAATGATAAAGACATCGACCCACACGAATCCCTTACCTGTGGAAGTTTACGAAATGGAGGTCAGTCCATACAGAGGTGAAGGAGAGTTACTAACCTTGCTTTGTGGACACTTTACAGGTGGAACTCTTTCACCTGAGCCTACGTATTCTGTCCCATGTTAAACAAGACAAGACAGACAGGGAAACCTGGTAATCCGATCTGTTTGCCCCATCCCATCACAAGGATGATACAGTCTGTCATTGGCCAGTGCCCTTCTCTGAAGCAGGCAAGGGATTAATTGCAATCTGTGTTCATTAATCACGAAGGAAGAATTACAGAATATAACGGTTTGGTTATTATGAGTGTGAAACATTTCGAGGAAAATAAGAACAATACTAAAGAAATTGGAAAAAAAACCCGCTGGGTTTTTTGTTTGTTTGTTTTGATCGGACAAAACGCTTTTAAAGGCTGGTACTTTTCTTACTTGTCATAATTTACAGATACATAAACTGCATATAGTTATGCTGTTCTCGTTTGCAAAAAGGATAAGAGTACCTATAAATATTCTGTCAAATCCGTATCGTGGCTGGGAATTATGTTTTATAAGTAGAGTTTCACAGAAATTCTCTGAACAGTTAATTAAGCCACCAACCCCTTACTGCTCCCGCCTAAAGTGTGGAAACCCCTTCATCTGTACAATGGATGTCATTTGATATTGATTTACATTGTGATTAGACGGATGTTTGGATGTTTATGTTTTGGATGTTTATCTCTTTTCCCTATTGCATAATACAATGAAACACAGAAGAGACTTCTAATGTCTTCTAGTGAGGACAAGCAAGACATTCTTGTGTTAAACCGTAAATCCCTCTCTTCCCCTTCTCCCAACCATTTCTCGCTGTCTTATATCACTCTCCCAACAGTGGAATTGTGGCCAAGTAAATAACACACTCACATAGACAGCAACAGAATACAGAGTCTGTGGTTCAAATCTTAATTGAGGTTGCCTCCTCCTCCCCTCCCCTTCCTTTCCCTTATCTCCCCGACCCTCTACTACTCTGTGCCCAACCTCTTAGGCCCCCTGCACAAGATCTGAAGCAATGGGCCGGGTGCTAGTCTTTCAGATAATACGCTGAACAAAGGTTGTGGGTGCAACATGCACCCAGTGCACTTAGAAGATCCCATGTGGCACACACACACACACACACACACACACACACACAAACACAACACACACACACACACACACACACACACACACACACACCACACACACACACTTTGTAAGCGCCGCTCTCCTTACGACGCTTGTCTCTTTGCGAATGATGGATTACAGAGAGTAACAGCGACAGGCTTTTTCCTTTCCACAGCTGCAGGGAACAAACTGTCGATGCTTTTCTCCCTTAGGACACTCTAGTGGCTTAAATCACATTTCGTCCAAAAAAAAGTAACATAAAACATGTCTGAATGGTCTTGTGTGGATTTAGAATGTATGTGTACGGTTACGACTGTATATTATGCTTATGCTCAGTACACATGAGAAATCTATATGTGAATGAAGAAGCTCCATGGTGCATTCCGTGTCATGTACCACTCACAATGAAACATATTCTTT